>CM023458.1:54077443-54565446 GCA_013339765.2 Haemaphysalis longicornis
CCCGACTAGGGCCTTTAGCGCTTGGCGGTGGCGGGGGAAGGAACGCCGCAGCGGCCCCTATAAAGCGGCTTCACCGGACTAAAAACTGGGGGGTTTAACTTATATACTGCCTTGCAGTAAAAAACAGTTGGCATTGCTGGGGCTCAAAGCCTGGGCGTTTTTTCCCAAAAACCCCTCCGATTCTACCCCGGTACTGAGGCAAAACCGCGGTGCTCTTTTAACATTTTGCGTAAACTAAAAAGAACATGCTTTCCCAAAGGGAAAAGAAATATATAGATGCCGCTGGTTGCGCCCGGGAAAATGCCGATCTTGTACCCACAAGGAAACGGAAATCGCTTCTGGTGCATTCTAGAGATGCCTGCCCCAGACGTCAGTGAGAGCTGCAAGTGGTGTTCAATGCTGCAAGTGGTGAGAGCTGCAAGGGGACTTTACGCACTTGGTGGATAATGTGACGTCAGTCATGACGACATACTGGCATGAGGGGGGCGGAGGGTTTGAGCGGTTTGCTATAGCGTCTAGGGTTAAACTAAGAGGTTCAACTTAAATTGAGAACGGCTCAGCGGGCAATGGAGCGGATGATGATAGGTGTAATATTAGGGACAAGAAGAGAGGGGACTGGGTCAGGGAACAAACGCGTGTTAAGGACACATAGTAGAAATTAAGAAAAAACAAATGGGCTTGGGCAGGGCATGAACGCGAAGGCAAGAAATTCCGTAGGTCATAAGGGTAACATAAAGGATCCCTAGAGAAGGGAAGCGTGGCAGGGGGCGGCGAGAAAGTTAGGAAAGTTAAGAGCAGATGAGACCAAGAAGTTTGCGGGGATAAATTGGTCGCAGTTAGCACAGGACCGGGTAATAGGAGAATAATGGGAGACGCCTTCCCCTGCAGTGGGCGTAGATAGGTGGTGATGATGATGGTGACGATGTAGGGTAGGTAGACAGTGAGTCAAGAAAGGGAAAAAGATAATATTACCGAAAACCCTTTGTTTTGGAGCTGATTTATGTATGTCTGCGCCAGCGCCCGACCCGCGGCATGTTTGAAGGTGAAAGCCGAAGTGCCCCATTTTACGAACAACCGTCATCGTAGTTAGTATTCTTGTTTGGTACAGAAAACGGCCGCCGCTGTTGCGAGTGAACACAAAAATTGGCCGCATATCTGCTCACATCGCTATAAATGTGTTCAACTGGCGATAGCCTTTTGCCGCCACTTCCCACGCCATTGCCCTTCCTCTGTTCCCCGCCGACCTCTCACGCTCTTCCCCAAACCCCCAAACCCCCCTTCCGCTCCTCCAACAATAAGCACATGCAAGATTGCTCAAGTCAATTCAATTCTCGCGCGTTCAAAAGCTCGCTCGCCATTTATTGTAACCTCTTGTTAGTGTTGAACTTTGGACGCCGCCACGACATCCATGGTCGTCTCGTGTTATCTTTGTATTTTTGGGTCAAAATATTGTTTGCAAGGCGTGTTTTTAGTTGATATCGCACAAATCTAGCAGCCAAGTATAATTAATTAAAAGAACACTGCAAAAACCACTTATGTGTCGATGTCGTCAATCAAATATGCCTAATTTTTCTTTTAGCGAAACATGTGGACACGTATGGACTGTGTTTTCAGATTTACAGGTTTGGAAAAGTTTTGTCTATATAACCTCTCGTTCAAAATCCTCTAAACTTTGGGCCGGAGAGGTGAAACGAGGGACATGCACATAAACAGGGCCACACTTTCCAGTTGAAGTAGTCCAAAAAAAACTGTCATCTTGAAAAACACTATAAAGGTGGGGTGACCATCTAGTTTGGGTTTAAAGTCATGGCGAAAAAATGGCGCAGAGAAACCCGGGCGGAAGACAAGAAAAAAGGGGTTCACCTTGCGTGACAAGCAAGTGAATGAAGAATATTGCCCACCGGAGATATACGAAAATGCAGAAAAAACTCAACAAGAAGAAAAGTTAAGAACGCCTAATATTATGTCCTTTGGCAATGAGGGGTTCTCTCTTTGTTTTCGTGTATTGCCTGCACGCATTAAATTAATTCAATTGTTACTCAGTGCCGTGTGCGTCTCTTCCTTGTCTCTAGTTCAGTTTCTGTCCGCTGTTTTTCCCGCCATGTTAAAAACACATTTGAGTCCACGTGGGATTTGAACCGAATATTCAGAGTAGAATCCGAGTGCGTTGCTATCGCTTAATCAACGCATCACGCCGGTAGCTGCGGAACCAGAGTCATCGTTCTTTTTTTCCCTGTGTCATATTGTCACGAAGTCAAAGACGACGCAGTTGTCTTCAAGGAAAACATTGGAGCGAACTTTGGGCTCCCCTAAAAATTCAAAGAATACACAGGCGGTAAAGCAGCAGTCAACAAAGTGACGTGCGTTGGCGAGCTTTTGGGGAGTCGAATACCGCGGCTTCTCCTCTGCAGGCTTTTTTTATTTCGGCGCGCGTGGTTCTCGAACCGTCGATTACATCCAGAACGAAAAAAAGATTATTCTAAACTAGTGACGTCAGGGGCGAAACAGTCTCCTTATCTGAATGATATAGCCCATGCGGCATAAAAATAACGAAAGGAAAACGCGCATCGCTTGGGATACAGATAACAGAGCCGGGCGCGACCAGGCGGGAAAAACAAACCATAAATAAACCCGTACTCGCTCGCGGCAATATACCCCCTTGGGGGATTTGGCAAGAGCTAGGAGCTTTGAGGGGCTAATGCAACCACTTCAGGAAAACGCCGTTCCACTCAATGTGTAAGCTGTCGGAAGTGCAGAGCAGTGATTCGCCATAATGGGCTGTAGCGCTGTTATCTGCTCACTGCTACCACCCTGCGCCAGCGGGAGTTCTATTTTTTTGCTTGCTTTTCCCCCCCATATGTACCAGCGTTGCACTGCCACGTTTTAGATGCAAAGCATCTCTTATCGACCCTCCGCCCGCCCGGCCGTCCACACCTCTCCTCTGATCCCCCTCTCCACCCCACTGGGGTAACGCCGCTCTCTCCTCGCCGCTCGGCTCGTCTCGTACCGGCTGAGGAAGACACCGGCAACACTGTCGCTCCAGGTTTCCTAACCATCTGTGATAACGCAGCTCTCCTTTTCACCGCTCCTCCTAGCCGCTCGGTCGTCTCGTGCCTCCGAAAGACAAAGGCTGCACAGAGGGGAACTCGCGACCCTGAAATAAACGGCAGCGTCGAGCAGCGGATTCTCGCTTCGAGAACGGGAAGCCGCAAAACGTTCCCCCCTACTCGATAAATAAAGAAGACATTTAATACGCTACTTCACGTGTCTTTAACAACCAATTAACACGCTACTACTCCACGGCTTTGCATCCCCTCAGGGTTCCCACGTAGGCAGATGGTGTAAATTGTTCGCTTACTATCGTAAAAACCAACCCAACGACCGTTCCTAACTAAATGAACGCGGGCGCTGCCGGTTAATTACGTATATTTTGCCCTAAATGTACCTGATTTTTTTTTTTGCGCTAAACAGCGGTGAGATGTATGACAAGTGTCAGCGGTTTACGAGTTTTGAACGCTTAGGGCATAAAACTTCCTACCATTTCGAGTGTCTTGGTTACGCCGCGACTACAGCCGCTACGATGGAATTCGTAGGGCTCTACTTGGGTCCAGCGAGTGAGCTGCGATGACAAGGCAAGCCCCTAAAATGTGTGTACTTAAAAAAATGAATTGCACACGTAACTGTTGTAGAACAGTGCTTTGCCGCGTAAAACCGCGTACGTCATGACACGTGAGCAGAAGACTTGCAAACACCAGCCGCGCAGAGCTCTTTTTAAAGTGAAAGCTTCTTAGCGGTACCGATGGCGCCCTGAAAAAAATCATGCCTTTCCCCATATACAGGTTGGTCGACCGGAGAGCTCCGATAAGATCTCGGCACAAGGCGCGTGCGTGAAACGGGCTTCCAATGTGTCAAAAGGGTTACTTGAAAATCCCCAAAAAAGGGAATCGGTTCGAGATAATACAGTACGCCCATCGATTATGAAGAAGGAGAAAAAAATAGTATACGTTTACCTCGCAAACTACGGGTTTGTATACGTTATACTGTTCGGACACATGCTTTTAAATGAGTGGCTCAAAAGTCGTCGCATGGGTTCGTTCTTCGTTGCGATTTGGGCCTTTTAAGATTTGAGTCTTCCTGTACTATCCGTTTAACATCTCTTTACCACCCTTGTGAACGTAACACATCTTAGTAGTGGGTGTTTGGGTCTTGAAAGTTTTGAAGGGTGTGGCGCACTATTAGCTTTCACGCTTTTCCCAACTTCCTTCGGAAAGGAATGGAAATTCTAGAGGACCCGCCACAGTGGCTGAGTGGCTAAAGCGGGGGTGCTGCTGAGCACGAGGACGCTTGGTTCGATTCCAAGATGCGGTGGCCGCTTTTTTGATGGACGCGAAAAGCAAAAATGGCAGCATCTCCCCTCCATGGATGATGGCGAGGGTGCGGAGTACGGGGACTCGAAATGACATCCAAGTTGCGCCCACGAGGACATCCGATTTGCGCCCCGACCGTCATTCGATTTGAGCCGTATGTTGCGCCTTGATTAATATTCCCCAAATTAAACTGCAACTCACGGCTCAAATCAAATTTCGCTTGATTTTCGCTTGATGGTGGTGTTCGCACGGATGGACGCGGACGAACATTGGGAGGTCCTAAGGTACTCCGCACGGTTACAGACCATGGAGTAAGCCGTTTGACTCTCGGGTGCTAGCTCACGGTCGTAGCCCAATGGGTAAGACGACTGACACGAACACTGTCTGGTCTGCGAGACACAGGCTCGAATCCTGCCGGTGCCTGTGTGATTTTTGCTATTGTAAATGCTATGCGCATGTACGCGGACGGACAATGTGCGGTCCTAAGGTGGTGTGTGTGTACGAGGTTTCGGCGCACGTTAAAGTTCCCCAGGTGGTCAAAATTAATCCGGAGCAGTCCACTATGGCGGGCCTCATCTCCTGCGTTGCGGCTGCGCGTTAAACCCTACAATGAATCAAAATTCTAGGGAAGCTGTGGCATTTGCCTGTCTGCTTGTCGGCGTAATGAGCGCTTTAAGAGGAAGAAACGGAAGTGAAGAAAGAAACGCTAGCACCTACATGAGCTCGGAGAAGCAATTCGCACCATACTTAGAGGAAACCAAAGCTCACAGAGAGACGTCATTGGTGATTATCGCCAAGCTTTCACCTTCAAAGAACGTACGCCGAGTTGGGAGCCCCGAAGAATTTTTTTAGTATTTCTTGCCTTTTACAATAAAACAGAGCAAACACATAAAATGAATGGTGAACCAAAGAGTGCATGTCGTCTTTAGCCAGGGTAAGCCAGTGCTTTTATAGGGCTTCTTTCTAAATATGCCCAGAAAAATGCGTTTATTTTCTTCGCCATCTTTTCTTTTCTTTCTTCTTTTCTTTCTTTCTTCAGTTATTCATTTGTTGCGCCCTTCGTTGTTGTATTTATTTATTTATTTATTTATTTATTTTTTTATTTATTTATTTATTTATTTATTTATTTATTTATTTATTTATTTATTTATTTATTTATTTAATTTTCTGTTTTCTTCTTTTCTTTCCTTCTTTTCCTTTTTCGCTCTTCTTCTTTCGTTTTAGCGAGACATTTTGTGTACACGCATTTGTATGTAATCCAGAACGAAACCGATTATTTAGAGGAACAGGACACCACTATCTGGCAGCCGAGGCAATTTACTACGTACCTTTAATATTTAACGATCGCACGAGGCTGCTTCTTGAACTAAAGGTTCGAGGCATCATTTAGCCAAGACGGGCTGATCGGCGAAACAATTCAAGACACTTCGGAAAATTGGGCATTTTGGCGTTATACGGGCTGGCAAAGTCGATGAGCACCATAAAGTGACATTTGAAAAATTCATGCAATGAACGGGACCGGCGCTGTCTGTATAACTACCATTCAAGCTCGTTATCTGGGCAGTTACTTTGCAATTTAAATACTTGGGTGATATCTGGCGCTTATTTCACTGTCTATTGAAACGCTGTCATCTGCATTTTCTTGCGACGCTGATATTTCGCCATCACGGCGTGTTCTCTCAGACGCGGGTCATTCTTAGGTAATGTAATATTTTGCATGAATTTGGAATTACAAAGAACGCAGCATGACCAAGCTTACTGGATTTTTACCTTCCATAAATGCGTATTTTTGTGTCGAATCATAGCACGAAAGACAGGAGTTCGCGGAAAGGGGTTTTGCGTACGGTTTGGTACAAAGATCTTAAAGCTGCACAGAGAAATATTTTCCGTATTAAATGTAAAGAAGAGGTGTCGGTGAAACTTCGTTTATAGCAGGGATCCCTGGTCAAACCTCGCCGCGCAGCAATGCTAAACTTATCTATAAAAAATTATCGTCGTACCTAATCTTTCACATATGGTGTAAGAATTACTGAGCTTGGGTTGTAAGTGCATATTTATTTATTTATTTATTTATTTATTTATTTATTTATTTATTTATTTATTTATTTACATACACTTCCGATCCAATGTGGATTATCGCAGAGAGGTAACCCAGTCATTGGTTCGCCAAACAAAAAAAAAACAGAAATTTAGTAGTTTTGCGGAGTCGACGTAAAATGAGAACAGGCAGATGAACATGAACAAAATTTTCCTGGGGTTTCAGGCATCACCACTTAATAGTCTACCCTCAAAGACGCAACGCAATAACAACCTATTATATTTGTCAGGGTGTCACTTCATTTCAAACGAATGTGTTATGTAGATAATTAAAAAAAACATACTACCTAATCAAAAAACGATTGGTTTATTGTGCGGACCATGTCCACGTCGCCGCCAACGGTCTTCTGAGCCCCGAGAAGCTGCTGCCTAATATTTTCCTATCTCCCAAATAAGGGTCCTCGAACTGTCACTTGGTGTATATACTTCGCGGCGAAATGAAACATGCCGAATCAGTCCTCAGCTTCTGACGGCTAATGGCATAGTCACTGGCCAGCACACCAGAGTTCGTACGTTCCATTCCAGATTGAAGACTTTATTTTGCCTTGTTTGAGTGGAAAGGACAGAGGAAAAAAGCTGCGTACGAAGCTTGACGGGTCTCCAGCCCTTACAGGTGCAAGGTGGAAGCATGGACAAGCGACAATACAGGCATAATTGCTGAAGTTGCGATTACAAAAGTAATACGCATGCATCACAAGAACAGATTACAAAACTATAATACTCTTTACAACAACAAAAAGGAACGTGTGCCACGAACAGCATAGCCCAAGTCTTTTTCGTGGAAGAAAAAAAAAACACATTAGAAAAGAAAAAATGATAGAAAATTACAAATGAGTCACAATGGGTTGCGATCCAGACAGATCGATCAACGAGAGCAGTGGGGATATAGCTCGCAAAAAAAGAATGTCTATCAAGGTAACAAAATGTATACAGACGGCCGAACAAATCAAACACATGTACAATTCCGGGATACGTCCGAAACCCAGGAAGCCTTAATAAAGTAACAGAAACGAGCGTCGCTTTGGGCAAGATTCAAATTAAGAGGAACCTCTCGGCGCTGTGCTGTAGTTAAATCTATGTCCATCAAACCCAGCGCGTTCAAAATGCGCGAAAATGTATCCAATATCTAGAGTCTTCTGCTAAACCTAGCTCTACTTTAGGGTTAGGTACCGTTAACATCGCGCTTAACAACGTGCCAAGTATCTTTAGACGACATCGAAATTGTTGATAGTCCGTGAGCTTCTAGCGGCTGCTGTCATCGGTAACTGCAAATCCACTTGAGTGGGTCAGAAGATCCGTGGCAGCCAATGGGAATATCAATGGCAGGTTTCTGGCTACACGCACACAATGGGAATGTTGACGATAGGTTACGGCCACGCTTTTTTTATGGAACCTGTGTTTTTTCGTCGACTGAGCCAAGCAAAGCATGAGTGGTTCTCATACAATAAAAGGTGGAGATTTCCAACAAGGAGATACTGTTTTACGTATGCGAATGGTATCTATCAGAAACGCAGTCCACTGCCACGAAGTTCTCTAATACGGCCTGCAGTTCTCGTTGCTTAGTTCCAGGAAACATCAGTGGCTGCGGGTAAGGTCAAGGTAAAAATAGCTAAACGAAGACCAAGCGAACGTGTTTACCACATAGAAACATATCTTTGCTGGAAGGAACAGAATGAGAAAAAAATGTTCTTTCCTTGTATAAAATTAATTCTGAGGGCACACTCCTTCTCGCCATGTACACCACCTTCTAATCTGCACCCGCAAATGCTGCCTCTTGGCCTGCACCCTCTACCGCATGGTATGGGAGTGCCAACACACCCATCCTTTACCCCACCCTGATACCCACCCAACCTACGAGCAGTGGGCGGGTCAGCTGACCAGCTCCACCCTTGCATCCTAGCGTCGGCTGGTGGAGAGGGGCGGGAAGGATAGCGAAGCCTGGGGCTACCTCGATTAAAGGCCCCTAACCAGGCATGCGCCCCAAGAGCAATGCTTGCTCTGCTCCAAATAAATGTTTATACTCTCTCTCTCTCTCTCTCTCTCTCTCTCTCTCTCTCTCGCTCCTTTTCTCTTTTCGCATCAAAATAGTTATCGGTGAATTTTTCTTCGAGTGTTGGGGGTTTTTGGGGTGGATCTTAAGAAAGGACAAGTGTTTTTGTTTTTTAAAAGTGAAACCCTTTCCCACAGAAAAGATTTTTGGGAAGATTTAAAAAGAGGAGAGAGGGGAAAAAGGAAAAAAGAGGGGAAAAAGAGAGAGAGAGAGAGAGAGAGAGAGAGAGAGAGAGATTTAATGAACACTGAAGAGGTTAGCCCACAAACGGCGGGCTTGCTACTTCAGATGGAGGGAACATAGTGAGGCGAAGAAAGGAAAAAAAGGGGGGGAAAAAAGGGCGTAAACAACGAATAAGAGGGAAAAAAAAGTAAATTAGTTCGGAACGTAGAAAAAATTCACAGCATTAACCGAAAAAAAATTAAGGATCCCTCCAACTTTTAAGCAGTGCCTAGAAACTTTGGCGGGGAGGCGTATCCATCATTTTTTGCGCGTGTGCGTGAATGCGCGAGCATGCTCGCGTGTGAGAGAGATAGAGAGAGGGAAAGGGTTACAGAGGGAGAAGAAGACAGACGGGAAAAGGGGGAGCGGGAGGGAGTGAGATAGCGGAGAGAGAGAGACGAAATAAAGACGTAGTCGTCGACCGTGAAAAGTTCGGTGACAGCGGTTTCCCGCTTCGTGCTGAACAAGTGACGGCACCTTGGGAAGCAGGATGTGCCACTGCTGCTCTTTTGCAACCTTACAAAAATTGGTGTCGGTGGATGCCAACAGTAAGCTGGAGACAAACAGAAAAGAGAGGGGACCGGCACGAAAAAAAAATGGTCGACGACGGACAACAGCCAGGCGCGGTTTTCTGTTGACTCGAATACCTTGAGCTCAGGAAGACGCCTTGGGACACCTAATAGCCTCAGAAGACGCAAAACTGGCGAACCGTAAATTCCGCTGCCAGTGGAGTCGGCTGTCAGTGAAAATACTGTGCGCGAAGGAAATAGGGGTCAATAAAGGTAGTTTACACTGCCCTCCACGGTTGGAATTGAGTGTTTTATTTCCTGTTTTTCCACTTTTTCTGCTTTGGAGGACAGGTGTTTATTTACTGTTATAAAGAAGAAACTCGACTGCCCCGGAAACTTTCTCCTGTAATAACTCCTTCCATGGTATAAGTTCCTCACACACGGGATTGTGTTGGCCTTGGTGCTTCGATTCCCTGAAAATAAGTTTAGAAGCCGAGGTCAGAGGTTTTACTTCTAAAATTCTTTTATTTTGGTCCACGTCGCTTTAAATTTCTAAGGTGCTCCGCAAAGGAAAAAACACTTTAACTGTGTTTTATCCCCTGAAGCTACACTTGAAAGTTTTGTCACTGAAATTTAGGAATCCGCCGTAGCAGCAACATGTTCTTATTCCCAGCAGTAAGTCAAAAATTAAGTTTAAATTTACCATGGGTGTTGGCAGGGAAGCTAGAATCGCGTGGCAGCAGTTGAACCGCAATCATCGGGTTTTAGAAATACTTTCGATGAACGTTAAAATAGCAGGCATTGCTAACTTGCACACTTGCGGTCAAGGAACTGTACTTTGTAAAGTGTGCTTGGCCAGACTATTACTTGAAATCAAGGATAAATAAATCATGGGTTCTCTGGGTTAAAGTCGATGTTTTGGTGGCCGGGTTTCATTCAACCCTGATGAAACAATAGTTCACTCGACCCGATTTAGGGGAAATAACCAAGGTTCAGTATGTTTCTACGAAGTAAAATTAAACATCCACCTCAAATGCAGCCATACAGCTAAAAACAAAAGCTGTACAGCTTTCTCGGGAACTTAGAAATTGAAGTCACAGTGTGACATCCTACGACATCCTACTCAAATGTAGCAGTACGGCTGAAATTGAAGCGGAAGTCGACTTTTTCTCACGAAATACGTTACTCCGCTTCTCAGAGCCCAAATCGGTATGTTTTGTCGTGACTGGCGGTGAGCGCGATCACAGGCGGCGCTGCGAAGCGCGCCTCCGTGACGTCGGTTTAGGAACTGTCGTATTTGTCTTCTGCTTCACTCGAGCTCACTCTTCCTGCTGTTTCTTTGCGCTCGAAATGACTTTTGATGCTTGTGCGCTCTGGAATTTGTGTGCACGCAACTTTTCATCATAATAAAAGACTTAAAATCACATACGCTAGCTCAAGGCGTAATTTAAAGTACCAATTTTTGATACCGCTCCGGAAGAAAAATGGCCGGCGTCGCCCCATTCTTGCGAAGCCGTTCCCGTGCGGAGCGGGATGATTCGGAACTAGGTCGTCAGCTTCTGTACGGAGCAATCTTCGAACAAAGGGAACAGGCAGGTGCTAATAGCCTACAACAGCAAAAATTCAAAACGAAAACAAAGTCTACGCCCTCGGGGTTGTCGACTTTGGAAGGAGCTATTACGATTCCCGAAATTGTATGTCAAAAGATGGTCAAAACAGCTCTTGTAACCTTGCCGAACTCTGGAAAGTATCCTATCACATCACTTTACGTGGTCATGACATAAGAGTCTGCCGACATGCAATATGGAGCGCAAGAAATGCAGGTTGAAATCCAATTAACCTACTGTGTTTATATAGGTGCCCGCTGGGTTTATACCAGGCTTATAACCACTATAAAGGTTTATTGAGCAAAACGTTAGACGTTGAGCAAAACAGCAATAACGTAGTCGGTTAAAGCTTGGAGGCTGTGCTCGTATAACACGGCGCCATAACCACTTCACGCACAAAGCAATCGTGGTTTCAACCTCGTCTGACATTTTTAGCTGGAAACAAAATCGTAGAGACTTAAGAATGACACAGCCATTTTTAATTACTGCTTTTCAGTCCTTATAAAAGGTCAGTACGGAGAGTAAAAAGTCAGTACGATAAGGAGCTAGTGTTAGTCAGTTTCCATCATTTCTGCAGGGGCGCCGCCATAACATGTTTCTGCCACTACACACACACACACGCACACACACACGCACGCACGCACAGATGCACGCGCACGCACACAGGGGCACGCACATACACGTACATACGCACGCACGCACGGCACGCACACGCACACGCACATGCCCGCACGCACACACGCGCACACATACAGAGGAATGCACGCATGGTAATCAAGTATCCGGTAAAAATCAGTAACACTCTTTGTTGAGACCTGGAAGGATAGTTACGGTACATTTCTAACAGCCGTATCTTTCCCATATTCGGATATGCGTTATACAAAACTACACTCAAGAGAGCAAGAGTATTTTTCTTCAATTCATGGAACGTCATCCTGAGTAGACCAAAATTGTTCTTAACGTCCGAAGGGGCTGAAAACAATAAAGAGCTGCTTGGACATATTCATCGGTTTCGATTCTTGCTATGCCGGAAACCGGCACTTATACTATTTATTGCGTTGGTAAGCGAGTATATCAAGCCTTCAACACCGTAATCATGTCGCAATCGTTGGAGTTGAGAGTCAGATTGTTATCATAACGATTGTTAGGATAGAAATTCGGGGCACAAAAGCCGCCTTCGAATACTCTGGACAAAGCTGTCTGAGCCGTTCCGTGGTCGCGTAGCAAAAACCTTCTCATTTTATTTGAATAAAACGCACGCTGCGGATATGCGCCCTCTTGCCCGCAACCATAACATAAGCCACATTGTGGAGAATTGAATGTGTGCCATACAGCCTGAACAAAATATTCACACGAACTTTGTGAGCCTCCCAAACATCCCCAAACCTCGTAATAAAACGTTTGTCAACGGTGCAGAACAAATTATAAGCATTGGCAAAGAAATGGAACTCATCTGATACAAGTAAACAAAAACAAAAGAAATAGAAGGCGGCCGTTTAATTTGCAGCTGTGCGATGCGTGTGTTCGAGCCCGCTGCTTGGCGCGTAGCATCGCAGACTGTTGACTATTCAAAAGAGCATCTCAAAATTACTTTAGGAAAGCCTAACAATCTTGAATACTTATTGAGGAAGCCTGAGTCCTGAACCTCGCAAATGCAAGGGACAAAGTTAACACAAAAAGGATAAATTGACACACGATCTTCTGACTGATGCTCTTAAGGAAAGTTGTGCTCTCTCGCCTCAGGTGTTGCAAACTTGTGCGGATACAGTTTGAAATATTTCACCCGTGTCATACGATGACAAAATCACTGAATTACTGGAAATACGCTTTTTAATGCACTAAAGCATCAAAACTGGTGATTTCTAGCACAGGCAGTTCTGCACCCCACAAGCTGAGGATAGCAGACGACAGCGGCGCAAGTCCCGAAGCTGACGTCAGGAGCCAGGGGGCGTCACTCCACCATCTCACCGGCAGTAGGAAGGCGCGATTAGAGCAGAGATGGTTCCGGGAGTCTTCTGAGTTCACTATCTAATAAGTAGCATTAATTAATTGTTTTCAATTATAATTATTATTATTTTCATTAGTCGTATTTTTTACGCCCTTGTCTGTAGCACTGAAGCATAGTTTATACGAGTGAGCTATAAAGGTTATTGGTTCACAGCTTTGTTGCAACCGAAGCAAAAGAGAGCCGAATTACAGTATGGTGTCGTATCTACTTCTCAGCGCTACCATCGTATACACGCGGCAGAAAGGAGGCCACAGACGGGACAGAAATCGCGCAGGTGAATCCCCTTCAAGATCCCTCCCTAATTTCTCCATAGCTCCCCACTATGGTACCCTTAGTGATCCAGGTGCATTTTGAGCCCACAAAACCCCAAATGTGAGCTGGTGGATGGGGGTGTTAAGGTTCGTTACTTGCGTGCAAGAATGAGTTAGGTGACCACGAAAACATTACCTGATTATTGCAAAAAGACATAGTATCATCATATGCGGTGGGGTGATGTCTCGAACTCCATTGTTCTACGGGATTTCAATTTAAATATCAGCCTGCGCTTACTTAACAAACGAAAACATGTTTCTTGTATTCCACAGGATACAGGCGGTATCGCAGATATGACCCCTGTACCGAATAGGCTTTCGCTAAGTGGTATAAACTCTGTTTGTTAGCATTGTTAGGTTAAAAGACTTATCGCCATCATCAGTAGCAGCAGCCTGTTTGTGTCCACTGCAGGATGGACTGAGTATAGTATCCATAGCTTTTGGGCTAGAATTTTTGCAGCGGTATACTTTCCACATACAAGGGCTAAACAAATACCCACATACATTTATATCACGCACAGAAAGGATAAAATTCATCTGAGTGATGTAAGAGCTAAGGAAAAGTCTGGTCCCCTGCTTACGATGCCACGCCCAAATACAAATTGGTCTTACTTATAGACTTATTGATGATTATCAATACAGAAGCACTTAAGAGGCCATGAAACTAAAATACAAGTTTCGTTAATTGAAAAAACTGCTTTCTCCTTCCAAAAATGCCAACAAATTTATTGTACACTTGAAAAAAAAACAGCCAAGATAATCACGAAAACAATAAACCAGTCGCGACTACCCAGCCACTTTCAAGCAACAGCTATGTGATTGACGTCACAGAATCTTGTTTGCGCCTTTGGCGGCGCGGAGCTAAGGCAGCACCACGTAGCAATTATAAGGTAGGAGGCGAAACGAGGCTTTCGAGCGCGGCCAGATAATGTCACAAGCACTCATCATAGGTTAAGCTAGCGGCACCTGCCGCAAGTGAAGAAACTGCGTGGCCTCCGCGATCGACATTTCACTGTGCAGCCACGGAGTGAATTGTGGTTTTGTGTTTCTTTCGCTTTTTCTTTGAGAGAAAAAGAAAACGATTTTGCTTTTCGAGAAACGCTGCCAGAAATTTGCAGGAAAAGACAACAGAAAATTTTTCATTGAAATGTTTTTGTAGTACTCTGGCATTTTGGATGCTGGCGTTGTTGTTTCACGTCTGATTGCGCAGCTGCGAGAGCAGAGAGGGAAGCTTATTCATATTAGTAGAGGCAGGGCATTGCGGGCACAGCTTCCTTATCTTTTTCGCTCTGCGTCTGAGGTGGACTACTAGCCTTGTCGCCTACGGGTTCTCAGCCTTCACTATGTTTAGCCGCGTTAGCACAAAGTCTTGCATACACTTGAAAAAACGCCACAAATCGTCTACCGAACACACACTTGTGCAAAAAAAAGAAGAATTCAGAAAACGTCCCGTAAAGAACATCAAATATGCTAACGTTGTTAGCTTGCGAGAACGCAGGAACCAGACGTGTTTCTTTTTTAGATTTTATGTTTTGATCTAGTGAAATGGCAAAAGGTATCATATTGTAGACAGATATGCCACCAAGAACGTGCACCTGAGGATCCTGAATACGAACACCTTTGCTCACAAGAAACAAGTCTAAAATTTACTTAGCATCACCATGAACGCGTGTTTTCGACCAGTTGAGTTAGCTCCTCAAAAAGAAGCGCGTCAACAAAACACTCGGAATCCGTAATAGGGGGTTCGGGAAATTACCTGCACCAGTTAATTGAAGGGATAATAAAATCACCACAAGTATCAAGTTCCCACAATCGCATTTGCATGTACACAAGAATTTCTTGAGTTTATCACAGAAGTAGGCGTTTGCATTAGGTGCACGCTAAAACACACCTATCATTAAGCTTAGCTCGTCTAGTTGTAATTTTACAATGACGCATTCTATTCCCGAATTACCGCCACAGTTCACGCAGATATTCGCGGTAAAAAATTGCAATACCCCACCTCGCGAGTCCTGTCTTGCGATAAACTCACAACCTTAGGTGTCACTTCCTCGCTAACGTCGGGGGTGAACCAGATTCGGTTTTATAGTCCATGGGGTTGTGACTTACTTGAGATTTCAATTCGAAGAATTAATTTAGGATGCTACGTGCATTCAAGTTTAATGCCTTACAAAATATTCTTTCCTGATTTTTGGTATTTGATTACGGTGGGCTTGCTACACTCTAGCATAGGAACCAGCTGACCCGAACCGTCACCATTGAAAATGCCCATCGTCAATTTTAACACTTGTCTCAACGATTCACTTTTGGTCAGTCTTTCTAAGCTATTTGTGCTGCCCCAAAGCCTTCCATTTTTGCCGCGTGGTCAAAAAAGTCCTTTGAATGAGACATGGTTTCCCTTAAGCTTGGGACATGAGTATAACTTTTCACGATGACACCCTTGAAATACGGGCCAGGCCGAGCACTGCTAGGCGTTTCCCCAATCCTATGCATTTCGTTCTACGGAGGATATATGTCCACCCCATTTCGCAAACGTCCTGAATTGCGCTTTCCCTGAGGCCATCAACCTTTCTCTTTTCCCTTGAACAGGACTAGTAGAATATTTTCTCTCTACTCGTGTCCTCTAATCACAAAACTGTCCCGTAAACTTTGCGCACATTTTTCAAGATCAGATATCTTCTGCCAACATCTTTCAAGGTCCGTACTCATGCTTCTATAGTTTAATTTTTTTTCAATAACATCCATTTTGCGTAGCCTTCGTATGCCTGGCTAGCCCTGCTCGGTGTTGGCCGGATTGGACTTAATGTCTCATTGAATCCTTTGATCATATTCGCAGGATATATACCATGGTTTGTGCTAGATGACTTCTTTGATGACATTGCTTTTAATAATGTCTCGTTCTCATCCCTTCTCTCTCCTCCCGAAATCTCATCCCTACCGCAGGGTGCTTTATGGTAATTTTTTGCTCGGCTCTTTTTTTCTAATGGGCTACTTTTTAAGGACGCGGCTCTTGAGTGTTCTTTCGGGGCACCAGACAGGAAATTGCTTCTGTCGTCAAAGAAAGAGGTTCGTATGATAAAAACGTATGAGAAGGAAAGGCTTTGATTTTTCTATATTTTTCCAAATAAACATCTGACTCTTTTTGTGATATTTTCCCCAGATTTATGGATCAAGAAATGACATACTTAAAGCGTTATTGAGCAACAGAGCTACGTAAAACGTAGATACAGTTTAAACTGCAACGACGCTGGAGTAGCGGGCGGTCTACACCCAACTGAATAATCGTCGTCGTCGTACATGCCAAAACTGGTCGTGGAAACCTTTGTACAGGCGACTTCATGGCAAGCACGTGATAGCGCGAGAAAACAAAGTTGCGAAGTAGGTCAACGAAGTTATATGAGACCACCTCAAGACAAAAACTGTCCGGTACGGTTGTAATAGGACGCTGCGATGGCACATATCTTCTTTCAGGAGTGACCAGAAAGCTGAGTAGAACCCGACTAAAATTTTCCGGCCTAACGCTTGATACTACAAGTTCAATGCCGGAATGCATAATAGGCTTATCTCACACAATCATCAATCATCAATTCAATCAATATCAATCTAATCAATCATCAATCAATCAATTAAAATTTCCCTCAATCAACCATCAATCAATCAAAACAATCCCGAAGTGCATCTTTGTTCGACGAATAAAAAAGTTCGTAGCGCGCGTTGAGCCTCGATTTGGAGTATACTTCATGCAATCTGGCGCATATGTGAAGTTCATATAAAAAATATATTCAATTTCCTTTTTTTCTTTTTAAAGGTTGGAGGTCACCAAGCTGCAAGAGAGCGGTGAAAGTTTCGCTGAACTAACAAAGATGCATCAGTATGGTGAGGAAAAACAAAACCAAAGAGTTGAGCGCACACTCAGTCCAAAATTTTCTTACAGTACGGAACGCAGTCCTCCCGCCTCGACAGCAAAACGCAATTATTTCATCTACATGCAGTTCCCTGGCAAATCAGCCAATCGAATGAGCGCTATACAGGTTAGTGCGGCGATAATTGAGAACAGTCTAAAATTTTTTTTCTGAGAGAACCGCCTCTGTGTTCGCGCTCAAACTTCACATGAAGGTCGCATTTTGTGGTCTATTTTGGTTGACACCGGGAGCAATGGCGGTACGTACCTGCTTGTTCTGAAAACAAATAAAAATGATTTTCGCCTATGGGAAACTGGCGGCTGATTTGGACATGCGAGCCAGCGCAAGTTTATCTTAGAACGACGGCGCCACCTGGGGTATGCAGAGCGAAACGCACGTTGGGATTCACGGTAGGAAGGAGACAAATGGGGCAGCATACGATCAGAAAATGTGAAAGCGGGTTTTCTGATCGTCTGATAGCTCATCTCGCTCCTGGGCATTTTCTGATCATCTGCCGCACCATTTGGCTCCTTCCTACCGTGAATCCCAAACGTGCGTTTCGCTCTGAATACCCCAGGTGGCGCCGTCGTTCCAAGATCAACTTGCGCTGGCTCGCATGTCCAAATCATAGGCGAAAATAATTTTTATTTATTTTCAGAATAAGCAGGTGAGTACCGTCGTTTTGTCCGGTGTCAAAGAAAATTGACCACAAAATGCGATCTTCGTGTGAAGTTTGAGCGCGAACACAGCGGCGGTTCGTTCAGGAAAATGTTTTAAATGTTCCAATTATCGTCGTACCACCCTGTATGTTTTCGTATGTATATGAAGCAGTACGTTCAGTTTATATACGCCCAGACTCCACCGCTATTCCGTGGTCCTAGCCGACGGATTTAAGCCGCCTTACAGTGGGAAGAAACGAGCTGATACGACGGAGGTGGCTTGCGAACTTTTCCGTATCATAACCCGGGGAGATACCTTGGCATCGGAGGAAAAGTTTGCCATCCAATTCAGCCTGAGGAGGAACAGGAAAGGGGATAAAGGTAGAAATGGGGGGAGAGGAAACATAGGCGGAAATGTGAAACAGGCAAAGAAGGGAAATTAAGGAAACCGAGAGAAAACGAAGAGAAAAGAGACTGAGAAGAAAAATGGGAGTTCGCTGCTCGGTGATGGTGGCCCCATGGTAAACCAGCGGGCTCTTAAAAAAAAAGGCAAAGCTTGCAAGCACTGACAGACTTAAGCCGGCTTAAAGAGAGCACTCCGTGACACTTGTTGTTTGTATCCTTCTCCTTTTTCCCGTTTGTCTCATGTATGTCGGATTACACGGGCGAGTGGAGCAAATCTCCTCCGCTATCTTCCGGCCTGATTTGGCCGGTATTACAGTTCGCTTAAACTGGCTGCTGTACCGATCGGTGAGCTGATTTTGTCTTCTTCGTATTCTTCTTCTGCATTTGGTAATACCACGTATCCACTGAGGAGGATTAGCCGTGGCTTGACGTTTGTCTCATTATTTAGATAGTACTCTTTAAAATAGGAAAATGTTGATGGATAAATGAAAAAAAACAATTATTGTACGAATTTGAGCATATATTGCTTCCAGTAGCCTTGATGTATTCGAGAAGGAGGATCCAAATTTATTTTCTTGCTTTTCCAGGGCTGCTAGCATCGAATAAAACATGAACTGAAGTTATTAGTTCGTCTAAGGCGCCGAATGGGACAGTAACGTGACCTCTTTTTTCTTTGCTCTGTGGAACGGCGACATTCAAACAAATAGTGTTTTTATGTTTCGGGTTGATACTAGACAAGCGAGCCTTTGTTGATGCCAATCCAGACCTGTTCAAGTGTAGGTTTAATTTTGGAAGGCGGCACCTCATAGCTGTGAGGGCCACTTCACACTGGCGGGAAACACAAAACAATGAATTCCACTTGAACTTTAGGTGAGCCTACTCTGGTTTATCGGGATACCTCTGGACTGCCCCCTGAGGAAGAAATATCTACGAAGACATGCCACAGTAATAATTGTGAGATTTGAACAAACATTTAGTACGGGGCCACGTAAGGGGAAACCCGCTAAGGAGTGCACCCTCCCATAGACTAAGGAACCTATATGTCCACGCACCCATACAATACGTAGAGAAACGATGTGATTTGGAAAAAAGTGGCGAAATGTTTTTAGATGAATTTAATTTTCAGATTTTATAAAGGTAGTGCTAAAGGATTGGGAGTAAGTTTTAAAAAATACATGCCACAGAGAGCTATAAATTCTTTTAATGGCCAGAGCCATGGGCAGAAGTTGTGCCTCAAGCCAATCAAAAAAGAAAAAAAAACTCCAATCGAGATCATATGAACAAATTAAAAAGGCTGATTCAGATTCGTAATGCGAGCCATCAGTGGCAATAACAACATGATCTGGATGATGAGCTAGGTGCTCTTGTAAAATGTCCCGTATACGGTACGTCCAGGAAGCAGCTTGGCATTCTGTGGGAATATGTTGTCGACAAGAAGCGGCACTAGCTGAGCCCTCGCAGGTAATGATTCGTTAGAAGAGAAGCCAACGCCAATACAAGAAAAAATCAAATTTACAAACGGGAGCTGATGGCGTCAAAACTTAGGCAATGGCGTCGTCAAGAAGCTAAGGGGTTGTTGTAAAATGTAAACATGTGACCTGCTCTCTGCCGATCTGTCCGTGCGAATACCAGAACGTCGTCGAGGTATGCGAACCAGGTGGGCCACTTAAAGCCATCGAACCCTGCTTCCATGACTCTGAAACGTGGCTAGCGCCGTGCACAGCCCAAACGGCATCGCCTTGAGCTCCTATAGGCGGCCCTAGGTTATGAAATAAGTCTTCTGTCGATCTCTAGTCCAATTCAATGTGCCAGTAGCCTGTCCTCAGATCCATAGATGAGAAGTACTTCGCGTGGAAGAGGTGGTCGAGGGCGTCGTCGATTCATGGCAAGGGGTAAACATACTTTTTTGGTGATTGTGTTCAGTTGCCGGTAGTCAACGCAGAACCTTAATGTGCCGTGTTTTTGCTCCACAAGTACGACCGGCGCAGACCGTGGTTTGGCGATGGCTGTATAATGTCGTCGCTGAACCTGTTTTCGACTTGTGTTCGGATGGCTTCCCTTTCGTGTGAAGACACGCGGTACGGTGACTGTCGGGTATGTTGGGCTCCATCTTCGGTTATTATTCGGTGCTTCACTAGAGGTGTCTGACGTAATTTTAACTTCGACGACAAACACTCGGTGTAGCAATGCACCAAAGCCAATAATTTGTTCCGTTTTTCTTGCGGTAGCGCCAGGTTCACGTCGAAGGGATGGGGAAGCTTGACAGCATCTTCGGGTGCGCGTTCAAAGTTGGCGACCGCAATCACATGATTTGGTTCTTGCGTTAATTCGACGAACGCCATTGCAGCGCCGTTGTTTAAATGGTGGTACACCTCGATGAAATTAGGGACCAAAACGAGGGATAGCTTCAAACGGGCCATGTCTCGCGAGACAGAAAAGGTAAAATGTAGCTTGTAAGTAGGTCTATTTCTGGGCTATTTTTTGACATCTGCAGGTCAATATACTTTAACTCTCCCGACAACTTGGCGGACTGACAATTAGAAAGCAAGGGAATTAATTTCACGATAACTACCAAACTGCATCTCCACAGATTTACGTTGCAAATGACAGGACCGCATTTAAATTTATTGATTCTTACCGCTCATCTCTAACGGTTCCGGAGATACGTTAACTGTACTGAGCGAGATATGAAACGAAGAAAAACTCAGAATTATGACAGCCGCGACAGGTAAGTATGCAATGCCAGTTCGGTATGCGAAAAGATAACCTATTGGTCTTCTACGAAAACGGCTGCGTCCCTAAAGGTAGTATTGCAAGATAGAGCGAGCGAGAACGAGTTTTATTCTGCCTTGTTCTCCTGAAAGGAAATGACCACGTCGTGCAGATATATTCACACTTTTGATGGGAGTTCACAGGCCCGGCTTATCACCATTCTTTTTACGTATAAGACGTGGTGTGCTGAAAAGCAAAGACAGGAGCAAAGTGATCTTTCCCGGAAGTTGAGAAAACGCGGACGTCCTTACAGGATTCGATGAACTAAGATACATTAAATAAATCCAACAAAATGGAGTGAAAAAACGGAAATTACCCCCAGAAGGCGATGAACAGTCCTCAGATGTCCCACGAGACCCATTTCGGGGCTCTTTTATGGCCCTCTTTCATTTTTTATTAGCCAAAGAGCTGCCGTTCGCGACCCGCGTCTGCATCGGAATTCGTATCTCTTATTCCTTGCATTTTCTTCCTTTGAATGCGTGCGCTTTGATAACCGGGACGTTCGGCGGTCTGCATTCAATACTCACTGCTCTCCGTTGTGATCGTAAGGAACGGATCTTTTCAGCAGAAGCAAAATTTGTGCTCGCAAATCTCGGGCCGTGGACGAAGGCATTTTAAACCTGCGTCACTGCTATCATTTCCCAACTTGCTGTCTTCTAGTGGGCTAGACATATTATGGCCAATCTCTCTAGGTTGTTGGCGCTGCTTTCTTTATTCCGCGGATTACTTTAACTCCGTTTACTGTCGTAAGTTTTCATGTGTTGTAGAAGCGTTAAGAAGGAAGAAAAAATAACCAAACTCCCGTATTTCACTTGCAGCAACTGTTTCTAAACTCAGAACGTGGTCACTCGGACAGATTTGGAAAAGAACTCCAGCGGGGACTATGTTTGGATGACAAAACGAATGAATCAACCTAGCAATCCTGAAAAAAATAAGTAATGAATAAAAAAAGTAACTTTTTGGTGCTCACAAGGCCGCTTACGCTGTTTGAAGACGAACATTTAGGGGTACGCACCTTTTAGCATTCCTATGGAATTTACTACTCCATGACACGCGGACTTAAAAAAAACCGTGCACCAATGCCAAAAGTTTTACAAATAAATATCAGTGTTCACAATGGCCTACTTTGCTGATTTTAGAGATATGTCATTTCTGTCCCGAAATAAAAACAAAAATGCTGAATAAAAAATAAAGTGTTATGGCACTGCCTTCAACAGCAGATCAGACCTACAGCAGATGATATGTCCTTGCTATGAGCTCAAAAAAAATACGACCGACTACAGTAGCAAATCCAATATTGACACACCTAAAAGATGCAACATTACGACTATAGAACAATGGTAGACTTCTTCTCAGCTCCACAGTGGAGCCACCACTCATAGCAGTGCCGGTGGCCGAAGCTTCCGCGAGGATTCAAGGAATTCTGGCTGATGGCTGAGGGAGGGAGACCATCGAAGACGGCTACCATTCGGAACCCATATCACGCATCAAAAATAGTCATCTCTCGCTCTCTCTCTCTCTCTCTCTCTTGCATGATAGACAGCTAGTGCCATCTAATGAAATCTGAATAAACGAAAATGCTTTTCTTGTTTAAGTCATAACTAAGTAAAAAAGTGATGTATTTTATAGGGCGCTAACAACGCCATTCGGAACATTTCTATGAAATTGTAAAACCTTTCTTGATGGAGGCGAAAAAAAAATAACGCCCGCGTGTACGAGATTCATTGATTGTAGGGTTTAACGCACCGACGCAACGCACGCAATTAGGCGCACCGTAGGGGAGGTCTCCGGATTAATTTTGACCACCTGGGAGTCTTAACCTGTACCCAATCTCGTACACACGGGCGTATTTGATTTTTGCCTCTGTGAAAAAAGTGGCTGCCGCGGTCGGGAATCGAACCCGCATCCGTGAGCTCAGCAACACGCCCTATCCACTGCGCCACAACGGCGGGTATGTGTACGAGATTTCCGCGCACGTTAAAGATCCCCAGGTGGTCAAAATTAATCCGCAGCCCTTCCCTATGGCGCGCCTTACCACTTGCGTTGCGTCGGCGCGTTGAACCATATGATCAATCAATCAATTTGTTAAACCTGTCGGTACTCGATACTTTTTAAGCCCGTGATTCATGAAGTCTTAAAGTCAATAGTAATTTGACCAGGTGAGTCACCCTTAACCGGTGTGAAAGACTATCCTGCTACAACACTTTTTATGATGATGAATCCATCTTGTTCGCACCTGCATGAGTCATTTTCGCCCACCTGTCACATGAAGTGAAACATTGGCGTTGACCAAGTGGCCTTTGAATTCAAGTCGTTCAAAGTTGAATTTTTGATGAGCAACTGCTCGGCCAATTCATTAATCTTCACAGGTTACGAATCTTACTGTCTTTTCTGAGAGAATCAAAAACACACTGTACTTCAGGCTAACGTTCCCTTCATCATGTAATTATGCTTTCATCACTGTGTTCAGATATAATCACCATCATGAGAAACGTCTTTTGGACAACAGCTTTCTTTTATTTCCTTTCCCTCATGCATAAGGATGATAAGCAAACAAAAAAGTGGAGCAGAAAACCATGATACGAGCAGGAGAGCAACCAAGGGCTGGCAAGTAATGAACATCAATGAAAAGGTCACGCGCACAGAAAGCGCTGTATCAGGTCTACATAAATAAAAACATGCACCCCTCTTTCTAATGACGATGATGGTTGAACGCGAAGTTTTCTCGTGATGCATTCTATGGTTGGCCATTCTCACACGTCGAGTATGCACTATTCTGGACGAACGCACCATTTCTCCAGAATACCCACAGCAACTATCGGGAGTGCCCTCTCTGGGCCTAATGTTTGAGTTTGGGGTGTACGCCGTAAATGGGTACCTGCTGCTTGGTGTTCGCTTCGATCATGTCGAAATAAAGCAATCGGATAGACGCCGGCTTCTCAACGCGAGGGATGCAGGTTTTATTGCGGCCGCGGGAAGCTTTTTTTAAAAGAAGCTTCATTGTCCCACTACTGCCGTTGTACGCCAATACACCCTGCAGGAAAGCCAACTTTCTCTGACGATGATGATGAATGATCATGAGTGAAGCGAAAGAAAAAAAAACGGTTCCACGGCCGGAATCGAAACTGGGTCCCTCCGGTTTTAAAGCTACCGTCTGTCTGATGGCTCCATTTTGACATGGTCGAAGTGGTTTGGAAAACTCAGATGACAACAAAAGTATCCGTCACGAGAACAATGGCGTTACTCTGCGTGCCGTGAGGCTGTTAGCCACAAGACTTAGGCGTAACGTTTCACTCAGAGGTTGAGGACGTTACGTCTTACGGCACATCCTGGGGTTCAACAACTGAAACCAAAACGCACTCAAAAAATTCCTCACTGAACGCCAAGCAGCGGGTACCGATTCGCTCCGTGCGTTAGACCTCCGGAGTGCAGTTGCTATGGGTATTCTAGAAAAGTGGTACGTACCATAGTCGCAGTGTGGGATTGACCAACCAGGAATCCATCACGAGAAAGTTTCGCGCTCAACCATCATCGTCATTAGAGGGAGGGGTGCATGATTATTTCTTTTGCCCACTAGCCACCCCTTTTCTTAATAAATATTTATACATACGTACTTCCCCCACGATCATTCATCATCATCGTCAAAAAAAGTTGGCTTTCTTTGAAGAGGTACTGGCGTACAACGGCATCAGTGAGGGCACTAAAGCTTCGTTTTAATACCAAACGTCCGAAAATAAGCAATTCATTTCGGTAAAGGCCACCGAATGGGTGATGTCATGCCCTGTAAAAAGGAAACTGAAAAACAAAACGTCCAACTAAAAGAGACACAAAATACACAAAAAGGAGCCGGGAGAGACAGAGCTGGTTCGAACCCAGCAGTCATCGCCATTAGAACGGCAGCTATGCCTTGTCAATATGTTTTTTTATAATTTGCATGGGGGTAGTGCGTGAACGCCCTCAGCGATAATTAATAACCTTTGGCTCGGTTCTTTACGAGCGCCCTCGTTTCGGGTATGAAGACGCATTTTACCTTTTCTTTTGTTCCTTGTTCGAGGGCTCAATTTCCACATTCTCAGCTTCATTTGTTTGTTAGGCTGGGACGTATTGTCAACTCCCGTGCTCAGGGTATTCCTGACCGTTGAGACGGTGATAAGGGACATGTGCCTTTGGCTTTTCGGGGAAGTTGATAGATTTTACACGTTTGTAGCGTGAGCAGGCAGTCAGGCCGGGTCCACTGTCGCGTGCTTATTTTGGGGCCTTGGCATCCAGCTAGAAGCGCAAAGCGCGCGCATTTTGAATATCCTCAATCGCGTACAGTGCACAACTTGAAGGGATAGCCGGGGTTCCTGTAATGTGCTTGCGTGCGTGCTTGCATGTGTGTGTGTGTGTGTGTGTGTGTGTGTGTGTGTGTGTGTGTGTGTGTGTGTGTGTGTGTGTGTGTGTGTGTGTGTGTGTGTGTGTGTGTGTGTGTGGTGTGTGTGTGTGTGTGTGTGTGTGTGTGTGTGTGTGTGTGTCTGCGTCTGTGTCTGCGTGCGTGTGTTTGTCTGGGTCTATGTGCTTGCGGGACTGTGTGTGTATAACTGCGTGTATAACTTACATAACGGCTTCATCAGTAGAACTGCCTTTTTTAGGGGGCAGCTGTTATCAGCGGAAATTTGCGTTTGAAGGGAAATCTGCAAAAATTTTAACTACAAACTCCCGCTCGGTTACAAATCTTCGTTTTATGTAGGAACATAAACTTTGTAAATGCGTAGTGTTGCTCTTTAACTGGTTTTGTACCTCGTAAAAAAGAGGCACGAACGGGCTATAATACAACAAAACCGCACGTAAGAGCTCGGCACCCGCGCCTTACAGTCCCCACTGTGTGCTTAGCCCTTCGAACGCTTGACGCCTCGGCTGTCCGGATCGGAAGGCCTTCTCGGTTCGTCCGCTCAGGAGCAGGCCACAGAACAAGAATTGTAAGAAGTAGTGCTACATTGAGATAGTTCTCTCTCGAAGTAGACCGTCTTCTATAGAGACAGACGGTGATACAGTTTAAGATAACCTGCGTTGTTCGTAGAAGCCATCGTTGCTCCTCCGAAAAAGAAAACGACACAAATCCTGAGTGGAAGCCTGGGAGACTTTGCTGCGATGAATAGGAAGCAAGCAAAAAAACACGGGCATTCTATGCCCGTGCTGGCTGCTGCCAGTCGCGTAGCTTGACCGATGAGAAACAATATATCTTGTCAGCTCGGACGGTCTCCAGTGCACACCGGCAGGCGAGAGTCTGCCGTGGTTGCTTTTGCTGGGGCCATTTTCTATCACCTCTAGCGGTCATATCCCCTGCAGCCAGTAAGGATTGATCACCCGTAGCTAGCCGTGCCTCCCCTTTTTATTCGGGGCTATTGTCGTGAAAAAATACCGTTCTCAACCAACATTATTGCATACACCGCACATGACGTTGCATAACGTACCGCGGTTTAGCATGCGTGTGGTTTTTCTTAGCTCTGTGGCTTGAAATGTGGTGAGGTAAAGCAGCGTGGAGTTGACGTGTATAGATGCATTGATGCTTTACGGTTGACTGCTGTCGGCAGCATAAGACGAAGAAGACAGAGTGATGTATTCGTCTTATACATGGGAATGCCGATGCGGCAGGGATTCACGGCAGCAGAGTTGGTGCTGATTTAGAGTGCATATAGCGCGCAATACCACCAGATACAAGAAAGGGCTCTAGATGGGCGCTGTTTGGGGGTTTACTGCTTCACATTCGCAGGTTTCGTGACTTCCATTTGCTACACGTCTTTATGGAATTGGCTTCGGATATGGACGTGGTTGTGCACATGACCCTCCGTGTTCTCGCCCAGGACGCACTTTCCCGCTAACAAGAAGGTGAGAGAAAAGATCTCGGTGCATCAGTTGCCACCTTCTTTCCGTTACTGCTCTCGCTCATGCGGTAGCAGCGAGACGTATCCGGTTGCCCGTTGATTTTGTGGTTGATAGCGAGGCAGTTGCGGGCTACATACGGTTGTCAAAAACGACAGGGGATACTAATCATCCCTCAACAACCAAAATTCCCACATTAAGGAGGATACGAACAAAATCGTGCGTCGAAATACTATAGATTATATAGGATTGCATGGCATTCCGGTAGGGAAGACGGAAGAAGTTAAAAACTTTCTTGGCTGCGTGCCGAAGGTATGAAAACATTTAAGTGGGGCGCTTAGAAAACTCAGCCCGCGGGCTAAATTTATGCCCCAGAATTATCGTGCCTTGCCGTACAGTTGCGAAAACATAATGTTTCATGATTCTTATGGAACTATCGGCGGACGGGGAACACACACATAATTTATTAGCTTTTGTTTTATGCTTCTTGACGGCCTCGTTTTTACATTGTCATCATTACTACTTGCCCAGATAGTTTTTTATAACTATGTGCTCATAATTGTGCTTCTGAAACGCGACAGTTTCACTGTAATGATTCGAAACTACCGCTTATAAGGGCTGGGTTGGCATACCGCTGTCTGTTGTGAGAAAAAAAGCTGTTATACCACTCTTATTTCAATTACTCGACGTACCTTCGGGTTCAGGTTGCCCTCTGGTTAGTGTTGGTTAGGTCGTGTGAGGCTGAGAGTAATGATCTACGCTTAGTATAGGTATGAATACATCGTATTCTATGATCAAGACACCAAAATAATTACTGTATAGAAATGTCAATGTCGTAGGGTGAGCATACATGACCCGCAATTGTTCTTCTAGAGAAAAGGCATTCCATTTCCATGGTCGTTCAGTGTATAAGGCGTTTCTGTACAGAGCCCGAGGTCATGGGTTAGATTCAAGGCCCTTTCGGATGTTTTCCCTATGGCGGAGAAAAAAAGAGTGAGGTAAAATGTGCGCTCGCTTTGGGTGCTGTTCAACGAATGGAAACATGAGCTCCATTCCGTTACAAGAGTCAAGGTAAGTTATGGTTTGTATGACTTCAAGCAAGCCGTTTGGGTTATATTCCCATACTGCGAGTTTATTTGTTCACGCTTCAACTCAGTGAGCTGGACATCTTAGGACTATTGGAATAATGGCACAGGGACAACTAAAAGACAGCCAAACGTATGAATCATACGGTAACCACGCGAGCGGCACAGACGTATGCGAGGTTTGGTTTTTAGGGGTGGGGTGGTGGGCGATGTGACCTCGAGAACAACACAGCAGCCTGCGCTTGCTGGAATAGGTGCGTAATATCCATGTTTTCTTTTTTTTTTTTGTTCCCAGTAAAAGTGAGAGAAATTAGCCAGAGATATGCGTCCAGAACAGTCCAGTGAAGTTACTGAAGGCTCTCCTAGTGGAGTCTCCGTGCGGGCGGAGTGCAGCCGCTAATTTTACCAGCAGTGTAAGTGCGTGTTTTTGGAAATATGTTTGTTTTATTTTGCCCTAATCAATAACAATTTGTAGATAACTTTTTAATTAAAACAGCGCTGCTGTGCTCTGCCACGTGCTTTTCTTTGACTCAGAATTTCCCGGTGTGTCTTCTACACCAGAAAATGTGGACGTATCTGAGCCATGTTACCGGTGCTACCAGTTGGGACCGCTGTTGTGGGGGATCGTTTCTGCAACGGTGTGGTACCCGTGAGGCGAATTTGACTTCAGAGATACGTGTAAGACCGCTTCAGTACTTGTTGTGACATAAACACCAACCGTGTTCTGTATATTTCTTCATTCTTGAAGCGAATGTGTATTCTTGTTTCCCTCGCATGTTATTCTTCTGGTTGTAAGCAACTCTAAGTTGTTTACATGTTAATCTTTTGTCTACAATCAACTTGAAGCTGTTTATGTGTTTCTGTAAGTGTCTGTAACCGGCAGCCTTCAGGCTCTATTAGTTTCGTGGCAACAGGAGCTGCACTCGTTTAATTGTTTCTGGTTGTTACGTTGTATCATCGATACCAGGAGTTTTTTGTAATAAATTTATCCTTTCAAGACCGCGGCACAAATTTCAGCCAAAAACCAGAATGCTGCGAAAAAACACCCCAGTTCACAAAAATATGTCTCGCATATAAAACAACCGCGATTCGACAGATGTGCCACTGTGGTTTAATTCGTTTCCTTCCCTCCCCCCCCCCCCCCCCCCCGCCGGTGGTTTAAATTCCCCGCCACATGGTTTAAATTGTTTTGTTTTTACCCAAGATAACGTGCCTAATAGTACGGGACTATATTCAGCGTGGGAATTCCCAGATTAACTTCGATCTTCGCAGACTGCCCCTATTTTAGGCGTAACTGTAGACCAGGCAGCAGTAGACACCCCATATATCAATATCAGGAAAGCCTGCCTTTTAAAGGCAAATAACATATCTCTATGTTTCTCGCAAGGCGTGAGGTACATAAAGGCGCACAGAAAAAAAAGGTTGTGCAGAAAGGGAGCACGCACCTGGACAAGGAAACAGCAGCGGTAGGGGAGGGAACGTTCTGAAAAAAATAAAGCGGTTACACTCAATGGGAAAGCTCTCGAAGTACGGAACAGTGACTCTCCAAAGGAGCTGTGGCGCCCTCTTTGACTAATTTCAGTTTCAACCAGGCATTAGTACCGAAAGTAGTCAGCAGAGGGCACCACAGCCCATGGAAAGGCCATTAAAGAGACACTATATTGAGTATCTAATAATTCGAAGTAAGTATTAATACGTTAATCTATGTTTTTTTCCGCATTGTATATTATCCTGTACATATTTTCGGCCTATAAAAGGCAGCCTCCGTGGCAACTGCGCAGCGCAAAGATCACCCCAACACTTTGGATGTGAGTAACGTGTGCCTCTAGGGTGAAACGGGATAGACATCGGCTTCGTAACGCGAGCGACATGGACGGGCTCGATCCCGACCAGGGGAAGTTGATATCTTTTCGAATCTTCTGTTTGGGTACGCGACGCCGTGTGACTACGGTTACCCTGATGCCGGACGAACTACCACGATAACCCAGGCCCCCAAGTTCTCCGCACCTAAAATGGCGACAGACCGTAGAACCTTCTTGTCGTACCTTGCATACATCATCGCACGGGCGGCGACGTATGCACGGCACGAGCTTCATTCCTCGTCGCTATGGGTAACGACGCAGCAGGCCTTAGTCGTGGGTGGGGATTACCGAGAAAGTACGCAATGGCGGAAGAGGACACAGCATCTCATAATAGCGCTCTTCGTAACCGCCGTCCGTAGAGAGTGGCTATAGAACAGGCTGCAACAGCGGCCGGACGAGAGCTACACGAATGTTCAACAGAACGTTCAGCCGCAGATCAACAGAAGGTCAAGCTAGGTTTTCGCCTTCACTTTTAAAGGGGAGATTTTTTTAGCGGGCCAGATGGCGTCCGGTGAACAAACTAATGCGTTTCCCCCTAGACCGGCTGGTCCACCGAAAAGTTCTAATAAGATATCTGGACACACAGTGTGTGCGTGAAACCACGTATCTATTGTGTCAAAACGGTTACTTGAAAATCGCGAAAAAGGAACTGACTCTATATTAGACAATACACGCATCGATGATGAAGAAGGAGTACAACAGTATGTCCTTATGTCATAAACCACGTATCGGTATACATTTAGATCGAACGGAGATGCGTTTACGTAGCGCGCGAAACATTTTCGCATTGGTCCGTTCTTCGTTTGCTATTTCGGCCTTTCAAAGTTTGACGATCGATCGTACGCACTTTCAGCGATGGTTGCATGCACTTTGAGCGAAAGTTTTGACGTACTTTTAAACAAGCTTTTAACGCACTTTAGAAACACTTTTGATGTGCGAAAGCTTTCGCGCTTCGCTCAACTGTCTTTAGAGAGGGATGTTGAAGTTTTCTTATTAAGTAAGAGACAAGCTAGCTGCCTGGCTGACCAATTATCAATAGAGAAATCCCTCCTTCCCTCGAAGCATCCTCCATAAATAATTTTTCGGTCCACACTGTCACTAATACTTGGTGCCCTGGATTCAAAATTCCTTGTATCATTGCCAAATTGATAAGTAAGATTATCGCCATGCACTCAATGAATGCATCGGTATAAAATGCTTGAATGGGCATGCCATCAACAAATTTATTCTGCTGGTGAAGCAGTGAAGCCCACTTAGGCAACCGGCCAGCTTAAGCGTACGACAGCTTCCGAAATTCCGCTCAGACGAGCACCTGATACGAAGACTTAACCTTGGCCTTTACTTATAATAGCCCCTGATGAGGAGCCAATCAGACGGAGTCTCCATCTTACTGTTAGCCCTCCCTGACTAATAGTACTCTTCGTTCCTATACATGCACCCGGATTGCCGTCATCTCCTGCGCTGACTGTGAGGAGGCGATAAATTTGTTCTAAGGTCACCGCGTCGTCAGGCGCAGAACTAAACGGACAACTTAGAAGTAGGAGGCTGCTCACTCTTCAGAGGAACTCGACAGGAAAAGCGGGCAGCCGATTCATCGGTAAAAGACTCTTTCATAAAAAAGAGCTCGTTTGCTGAAGCAGAACGGAAAACGTTTTGAGCAAGAAAATCTAAGGGAGCAAGCCGGGCGTGGGATCAAAAAGCAGGACTGGTTCAGTGACCTTATGTCCACGCCATGGTGGTTGACCAAGACGCTCAACTAGAAAAGGGCAACAGCCATTTCGAGAAGACGGCGGGCCCTTACAACTTGTGCCTTTGATCTCCCAGAAGTACCCGTTTGTGTCGAATTAGCTCCACCCACATAGTAAGGAAGGTTCCGGAGCTAAGCAGTCATTTCTGTTTATAGTTGTCTCCTTTCAGGAGCTACCTCATTCTTTGGTATCTGAGTGTCGCTGGATGAAACTATCTCTGTTGCGCCTTGGTGTGTCATACATTTTCGAATTGTTGCCTGTTCGACAGATGGGGGTGGAGACACAGTCTTGAGAACTGTGACCTGGAGATCGGGGGGTGGATTGAGTTGGTAGTCTTTTATAGCCTTGCAAATATTTGGGCACACCGAGCTGAGTTGGGCCACTAGGTGCTACTTTCCGGCACATCACAGTCTTTCAAAAATAATTACGTTGAAGTTATGGAGTGTCACTCAAAGTGTTTTTGAGCAGCTGATATTTACGGCTAAACCTTCCTCTTTTCGCGCAGTTCCAAGTTGAGCCCATTGATTTACGTTGTTGTAAGGCCATGAAAACTGTCAGATTTAATGCTGCCAGCTGTAAGTCTGACAACATATTACACAAAAAAATTTGAGTTCTACAAAATGTTTTTGCAGTGTTCTTTTCAAACTCGTCTCTTTCCTCTAGCTCTAAATACCACTTTTCATCAATGGATTTATATGTTCTGCGACATCGGCCATTTGAGTCAAAATATGAGGGGATAGGACACGTTTTATTTGAATACGGAGGATTCTTTTCTGTCTCAGCCTTTATGCGGGATATTGCGTACCATCTAACCTCCAAAACACAGCTTCCTATGACCGCTGCCCTTAGCCTCAGAAGCGCTGCGCTCACACCCGCATAGGCACCCACGCACACCCATGCACACACACACACACGTTACATGCACACAATGCACGACGGACATGGACGTGCACCCGCACTTCCGTATAAACGCATGGCCGCGCATGCGCAGATGCACGCACAAGATGAGTCTTTCCTGCAAGTATCAAATGATTGTCATGTGTGACTGCCTGTAAGGTAGTCGCGAACAATTATTCTCAGCGAAATATTGTTTCTAGTTTAAACAGAGGTATCGGTTGTAAATTTGGCCTGTGATATTAGGCGCCCCATATTAGGAATGAGCGATTTATGTTCGCTTTATTAGATCACGAAATGTATTCATTTGGTGCTGACATTTAGGCCGAGCATAGAGAAAAGAAAGGCTCTTGAAATTCTGCTTTATATACAAGTAAGCTTTCGGAGAAGGTGCGGCAACGATTGCAAGTATACTGACCAGATTGCGTCAATTGTACGGTCTGAAAAATGGGGAAATGTCATCCCGTTTTTCAGAAAGAAAAGGCCATAGTTCTATTTAAATAGTTCTATTTAAATAGGAGCGTCCTGTTTTAAGAATGCTCCTGCCCCGGGGAAGCAGGGTTTATCTCGGAGTATTTTTAAAAGAAACCCGTTCGCAGCTACAGGAATGCTTGCTAAATCTTTTTGTCGCTGTCAATACGCCATACGAACCTCGGTCGTAATGAGTGAGCATTTATTTGAATTGAAAATCCAGTTGTTATATCTCAGAATGGGGAGTGAGTCGTCTGGTTGGTGCATTATTAGAGCAAGAAGAAAACCCCTTAAAAATTAAAACCAGTTTTACCGATTGTGAAACCTGCCGAAACAGAGGAGCTGTGGCTCATTTGTGTCGGCTCGAACGTCAACGGGTGCTCGCCCAAGAACGGCAGCACCGTCGCCGCATATATCCTGCGGTTAACTCAATGAAATTGGCCGCTCAACGTCAGCGACAGAAGGCTCCCTCCCCTCGCCCTACATTTGTGGGAGAGAGGGGAACCCATCACGTGCGAATCATTGCCCTCTCTATCGGTGGGTCTACGAACAGCCGGCGAGGCGGTTCCTAGACCCACCGATAGAGGTTGCCGGCGGCACTGATAGCCGTCTCCTACCCCTCTGTGACGCACGAGCTACAGCAGACGGACGAAAAAGGCTCGACGAACGACAGCTCTGCTCTTGAAAGGGACGTAGTGCAAGACGACACAAACACAGCGGTAGCTAAGAAGCAGGATTTATTGCTTGCAGGCACCTTAAATTCACATCTGCACGACAAAGCAAACAAAAGAAAGGACAAAGTTTAAATCCACACTAAACAAAAGGCCCTTTTGGAACCGACGTACCTTTCTGTCATCTACATTGAATTGTTCACATGATTATTTCACAACGTATCTAATCTGCTTTTCATGCAGTGACACCGACGGCTGGTTAGTCAGAAGGGCGAACGACCAATGCGGAATCAAGCAATCAGTATTTTGGCGTGAAAAAGAGATTACATGCCGCGGGAAAACTTGATCATCCTCTCCTAAGGAAGTACGTCCAGCCTTCTCTGAAATGCATCCAATCGATCATCAAACCTTCAAATACCTAAATGGCAAACGACGAAAGAATACATGCAATGATTTTTTTCACTCGAAGTTAACGCATCTACTACCGATATAAATGTATGCCGGCACGTTGTTTATGAGAAAAAGGTGTACTACTGTATTCCTTCTTCATGAGCGATGCGTGTATTGTATTCTCACGTAGCCAAAGACGACGCAGCTGTATTAAAAGAAAAAAACAAGTTTATATGGGGCGAACTTGTGTTCCCCTAACAACTCAAAGAATACACAGGCGGCGAAACAAACCAGTAACAAAGTGACGTGCGTAGACTGGTGCCGACGATTCGAATGCCTCGGCTTCTGCTCAGCGGGAATTTATCACTCGGCGTGAGGGTTTCTGGAATAGTCGAATTGTATCGAGAACACTGCAGATCAACGAAGATTATTCTAGGCTATTCACGTTAGTTCGGAACGCTCTCCCTATCAGAAGAGATAACACCTGCGGCACAGAAAAAAGAAGGGAACACGCGCCTTCCTTTGCACACACAACACCGATAACAGAGACCGGACGGAGCAGGGGGAAAAGCAAAACACAAATAAACAAACCCAATGCATGGTTCGCCGCAGGATTATCTAGAACCATCCCTTTTTCGTGTTTTTTAAGTAACCGTTAGACACAATGGAAGCCCGGTTTCACGCACGCGCCGTGTGTCCAGAATGTTTATGAGAGCTCTTCGGTAGACCATCCGGTCTACGAGAAAATGCATACGTTTTTCGACAAAACGCCATCACTCCCACGTAGAAAGCTTTGGGTTTAAAAGTAAGTTGACACTGCAATAAAGAAATGTCAATAACAGAAAGTGACGCCTGTTCCGACGTTATCCCGCAATGCTTTTTTTACTTATTGTAGCATGTTTACGTTGTTCTATTTCTTTTTCCTTACAGGAATATGTTAAAGGCGCCTGCAAGCAGCAACTGTACTTCGCCTTTATCACCTTAGTGTACTACGTAGTTTAAAAATAATGAAATATGAATTTCAATTTCTCATCAGGATCGTACTTACGGTCGAGTGGTTTATGATTCTCCCTTCGGAGTCCGTGGTGTCTACCTTGTTATTTTTCCGTTCTGTGCCGAAAGTGTCTACGCATGCATGCAGCCCAGTAAGGCAACTTTAATATGGTTTCCGCAGTGCCAGAGGTTTTTGTGCTTAGAAAGGCTATAAAAACAGAAATCTGGGGAAGCTTGCACAAAATCGGACAAGGGTAGCACCGTAGCGATACTGCAAGATTTCTTTCTACGTGCGCACTGAAGGTCACATCCCCACGAATTTGTAGAAGTTTGAAATTGTTTATTTACATGTTCCTGTCGTCGCTTTTCACTGTGCTAGTAGTTTATTAGCAGCACAATTTCTGTCTGTACGTCGCTGGCCATACTCGATGTATTCGGCTAGTCGCTGCCTCCTTCGCAACATTGTCCGTGGCTAAAGGTGCTGGCTCGGATCGCCATCGAGCGCTGTCGTTTTCGATTAGCAACACGGCGCGCCTCTCGGTACGCGTGCTGGTCCTCTGCCGCGCGTACTCTCCGCGGCCGCCCCATGTCAAGAGCTGTCGAATCTGCAGGATTTCTTTATACGTGAGCAGTGAAGGACACATCACCACTTCGGGAGCCAGGGACAATGGGCGGTCGCCGCGAGGCACACGCTCACGAGCGCTCGGCCTTTTCTAGCTCCTAAGGATTTTCGGACAGTTTTTCTAAAGCCACTGCGCGTGCCGGGGACGCTCGGCAGTCACCGAAAGGCTCGGCATTGTCTTGGTATTTTTAACGCGTTACACGTTACGCGCCACACATTCGGGGCAGTTACAACAGCTTCGCTGTTAAAAATACAGGCTTCGTTTAGTACAAAGACTACTTTGTCTCAATAACAATGAAAAAAAATTGTATCGCAAACTGACAAACAATATCATCTAGGTATCAAGAAAAGCAGTTGAAATAGTGGTGGCCCACCAGCCACTTTTCGCCGGGTTTATACTTAACAGGATCTTGTTCTTGCGACTGGCAGCCGCCGATCTAAGACCCTCTCAAGAAACATGATTGCGCGACTGTAGGGAGGGGGCGGTGGAGGTTCTAGTTTCGTTTAATCGTGGTACTTAAATGCTAACATGTAATTAAGACTCTGCGGTGAGTGGAAACTCCCTCGCAGGTTCTTTTCAGGTATTCAGTGGCGACCTGCCGCAGTGCCAGTATATAGACGAGGGCGTTCAACAACGGCACAAAAATGTATCTTCTTAACCCAACACACAAACGGCAAGCAATCACAACTCATAGTTAAATGACACGTGCAGAAAACTAGGAAACACCAACTCCATAAAAAAAATATAAAGTACAGTCCCCACCAAATGTTCAGGGCGATGAAGCGCTGTCCGCAGGGCGTTGTGGGTCGTCGACGAGGAACAGGCACCGTTGTCCTCGTTGACAACGGCCGGCTCGGCATCCGCTCACGATCGGGCGCTTCGTAGCAGCGTTGGGGGGGGGGGGGGGGGGGGGGTGGAGGGGGGGGGAAACCGGCCACTGCCGGTCCACGAAGGGCAGCAGGCAGCGGGACGTCGGAGAACGGAGCACGCCAACGTTGCGCGCCTCTACGAGTCGCTCGCGCCTTGGCCCCAGGATTCCAAGGCGCCTGGTAGACCCTTCTCGAGCTCGGGTCCCGAAAAACCGACGAGCTTCGAGTCTTCAACCTGGACGATGCGCTCCTCCAACCTGTTCCGTCCACTCCACCCGCTGTTCTCTTCTGTTCCAGGCTAGCCTCACCAGCTCCTCGCTTGTGGCCGCCTTTTGTTGGCCCACGTCGACCGCTTGCTAGCGGAAAGGGCGAAGACAGCCGGTCGTACCAACGGAGTCTTGGACTGAAGACCCCGACCACAAATATGCGCACTTCAACTGTGATTAAAGTTCTCTCTCTTCTCTCTCCTCCTCTCTCTCTCTCCTCTCTCTCTTCTCTCTTCTCTCTCTCTCTCTCTCTCTCTCTTCCCTCTCGACCTCGTGTGGCTTGCCACTTTCGTTTCGGCGCAACTACTCTAAGGATAATCCCCGCAGGCCGCACTGGCGCCACACGGGCACCCGGTGGGTATGTTCCCGCCATTGTGTCGTCGTCGTCGTCGTTAACACGGTCATCACGCCTCACATATGCCCCCCCCCCTCCCACCCCCACCCCCTTGGAAAAGTTTTTTTCAAAACAAGTTCACACGAAGGCGAAAAATTCACTCGTGAACTATCGTAACGGCGGATGCGTGAACGGCGTAACCGCGGAGGAGAACGCCACGAGAAGTGGACGGAGCAGGCAGGAGGAGCGCAACGTTTAGGTTGAAGACTCAAAGCCTGTCGGGATTTCGGGATCCGAGCTAGAGAACGGAATTCCTGGTGCCTTGGCATCGTGGAGCCGAGGCGCGACTCCGGCCTCGTGGAGGCGGGCAACGTTGGCGTGCTCCGCCGCTGGGACGACCCGCTGCCTGCTGCCCTCTTCGACAGGCAGTGGCCGGTTGCGTCCTGCCCGCTGCTACAGGGCGCCCGATAATGAGCGGGTGCCCGGCAGACCATTGTCAACGAGGACAACGGTGCCTGTTCCTCGTCAACGTTCCGGCATGTGTGACGCCGTCGTCATTGGCCCGCAACGCCACACCCCGCATCGTCACCAGCACCCACGACACCGTGCGGACAACGCCTCATCTCCCAGAACAGTTGGTGGGGACTTTTCTGTGTGCTTTTTGTAGATTTGGTATTTCCTCGGGTTATGTGCAGGTTGTTTAGCTTTGAGTTGTAATTGCCTGCCGTGTGCGTGTGTTTGGTTTAAGAATATTTGTTTTTGTGCAGTTGTCAAGCGCCCTCGTCTAATTGTTGGCACTGTGGCAGGTCCCATTCGCCACAGAATACCTGAAAAGAACCTGAGAGGGAGATTCCCCTCACCACACAATCTGATAACTACATTTTAATGCTTGTGCGTATTCCACACTGCAGCCGCAAGTTTGATATTTTTATTAATATATAGCATTTTTTCAAGAGCGAACCTGTTGAGCGAACCGTTTGTGTATCGCGACCGTAACACAAAATACCAAAAAACGGCGGGAGCTTGTGCACGCGTTCCTCAAGGGCACGTTAGTCAAGCTAAGCATACCGACTTGGGGAGATTGGCCTATATTGGCAAAAAAAAAGAACTCCACCGTTCGCCCTATCGTGGCGACACTTGCTAGGCACGAGAAAGACACGCCATAGCGTGCGCCCCTTGTTTGTTTGTACTCGTGTCGTCGTGAAACAGCGCTCTGTACCGGAGAAAACCAGCGAATTGAGGCGAGAAAGAATAATTTTATTGAAAGAAAACACACAGAAAAACCGGCTTGATTGTATTACTTCTGGCCAGCTATTCTGTGTGTGGGAATGGGAAGGGAAGAAAGGGCGTGGTTAGAGCATTGGAGAGGTGAAGATGGCGGAGAATTGAATAAACGGCTATGTAAAAGACGCCCTACACTTATACAGTGCACGTGTTGAAGTTCATCTAGACGGGCCTCAACTACGAAATGTCATCACTGCTTTGAATGCCTTGTGGGAACTCTGCGCGTATGGCCAAGGGTTCAGTAGTGCTTCGGCAGGCACAACGCGACCGTCCAAACGGGTCAATTATCTCGCTAATCTTTCCTGAGGATGAGCGTGTGGTGGCCAGTTGCAGAGAGCATGCGAAGTAGTCTCTGATACACGTTAAATATTTCACACTTGGGGTCACGTGTAACCAGAGCTGTAAGTTTTCATGAAAATTTTCGGGGCGTGAAGATAGCAGGTTCTTTTTAATATTTGTTTCAGAAAAATATAAAAAAATGAAAAAAGATGATTCCGCACAGTTCTATAAAAAATTCGACATAAGGCGAAAACCTTGGATGTCTTATCAAACGCGAAAAGTGATTGTAAGGAGCTGCTGGTGACTACACAAATGAAACCACATTTTGGTCGCTGTAAATAAAATGAATGAATAAAATATACATAGAAGCTTATTTGGGTTCGAATGCCACATCAACCCGGGTCTCCAAGAGCCGCAACCAAGTGTAGTCACTAAATCACTAACCACATACCATGCGAGAATGGAACAAGAATTATGCAGATGCGTGCGTATGACAGGCGAACTTGGCGGCACCGCAAACACGATGTAGCAGTGAAGTCTACAACAATCGTTGGATTTCGCCTTCAAATAACTTTAGACTAAGTGTCCGATAAATGTTTTTGTTAACACTGAACAGAATATAATGGTTACATTCTGCATCACAAACGTCCCAGTATGGTCCCACTCTCAAAATATGCGCACCATTTCACGTCAAATCATCGATTTCGGAAAGCGTTTCCTTCAATGCAGATTTGTTGCATCTCAACGAATTTGCTTGGAGAAGCTCTGTTTTTTTTTGCAACGCTATATTTGTTGAAAAAAAATTATTTTTTTCCTGTTGCTTTTTTTTTCAACCGGTCACATCTGCAGTCGTAACACCAATAATGTGCTTGTAGCGACGAGTGAAGCCTGCGCCAAGCTGTAGTCAATGAAACAGCGTGGCGTGGTTTCGCTGAAAACCAGGCGGTAACCAAAACGTACAGTCCGGGCCCAGCCGGTGCAGTCTTCTATGACGGTTCTCAGGGGGAGACCAGTGACTCGTAGAGGCGAGGCGGAGAATGGTAAACAGAAGAGCGGTCGTATCCGGCCTCGCGAAGGGCAGACGTGCAACATCTGCATTTGCAGAAACCTTCTTTGCCTCCTCATCAGCCCAATCGTGGCCAGCTAACCCGAAATGGCCTGGTAACCACTGAATGTTGAGGACATGTCCTTGTTGCAATGAAAAGGAGCATAATTCTTTTACTTCCGCAGCCAGTGCATAACATGGTCCTTGCCTCATAACTCCGTTCAGGATTTGGAGTACTGAATGTGAGTCATAAAACAGAGTCCAATCTTGAGGTGATTCGCAGGAGACTACACGTCTCGCCTCCCGGGTAGACACCAACACAGTAGCAATGGAGGTTGACTTGGGGTCTAGTGGCCTCGGCTAACGCACAAGCTTAGAATTACGACAGCCGCGGTAGACCAGGATTCAGCCAAAGAACAATCCATATATACTTGCACAGTTCCGGTGTATTGTATGTCAAGAAGGCTAGAGTCAATTTTTTGAGGGCTACTAATGGCAAAAATGTGACTTCTTTACAATTCCGTGGATGGAAAGGTGGATCAATTGCTTTCATAGTACTCACAGAGGATTGTTTGAAACCGCCATTGGGACGAAACCTGACGGAACTCTATGTTGACGACGCATAATGGCGGCCACAAAATTACTTCTTGGTTGCGTTGTCGGAAGTGTAGAAAATGGATTGCGTTCATGCCTTGTGAAGCATGTAAGGAAGACTCGAAAGTGTTCGAACAAAAGAAGTACGACCATTGTAAACGCACGTGCCTCGGCAATTGTCCATTGCAGTAGTCCCAAGGATGTTCTTAGGGCTTGTGCTTGCAACCTCTCTAATGTGCACCGCGAAGACGTTTGCAACTTTGAAATAACTGGCAGGCTGTAACAAAGACATCATTCTCAAAAGGCTCCAGTGTAACTCAAAAAGAGCGCTCTCAGATGGGCCCCATCTAGTTCCCGCCACAAGGCGAAATACTTGCACAAGGCTTGCAAGTTTAGTCTTCATGGAGGAGATGTGCTTCGTCAACGGCAGACCGCAGTCTACAATCACCCCAAAAAATCTATGGTGTGGGGCGTATTGTATTTGTGGCCCCTCAGTAGTGAAGGGGTATCGGAGTATCAACTTTCTGGTGAATGCAAGAACGACGCATTTTGCTAAAACTAAACTCAGACCTTGACGGCGCAAGGTCTGAGTTTAACAAAAAATGTGGCAAGGTTTTAGGACCGCCCGTCTACAGCGAGCCTTGTGCTCGCTGCAGACGGGCTTGCAGCTGGGATCGAGTTACACCAGAAATCTACATGCAGATATCGTCGGCGTGAATAGTGACTCGGACGATACAGGCATTGCGTCGACCAGAATGATTAGGGCATTATTAAAAAGAGTAGGGCTCAGCACTCCTCCTTGCGGAACACCACGATTAATCTGGTTGCGCCCGCTCTCCCCGGCAGACGTGGACATGCAGATTCTGCGACCAGTAAAGTAACTGCACATCCACGCATAGAGTCGGCCGTCCATACGCACGGTCTCTAGACAATCCATACTATCTGTGTTACCACATTGCCATAGGCGCCTTTTGTGTCAAAGAACAATGCACCCGCGATTGGGCAGTGGTTTCTTTCTTGCTCCACCGATGACACCAGATCGATGACCCTGTCTATAGAGGATAGCCCTGTTCGGAATCCTGTCAGGGCATCTGGGTAAATATGTTGTTTTTCTCCAGAGGCTAATCGAGTCGGGCCAGGACTATTATCTCCTTAACCTTTCCGATGCAGCTTGCCAACGCGATGGGCTTGTCGAAGCTGCTTGTAGGTGATAACTGACTCCACATGGCCCAGCCGCGGATAGTTCGCACGGCCGAGGAAGCGAACGACCTTCGAGAGGCTCGGCGTGCAAAGCATCCTCTAGAAACGATAAGTCACGCTTGCAGAGTGGCGTACGAAAACGTCGACCAAAATGACAAGCTAACTCTGGCCTTGCTCAACATAAGGTCATTGAAATACCATGCCGCCAACGTTAACCACGACACCACTACGATACTAAAACTATAGCTTTGGGTCTGCCATGAATTCATTATAACAGCTACGCCATTCAGGTCTTGCGCATGAGTGGAAACTTTCCTGACATTTTCTTTTTTCAGTTGGAACACGTTTTTTGTGCATGGAGCAACCTTTTGAAGCGCGATGTAGGAGGCAGCGCAGACAACCACTCCTCCCCCGGTCCTCTGCTCTGAAGACGTACCCCCCGTCGGCTGGCTCCTGTGCACCTTCGCTGAAATTGCCTCCTAATATATACGCGACACTGACGCCATTTTCGTGGCAAGCTGTTATACACCCATTTGTCGTTGTGAATGTGCAGGGAGACGGCGTTCTTATAGAGGACAACAAAGGTAAGCCAGCTCTGGCGTTTCTCAACGTGGCTGCCTTGCTGGTCCATGCGCTTGCGTTACGAATAACGTGTCTCGGTCGTTTCGGAATGGTGCTTTGCGTTACGAGGGTTAATTTAAACCCCTTGCGATTGCACATTCACGTGGCGGCAAAGGTGAGGACTGAGGAAGGTCCTTTCGTAATTTCACTCGTTCTCTCCCTGCTTCCAGCCTTTGTTTGTCCGTGGCTGTGCTTGCCTGCGTGAGGGCGGGAAGTTTCTTCAACAAGTTTTGGGCAGATGGTTTGGGAACACGACCGGTGAGCACTAATATATTCTTGTTAAAGCTGCCCCAAAAGAAAGGAAACGCCACCTTTTAGTGCACATTTATTCTGATGTTGAGAGAAAAAGTATTGGTTTCATGGTGTCATGAGACACCCCGGAATTGTTTCAAAACTAAAGCTTTATTAGCGGCGCCGATAACGTCCTATCAAACAACTAATACCTTTACCCATAGACCGGTTTGTTGACTTCTCTGGACAGACGGCGCGTGCGTGAAAAAGGGCTTCGGTTTTTTCAAAAGAGTAACTTGAAAATCGCGAGGAAGGAGCGGTTGTACATTGGACAGCAGACACAGTGATCATAAAGAAGGAGCACAAAAGCATAGCTTTATCTCATAAACCACTTGTCGGTATATATTTACATCGTTCGCAGATGCGTTTACGTAGTGCGCGAAAAGTCATCGCATGGGTTCGTTCTTCGTTTGCGATTTGGATATCTAGAGACTGGGGGATCGTTGGACGCACTTTGAGCGAAGGTTGGACGTACTTGTAGCGCAGGTTTTGACGCGCGTTTGACGCAGTTTAGATTTGTGAAAGCCTTCGCGCTTCCCTTAACTTTGTCTGGAAAGGGATTGCACAGTTTTTTTTTTATTAAGGAAAGGTAGCAATCATTGTTCCTTATTTTTTTGGCCATCGCGAAGCAGTACATCCATGTCTGCTGGGACCATTGTTTGCTCAGGTTAATGGAGTATAAAACCCAAGTCTAATGTTGGTTGCTCTAAAGTAACTTGTGAAGCCTGGCACATAACTTAGAAAATGATGATTCCCAATGCGAGAAACCCTTCATGACCTGGCGGAGTGACCTTATTCCATCGCGAGAAAAAAATGCTGTGCATGATCAATATGTTTCTAGCCTAAAATCTCGAACTCTCTTCCCACGCACGACCAGGGATGAACGAACGGCCTTCGCTTGTATTAGAGACGCCTTGAGTTGTGTCCCCGATCGATATGCTGATTTGCACTTACCTCCGCCCCCCCCCCCCTCCCTCCTGGTCATGAGTCCCAAAATCCTTCCAAAGTCAAGCTTTCAGGGTGATGGGATTCTCGGGTCGTCGTCAAAGCCGCGTGGCTTCATTACCGAGTAGAACAGGAACTTTTCACACCAGATGTCAGTGGTTAAGCTAGAAATGGTTGACAGAATGACAATGAGGGAATGAAAATTGAGCGGAGAGAGTGCCTGCATAGGAGTGTTTAATCTTCGGTAAGTCACTAACGACAGTTTAATAGTTGCACCCGTTCGAAAGGGACTACCCTAGTTTTCGAGGTTCCCCCTATCAGGACGAAAGTGTGAGGTGACCGCAAATTGGTTCTGAGGTGGCCGCTAGAGCTCACGGAAGGTCACTATGCCCTGTAGGCAAACAGGAACATTCTGTTGACTGAACGCCAGCCGACAAAAGTGGTTGAGCTCCGTTCTAATGCTGAAAAGTTGGATTTGAAGTTCGCCAGGCTTAGCAAGAGCAGCCAGTTACCGCTTTCCAGGAGGAATAATCTTTCAGGATGCTGCATTGGAAGGGAACAGTTGGAAGGGAACAGTGGAATGCAATCGCGCCACACGTTCTTGTGTACTGTGGGTAGGCCGCATGGCAAACTAATTTTAAAGCGGCTTCCCTGGCTTAGGAAGAGAAGTCTCTGGGCAGAGTCATGCTTTAAGCTGCATTTAATTACTTTAATGAAGAATTATGGCAATTTCAGGCACCCTTTTGCGATACCGTTGGCATCACACATCTAACAGCCTTGTGAAGCATTTAATAGCTTTGTGAGCCTGTCACTGCAGCTAAAGCTTTCGATGTTCTAGCTTCTTTTGTGCTCCTCGAATCGAAGCTTGCAAAAACGTGAACTTAATACAAGAGTAGGCCCTTTTTTAGTGGAATAATTTCTCCGTTTGAAAGGTGTTACGATAGATCGGTGCATTTTGCTCTAGTTTTATATGGTACATGTAAGAAAAGCTCTGCTGCAACATGCTTCACCATACAAAAAATTACAAGCCAAACCACTATAAATAGGAGAAAAACGCGTGAGAAATGGTGAAATAATTCTTCAACACCAGCGTAAATGGGTCCTTGGGAAGGGGGCGGTTTACAGAGAGAGAGAGAGAAAAGGCATCGACGACGTCCGCTCAAGCTCTTTTGGCTCACAATTGCTGATGAGAACAGCTGGCTGAAATACAAACGTGATGGGAACAGTAAGCGGTCCCCCCCCCCCCCCCATAAAAGTGAAAGATGTCACGGAAGTTCAGTCAGACATTGCACGTAGCTTGACGGCCAGCAACAGGGCTGCGGCACCGAAGAGAAGACCAAGCACGACCTCCTAAGGCCTGTCCTAAAATAGCAGGACGGCTCGCCCATGGCAACAAATTTCCCCAAGTTTTACGGAATGAACCCCTGGCCATTTCACATCAGTGCTCATTTCCCTCAGAGGTGCTGAAACACACGCTGTGCTTTGAAGTCGCGAGTTAACTGCCGCAATGCAGTTTACCTCTGTCTACGTGCGCAAAGGATTGCTTCTTTAAATTTCACGCCCAAAAGTAACAGCGTCAAAGCAATAAATCTAAGACTCATTGAAAATGCACTCTTGAGCAGTGCTGACAAGTCAAGTACCTGAAAATGTACGCCCATCTTCCCTAGAGGGAACCCTGATTCGCGTGAAACGTGTTGTGAACGCGTATGATGCATTTCCATCACATGCGGGTGTTCTCATACGAACACCCGCATGTGTTCGTATGAGCGTTTGGACTGACGCTGGTATTGGCTTGCGTCAGTCCACTCGCTGAAGGGACTGTCGCTTCCATCACGTCTTCATCGGAGATCTTCAAGTCAAGCAACGAAGGTATCGTCAAGCAAAGTGAAGTCAAGGGCGAGAGCGAGCGATTGACTGATCCGGCGCCGTGCGCTCCCCCGCTTATATTCCCGCTTTTGAAAGGAGAGGAGCCGGGGGGAGAGTCGCGCGCATGCGCACGCTTGCGCGCCGGAGCAGACGCGAACGTAGGCGAAGCGCGCGCACACCGGCTGTTGTTATGATAATGAGACGGAGCGAGAGCGCTGCGCACAGCTGTCGGAGAGAAGAACGGAAGAGAGTTGCACATGTGCAGTGAGCGTGCGGACGCCGCGACAACGGAGGGACATACCCGAGAGCAAGAGATGCGTCGCATCTAAAAAGTCTTTGATTGTGTTAATGGTCATTGACGTGCTTTACTCCCCAGAGGCGTCATGTGAACAAATGTACACATCACAAAAACATTTTTCTTGGATCGAAAAACCTGCTGCGACTTTTATCACTGAGTTTGGGTTTCTTTTTAGAAGCCATATTTGAAGGAACCCCGGTTTTACTTCTTATTGGTCCCAATTTTTGTCTGAAGGAGATATAAGCCCCCGTGCAGAGCTGTAGGCGTACGTTGAACGTCCCGGCCGTCACAATGAATCCGGAGCTTTCCACTACTGCGCGCTTCTTAGCCCAGGTGTAGCGTCGGCGCGAAAGACGCCCAATATTTCCATCCTGTGTCCAATTAACACAAAGATGTGTGTGTCGCCCTGCTGCTCTAGAAATGTCTAAGACACCCAGAAACACGGTATATATAGGAGGCCTGTAGGGTCAACGATTCTTGCCATCGCTACATGTGTAGGTCTCGTTTGTGGGTTGTTCCGGGTGTCCAGATCTCGTCCTGAATGAAATGTGGGCTAAATATAATTGCACTGCCATTCTTTAACAGCCACCAAAAGGTATTCACCCGCAGTTTTTTCCTTGGAGCCACAAACGTGTTTCTTTACAGCGAAGCTGTCTTTGCCGAGGAATCAGAAGGTCGTCTCCGGCGGCAGTCCAAGCGCACACCAACCAATGCAACATTTAAAAAAAATTATAAATTGAAAGGAACGGTACTAGGCCTTTCATATTTTGATATAGGATGGCTTATGCCACTGGAAAAATTCCGTCCCATCAAAGCATACGTGTTTACAGGTAAAGACGATTTTAAAGGGACTCTGCTGCCCTTCCGATAAACGCTTTCACTCTTTCCTTCGTGTCTGGAATTACTGTGAAACCTACAGTTATCGCCAGCACGGAGCGGCACTGCGTGATTTGTTCGTCGCTCCAGATACGCCTTCCCTTTCCGCTTTGTTTTTGTGGCTTTACTTTTGAAGTTGCAATCGAAAATCGTTCATTGCTGCAACTGAAGGAAAAGCGGCCGAGAGCCGCTACATGGCCTCAGTCACGTAATTCGGGCCGTCGAAGAACGTCAAGACCGGGAAAGAGGGAAAAACCTTGCGAACGAGTTTACAAGATAGAGCAGTAATTTTCGGCTGAGGTACTTTGTGACCTCCTAATCTAAGTGCTGGGTGTGTTGGGTGGCTACGTTCTGCAAGCATTTAATATTTCTAAAAAAGTTGAAAATAGTGTTGCAGGGTCCCTTTATTGTAACCTTGGTCTCTGTACGGTGGCTTTTCCACATTGTAGGCTGTGTAATGAATCACGCCCTTCTACGGAGGGAGTATGGTTACAGGGCCACTTTATTCTCCTCTCCACAGCCGCCCGCCTCTTTCTCGAATCGCGTATACTCATCTCCCCGCGTGGTGTGCCTCTCCCGCTGACACTGCGCAATGGCCCGGGCTCTTCGCCGGCCACCTGTGCGGCGCCGTGGAACCTTTGCCGTGATTGGCGTAGCGTCGCAATAATAAACTGCCATTGTCTCAACCCAGCAATTTTGTTCCCCCTTAGTCTCTGATGTAGAGATCGCGTCACTGTACTCATAATTCAACACAGCAAATCTCGAATACCCCAAAACGCCAGCAAAGCAAATCCAACCACAGCACAAGCTTCGCTGAACTACCACCTTCACCGGGTGGAAGGGCTCCGTTCTTTTTCGAGAATAAAAGAAAAAAAACAGGCGTTACTTTTTTATGTACTATCGGCGTCAAATGAAACGTGAACACGAAAATATGAACCTGAACGCAATAATCGCGCGATTTCTTTCCATGCAAGCCAAAATGACGCGTGGCTTAGTTACAAAAACAAAGTTGGGAAAAGTGGATTTTGAAATATACCAATAGCGTGCTATTATATGAACTCTACGAACAGTATTTCTCAATTTCGCACGTTCCGCTTCATATTTTTGTGTTCGCGTGTCATTTGACGCCGACAGTACCTCCGTTTCCCTTGGACATTTATTTGTTTTGCAAAAACTCCCTCTGCTCCCCACCCTTGCCATTTCAGGGATTTTCTTTTTTTAGGTTTTCTATATTGTTGTTCATAATCCACTTCATCCAGACGAGTTGGCCTGCAAGCACGCCGCAGGGGAAGAGGCGGCCTGTGTGGTGTAGATTGACCTTGCCTCTGCAGAAGTTTTTTGGGGTTATTGATCTGGCTGCTGGGCGATCGGAAGACTCGCCGCTGAACACCACTGCCTCTTTTCGCCGAAATTCCCAGATGAATTCGCTTATGCAACATGCCTTCCTCTTCCATAAACCCGGTTCATACGATGTGCTAGAACACCGAGCAGGAGCGGAGAGCAAGTTTTATGGCGTGACAATAACCCGGACTCTTTTAGGACATCCACGAACAAAACATAAATAAGTGACAAAGAAGCTCCTAGATTTAAGGACGTAGGGATGCAGCACGTCAAAATGAAAAGATACATAAAAACGTTTTTAGAGGACCACGTTTATCGTAGCAGGATAAGAAAACGCATGAATAGTTCAGGAAGTAAAAAAAAAAACTCAGTTGAGAGGACGCGGCGTAATAGTTTTTTTTTCTGTGTCGAAAAAAGTCTATAGAATGTTCCTGATAAAATAAAAGTCAAAACTTGTAGTTTTTGAAGTATATGAGAAAGGCAGGGCGGACGAATGTAAGGCCTACGACGCAATGAGACAATGACACAAATGGCTACCGGGCGCACGTGCTCGCGTAAATGGTGGTATTACAGCTTACGTTGGGAGCTGTTTGGAGAGACGATTTTACCAAGGGATTTGTTCGCAGTGTTTGTCAGTCCGGTAAGCGCTGTATGCGAACAAAAATGGCTGACTATAGTTACACTATTCAGAAAAGAGCGGTTTACGCACTACCTAAAATGCGTTAAATCACGCTGTATACAAATCCGCTTGCAAAAGAACGTCCTAAGTATTTCGCTCTAAATACAATGACAGTTACCATCTTCCTTATTCTGTGAAGTTCGGACTGTGCCCACAACATTCACATCACTTGCAGCCACCCCCTGTTCAGAGTATGTTATGTTGACGGGAAATGAGAGCAAAGTTTATCAACTAGTTGTTAGAGGCACACAGAAAAATATTGGTCGATTTCGGTTAATCCGACGAACTAATACACTTAAAAAAGCAGTATACAGAATGGGCCATAGATGTGTGTCATGCGTACGTACGAGGCTGACTTGGAAAAAATATACAAGTGTTTGCCTGAAAATGGCCTGCACAGAAGTTACAAAAACCGGAGCAAAACAATTCCTATAAAAGAAGGATCAACGACATTTTTTCGTTGATCCCTCTTTCACAGTAATCGGTAAAACACGAAAGTGAAATGTGCCTTCATAGGAGTATATGAATGCTTATTGTGCATCGATATTAACCTGCACATCGCTATTTATATTTTGTCGGTATGGCACCATGAAGACGCATCAACATTAGACACTGGAATTACTAGTGCCGGAGCATTGCGTAAATGCGATTGAAACCCTAGGCGCTCGCAAACCGTGCGAACGAAACCGAATGGGTTGTTAGCGAGTCGTTTAGGGATTTTATTGTCCACTGTAGTGAATGGAGCATGATTTGCAGGTCGCCAGCAGTCTTGTGAGTGTGCTTGGCGAGCGACGTCCTGCCGGCGAAGGTGCGACCACATTGGTCCTGGTCCGTGGCGTGTACGCCAGACGCTCGCGTTGCGTAGAACTCAGCTTGTGGAATGCGGCGTTGCACTTAACGCGGTGGGCGGATAAACACAGCGGATAGGATTCGCACGTGCGTCGCTCGCTTGAAAGAGGGCGCAACCCCAAGCTCTGCAATCTATGCTCATCGCTCCAGGCCACCGACCCTGGGACCTGAACCACCCAGTCTACTCTATTCGGCGAGTCTCCAGGGTCATTCTGATCCATCATTTGTCGCATTTGACCGAATACACGTTGGGAACCACGTCTCCGAAGGCTAGTCATGCCCGGGACTCGCCAAGCCTAACCAAGGAGTTCGAAGTCGGTGCAATGGCAATGGCGCGATCGCCGCTGTCGCCACGCGCAGCCGATGCATCTCCAGCTGAAGCACGCGCTCTCACCACCAAAGAAAGCCCTCGTGCCACCAAAGAAGCTCATGTTCGGTGCATCGGCATGCCCACGCAAGGAGCAAATTCGCCCAGACACAGTTGCCGCTAACAACGACATTCATGCCAGCTGAGGCACACCGCCAAGTGACGCGACACCGCCGAACCAGCAGCATCGACTGTGCACGCCGCCTAGAACTCCTCTTAGCCGGGTGCAACGATATCCTGGCCATCCATGCACGCGCCGCTGAGCTGCTGCAAGCTCGGGGCAGGAGACCTCTCCCTCTCGGCGCTGTATCATCGACCACCACGCCCTCTCTGGCGACCACTGTGCAGGCGTCGAAACGCAGCACAGCCCTCTCGACGCCGATGCAGACGACCAGGTGGTCAGCATGGACTCTGCGCCGCCAAAAAACGCGGCCGAGACCCCACCGACGGTTCGGGAGAAGAAGAAGAGCACGCCGAGGATAGAGCTGGTGACATTTCAACAGTGGACCCAGAGACGGCAGCCAATGCAGCGCGCCCCCACCCCCAAGCGCCGCAACCAGACCAGCGATGCTCTGCAAGGCGTGACAATGTCCCAGGCTGCGCAGATCGGCAAAACACGAAAGGCCAGGTCACTGTCCCACGTGAGCTCTCCTGCGCATTACTGGCCCCTTGCTACCTCAACTGGACAGGTTGCGATGGCAGCTGCTGCGAGGGAGCTTCCTCAGCTCAAAATATCCCCAGTGAATTTCCTTTCCTTTTCCCGTCACAAACCACAACTACTACTACTACAGCGGATAAACACTTCGGCTGCTATACGCTGCCCTATCGAGGCGCCAACTCTCGGCACGCAGTAGCGTGATGACGCACTACTTCACTTCTACTCTCCCAGACGTCAGAGCCATCTGCATAGAGACCTTAAAGGAAAGGACATTAAGGCGCGTTCGTACAGCTGTGGTACAGCCGGCGCACTTGCCCGGCACGAGAGCCCCTGTGCAGGGTGTGCTTGTACCTATTTTTATTGTTTGGTGCTAGCGGTACCGAAGTACCTCCCACATTTTCGTACCCCATGGTGCAAACCGACGAGGGGGAACGGTTTTCAGTACAGTGGATACCCCGTACGGAGGGCCCCTGTCCCCATTTTTATTCTGGTGGGTGACCATCGGCTAGCCTACCTTTTCTGCCGTGTCCGTGCCCTTGAAGCCCTGCCAATATGGGGGGCGCTTGTACCATTTCAACTGGTGGGTGCCGACTGGTCCCAGACCCCGCCCGAAGGGGTTCGAGGGACCTACCACATGGCCGACAATGGCTGCTTGTGGTCAAGCTGCAAGCGTTTGTTCCACCGTTAGGACGAGCTACGCTACGGGGACGCTTGTACCCTCTAAAGAAATCGGTGGATATCCGGCGGCCAAGGATTCGAACCTGGTACCTCCCGCTTACGAGACGTGTGTTTTACCACTCTACCATCGCTGTCGGTTAAAAATGGCAAAGCCATTTTCAGCTTCATGGCTCATTGACAAAGCGTTTCACACCTCCCGTTGCGGCCAGACTGAGCATGGGCTAGAATCCTAGCGCCGTCTCGTCAATGGAACTTTTCAGGTGGTGTCATTTTCGCGACGGATATGACGTCCGTGGGGTTTGTGTACCCCAGCATAAACCAGTTTCGTGTTAACAAATGTCTTTCGTACCTTGTATAACCGTGATTGGTCCTCAGAGAAATAATTCCGCCATTGGGGAGTTGTTTTGGCCACGTCATGACGAAGTAACAAGATCACAACCACCACGCCGCAACCACCACAGCCACCAACGAGAACAAGAAGAAGAAGAAGAACAACAACAAACAACAACAAATGATTACTATTACTATACTCCCTAATGCAAAATTTGTGCGCAGCGCGAACTCCAGTCTTTTCGGTCACGGCTCAGGCTTGTTGCAACTTGTCCTGCGGGAGAATACGCAAAACTGCACTTAAAATACTTCAACAGAATCCACTAAGAAGACCCGCCAAGATAATCTGGGCGCCTGCGCAAATTTGAGTCTCAGGGAACGAGATTGCCCATCTCACAGCTCGAGAATTGACCGGCCGAGTACCTGAACATGAAGATCTGCGACCGCTTCCTCTAGTCTCGCTTCATGAGATTACCGCGCACTATCGGCTACAAAGACAAACTACCCTAGGGCCACGATAGAATACTTCGTGCCCTGCAAGCTAATACTTAACCCCACCCTAGCAGAATCCACTACATAGTCCCCACCCTGTATCCCCGTTTGTGCCGCTTCTGCGGGGAGTCTGGAACACTTTTTCACATGGTAGGCGGCTGTACACAAAGCCCACTTGACCCGCCCAATCCCTTCCACACCTATGAGCTTTGGGAGAGCGCCTTGGCCAGCTCTTCCCTCGACGTCCAGCGCAAGTTGGTGGAGAGGGCAGAAGACGCGGCCCGTGCCAATGGACTCCTGGAATGAGGAGGCCACCCTAAAGGCTCTTTACTAGGAAACAATAAATATGTTTAGTCTCTCTCTCTCATAGCCGGCGTGCTTTAGGAAGGGATCGCGTGATCAGCGAACGCATGGCGGCACGCTCTACGCTGCCGTTATTTCGCAGCGCGTCGCCGCCGACCGAGCATGTTGCCAATCATTTCCACCTTCCGTGCAAATGTCAGCAATGGTAAGCCTTTGCTCCCGCGTCGTGAAGTGCGTCTAGGGAAGTGATCACAATCTGCGTCTCGGGAAGGCACCGCGAACTGCGCCTCAGGGAGTTAACGCGCCATCACGGAGCTCACAGCCGCACGCGCTGCTATGACTACATCTCGGAGCGCGTCGCCACCACCCAGCATGCCTCACTTCCTCCGCCTCACATTTTGCCATGCGTCACCGCTGGGGAGCTTTTCGTACTGCTTCAACATACAGCCCCCCCCCCCCCCCCCCCCCCCCTCTGACATTTTGCCACACTCCACAACGCCGCCGTCGAACTGCAGTATCAGGCGCCAAAGTGTTGTGCGCTAAGACAGCTCAAGGAGAGCCCTCCTAGCAGCGTCGAAACTCAGTGTCGTCTCGCAAAAGCCGCCAAAAAGCCTGAGCCGGAATTTCAGGGACAGACTAACCAATTTTTGTGGAGTACATGTCCTCTAGCTCGTATGAAAGTACGCGTTTTATGTACAATGGTAACTAAAAGAAATTTCTGAATAAACAGTCGGACATATTTGTAATTTTGCACTAAATTGCTGAAGTCTGAAAGGTGGCGCCACGTAGTGTCTAAGCATGACACTACGTTACGTGTCCAATCAACTCCGTCAGTTTCAGCGAGTTTTTGAAAAATCGCATGAAGGAATTGGAAAGAGTGCGTATTATTGTTGTTTGAGCTGCGTTTTTCAATACCTGTTTGTATCTCCAGTGCAGTTAAAAGTATGTGACCGCAAGCCACACTATCATGGTTGCCAGCATTCATTTTAGCGGAACACCTATGGCTGGAAGATCTAAAAAGTCCGATTTCAAGCATTCTAGGGTGCTATTTGCAAGACCGTTTTGTGTCAAGGGGTTCTAAGTGATGTCTTTTCGTATTAGATAGAGAAAATACACTCCACAAAAAAATGGTTTCCTGTCACTTTAGCTGTTACGGTCCTGGCCTGGTCTGATCATCGGACGTTTCTCTTTGCGGCTTCCATTCAGGTAGTTGGCTTCCGTTGCAGTGGCAGCCCCCTTTATTTGGCTGTTCTTTCATGGCCTGAACGAGAGGTGCCGGATGCCGAATACAACGGCAAAACGTTTCCCCCGCTGTCTTTCTGTATCCCGCCTGCCTATAAAGGAAACATGATAGACTGAGTGAGGGTTCGCCGCAGTTTCACAGCTGTGATAACACGTAGTCGACGCACGTCGAATAGCAATCAAACAGACTCAGCGGCTGTGCTGAATCGTTGTGTGCAGCAAAACAACTTCCAAAAAAGATCATCATCATCATCATCATCAGCCCCCTCAAGCATCGACTCCTACCACTACTACCACCATCATCGTTCTTGTGTCCACATCTGTACGAGGGCCTCTCACAAATATTTGTACCTTTACATGGCTGGAAATATAAATTTAATATCTGCCTACGTGACCTACACGACGTTCTGTTGAAATAAAATGAGAACTTTCTCTGTTAGTTACGATCTACCCGGAAAAGCTGACACCATAGAGGACAGCGAAAGGGGATCGGTGAATTGTTGCACAAATATTTAGACACGCACACACGCACACGCACACGGGGCATTTGTGCTTCCGCTATTTATTTGTTCGATTAAATATTTATAAATGTGTTTATTTTGTTATTATTTTTATTTACCATTCTCCGCACACGCTGTAACTAAATTTATCGCACTTAGAGCTCACCTTCGATAGTTATCCGTATGCCAGAAAAGGCGAAGATATATGGCACTTCGTACACATTTCACCAGCAATTTTTCTGCCTACAAACCAACCCCACCCTGCGATAATTCTTCAGTAGCAAGAATATTTCCTTTAATATCCCTGTTTCCCGCGTTCTCTATCGTTTTTTTACATGTATGAGTTGCTTTGATTTCTTGCTTTGAACCTTGCATCATATGTGACAGAAAACACAAATAAAATTCTGGAAAGAAAAGCCCCGAGAAAGGAACCCAACAAGCGAAGAGGGTCAATTCCGCCGCAGCATCCCTATTGCGGGGAGGTCGATCCGCCCGTCGGTGAAGAGTGGTTTATTTGCAAGAGAATATTGAAGGGAAAGTTTTCTTAGCGGAACCAATGACGTCCTGTCAAAAACTAGTGCATTTCCCCATATACCGGATGATCGAACGAAAAGCTCTGATAAGGTCTGTGGACACCCTGTGTTCTCGTGAAACCGGGCTTCCATTGTGTCAACACGGTTATTTAAAAATTGCGAAAAAAAGAGCGGTTCTACACAAAACTATACGTATCGATCACGAAGAAGGAGTACAATGGCATACCTTTATCTCAAAAAACACGCATCGGTATACATTCAGACCGTTCGTAGATGCGTTTACTTAGTGTGCGGAAAACTCGTTGCATTGGTCTGTTGCTCGTTTGCGATTTGCTTCTTTGATGGTTGGACGATCGATTGTGTGCACTCTCAGCGAAAGTTGGACGCACTTATAGAGAAGATTTCGACGACCTTTGGGCGCACTTTTGATTTTAGAAAGATTTTGCGCTTCTCTGAACACTCTTGATAGCGGGATGGTAAATGTTTTACCTTCTGCGAGCCGTCTTCACCGCGTTTAGAAGCCGTACAGCCCGTATGGTCTATGAGCCCAACCTTGACTTGGGAAATCGATAAAGAAAAGCAAATGTTTGGAAGGAAGGAAGGAAGGTTAATACAGTACATGAAAGGCAGGGAGAGTAACCAGGTTACACTCCGGTTGGCTACTCTACGCAGTGGAAGTGAGAAAGGAGGGATTTAAAGAGAAATAAATTGTGTTTAAAAGACGGAGAATAATAGCTTAAGAAGCAAGAAAAGAAAAATTAAAGGTAACTACAAAAACAAAACAATGGGCGATAATAAAGCCTAAACTCAACAGGTAAACTAACCAAATGACGAATGAAAAATGGTACACATCGTTTGTAGAATCGATCAGACAACTCTGTGTCCTTTAAAAAACGAAGTAAAGCTTTTGTGGCCTTTTGGGGCTGTTACGGGCAGCGCCTGTGACACAAAACAGTCTGCGAAGTTAATGGCTGGTTGTCGAGTTTCCGGAGTGCGATTGGCAGGTGCGGTCTCTCGTTTCAAACTGGGCACAGTGACACAAGAGGTGTTCTATTGTTTTGTTCAAGGCACACACGTCACAAGCAGGGCTGTCAGCCATGCCGGTAGTGAAGAGTGAGCTTTAGGGAAAGCATGCTCCTATCCACAGGCGGCACAGCAGGGTGGCATCCGAGCATGACATGTAAGTGGCCTTGAAGGTCGGGGTCGAGCACGTACAAGCGGGAATTCGAAAACTCCGGCGTATTCCAAAGAGGATAAGGAGGACGCGGGTTCGATTCCCGACCAAGGCGGCCGCTTTTGTGATAGAGGCGAAAAGCAAAAATGCACGTGTGTACGAGATTTCGGCGCACGTCAAAGATCCCCAGGTGGTCAAAATTAACCCAGAGCCCTCCACTACAGCGCGCCTCATCGCCTGCGTTGCGTTGGCGCGTTAAACCCTACAATCAATCAATCAGGTATTCCAAAGAGCAAGCGTGAGTTTGCGGGGGATGGATCGCAGTGACGCTGTAGCGTCATGGCGCGATAACGGGATACTGGCCAATTGGGCTCTTACATGGCCATAATTGGCCGCTTTGTCTGCACATTCATCATTCATTCCCAGAAATACCGCAGTGGCTTGGGAGCCCCTGCAAAATAATATTGTGTCCATGCTTGACTAGAAGGTCATACTCCCGACAGATCTCGGCCAAAAGATGTTCGTACAGGCTGCGGCGAAGATGGGTTGATTCAAACTTTTATTGGAGGAAAGGGGAAGCCCGGAGGCCGTGCATAGGGGAGTGGGACTGAAGGGTTGGGAAGCAGCAAAGGTCTTCGTCGCACAATTGACTGTCCCTTATTTGAGCACCCATTTTGCGTCCATGATGTTAATAAGGCTCTTCTCAGGATGGGTAGTCACCCCCAAGCTACACTAATCTCGCAAGGCCACTCTGTATACTATAATTGCCTAGTGCTTGCAGAAAATCGATGTCGTGATTTGGAGGGTAAAGAGTGTCCATGTCTTGTGGGACGTGACGGAACAAGTCCTGTCTTTGGAGCGCGAAATGGCTGTACACCCACGTGGGGTGATCAAGGTCAGACGATACGTTTTGTTGGCAATAAGGGCAATCCGGTAGTGGGTGCCCATTTGGATGGTACCATTTCCTCGTAACAGAGGGCGTGTAGGCACTGTTGGCGATGCTTTTATTAATGAATATCTCGGCAACCCTGGGTATTTGAAGGCTCTGTGTCAGATATCCTTTAGGAGTTTTACGCAATCTCGGTCATCTTGCGGTGAACACTCCGAGCACCGAGTTCCAGGCGTGGGTTCGTGCAAGGCACGACGGCAGAAGGGGAGGGAGGTAATAAAGCGCTTTCCCTGGCAGCATCATGTGCTGCTTGGTTCCCCGACCAAAAATCCGTGTGGCCGCGATGAAGAGCAGTCTGCAGACACTGAAGAGCTGGCCTAGAGTCCCAAAGCCCAGCCCATGTTTGTGGCTATTCCTGCTTGAGGCACAGAAGATCATCGCGAATAGCTGTGAATTCGAATGAAGCTTACGTCGTAAAATTGGAAAATTTCCGGAATTTTGTGCCAAGCCTCGGACGTCTGAGGAAAGGTGAAATTTGGGACGGATAGCGTACTGGGCTTTAGGGATTTCCTATCAAGAAATCGTATAGCAAAAATAGAGAAAGAATGACAATATAAAGAAAACAAAAGGAGACATGAACAAATTAACCAAGAAAAACAAAGTAAGCAGGGCACAATAAAAAAAATAGAGAAATGAAAAAGAGAAAAGGAGAAAGAAAGAAAGAAGGAAAGATACGGTACGGTACAACAACTTTACTGATAGTGCCCGCAGTCGGCCTCTCGCCCTGGTCTTGTTAAGGTAAAGGAAGAGCACAGAAAGAAATGACTGAAGGCTAAGGCGGAAACTCCCCTTTGAGTGATGAACAACAAACGTAGTTATACATACCTCTGCAGTTAGACACGGTCCGTTAGAGCCCCTCTAGAAGTGTTAGCATTTTTGGTATTAGTTTTTCACTTGCCATTTTAAGTGAAGCCATGCCCATAACGACTTTTTTTTCTCTTCTTCTTGGATACTTTGAAATTACAGGGTGTGTTAATTTCACTCCCGTCTTGAGAGAGAGAGAACAACTTTATTTAGCCACACAAAATTGCGGCGACTACGTGCCGGATGGGGTGGTTCCCTCTTCACGGGACCCATATGCTTCCGCGGCTGCCTGGCCCCTGGAGATCAGGACGAGCTGGTCTTCCAAGGCGGAGCTGGTTAGCAAGGTATCCCATCGCTCGTTAAAGGGTGTGGGAAGGGTGATTGAGGGTTGGGTAAGGGGTGGGGGGATTGCCTCGGTGAAATCGCCCTCTCCGATGACGTGCCGGAGCGTGCCCAATTGCCCGCAGAATCTACACTCTTTCTCGTATATCTCGGGGTACATTCTGCTTTGGAGATAGGGGTGCGCGAAGGGTGTCTTGAATGGAGCGGAAAAGAAAGCGAGATTATTTTCCCACCTCCTTCGTGTCTGATTTTATTCTTGCTTCAGGTTTAAATAAAAAATACTGGAAGCAGCACCAAGACATATATCTTCGGTTTGCCGAAGAGAATTAGTGAGCCAGCCATCCTAAGCTGTCTTCGACCCCCAATGTATCAGGGCTGGCGCGACCAAATACAAATCTTTCTCGCACTTCGCACGGCCTATTTTTAATGACGGAGAAATACTTCAAGCTTAGCTTACAAAGGTTAATCATCCTTTTTGAAAGCATAAAGAACAAGCTTATGTCTAATGAGAGATTGAAAAAATAAAAGTCTGTCGATGCTCTTCTGTTGGCATGCTTCTGGTTGTGGTACTGATTTGTACTCATGAGCATTGCCCTTTCCTTCATAGACGCTACCCTTATCCTTCCCCTGTCTTCAGTATACCTCCCACAATCCTTCTGTTCCGTGTACCACTCGTTTTGGAAGTACAGCGCCCCCTTGCCAAGTTTCGCGGGCTTTTTCTTAAGCCGCGCGACACGAATCGCTTCTGGGTCTCCATTATACCCCCGCTGCCTCATTGCGACAACCAAGTAATCCTTCTAAAACACGGCAGGGGCAGTCGTTACGCTACAACCAGAAGTGAGGTCACACCATGGTGTGGCGTTAGTGTTGGCGTCACTTTCCGGTTCTGGCGTGTCGTGTGTGCACAAGCATCGGTGTACCTCCTCGTAAAAGACAATTCTTGGGCGGGTATTCTTGCCCTGGCTTTGAGTGGGCGATCGGTGACATTTAGCGGCCGCCAAAGCCCTCCAGTGACCGTGCTGAACCAACGCTTCCGGAAGGCGAGCTGGTGGCGCCTAATTATAGCCGAAACATCCTGGGCGGTGAGCGGATCTTTTCCATGCCCGTTTTTCCCTCTCCAATACTGGTCCTGCAGCCTTTGTGCGTGTTTTTGACCGCTGCCAAACCTGTTTGCGGAGAGGGAAAACACGTGAGCATACGCATCGCTCTCCGCCCATGTGTCTGGCCCTCTATAAATACTAACCGCACCTGGAAAAAAATGGATGCAGTTCCACTCATAGTGAAAACTGTCGGATAGCAGCGAAGTGATTCGGCAGCGTTTTTCTTGCGTTACTGTTGTGACGGATTTGTGTTTATCTTCTGTTTGTTTGTGTTTTGCTTTTGTGTTACTGTGCTTTTTGTGTGTATTGCTTTTCTTTCTGTGTTGTGTTTTTGCTGTGTTTAGGTTTTGTTTTTCTGCGTTTTCGTTTTGCTTGTCTCTTTAAGCAACTCGGGTGCCACAACCCTTTAACTTGCCCGATTTCTGGCCAGTCACCCACATGGGTATGCGCCACGAAGCAAGGAAAAACAACAACAATCATCGGAGACTCACCAGCGACGCCAGGACTGCCATTGTTTCTTCCATTGATTTTGTATTTCGGGGGCACCAAGACGCTGGGCCACTGCCATCCCTAGGGATGTGTGTCACGCCGTCCACTAATCGTTGTAGGGACGGCTCGTCTGCCGTGCTTGAACTATTGGGATCAGGTTGGCTTTTATTCCGACCATTATTATTCCGACTATTTTTTCAAACTCATCTTTATTTGTTTTCTGACAGTAACAGACTAATTTATTTTTTCTGATCCCATACTCTGCCTAAGCTAATTGGCTTTTTACGAATAAAACAGATTCTTCTTGGGAAATCCCCTTAAGTGGGTATGGGTCATTTGACTTCCGTGACGTCCAACGACATTGGATGGACAACATCCCGGGTCCCAAAAGTGTTCCTTATCTAAAAGCGAGTACAACTGCCAATAGACTTTTGTAGTGAAAATTCTGGCGCCTCGTAACCGGTGCAGACACGCATCACACAATGGCTTGGTGGTTGTAAAGTTCCAGTTGCCGTAGAGTGAGCGGCGTGACCTGCATTTTCCTTTAGAATGTGAACCTCAAACCCTGTGAAGGTTGTATAAATAGGAAATGAATAGCCGATGATGCTTTGAAAGTCGCCATCTATAACTCATCCGACGTCTTTGATACCGCCGCGTCTTTGATGGACGTTACTAAAAGGTGTCGAGAGTATTTTATTTTATTTATTTATTTCCACGTACTGTTGGCCGATTGGGCCGTTACAGGGGTGGGGTAAAAAACTGACATAAGTTAATAGACCAGATTTAGGGGAAATCCCCAAGGTGGAGTAAGTTTCTGTAAAGGAACGTTTGACATTCACCTAAATGCAGCCATACGGCTACAAAGGAAAGCTATACAGCTTTCTCGGAAACTTCGCAGATGAAGAAAAATTCGTCCTGGTCCAGGATTCGAACCCAAGACGAATTTTTCTTCATCTGCGAAGTTTCCGAGAAAGCTGTATAGCTTTCCTTTGTAGCCGTATGGCTGCATTTAGGTGGATGTCAAACGTTCCTTTACCAAAACTGACATAACAACCGCCATGTCAAGCGTAAGGAAGAAATGCATAGCCGATACAAAAAGAATACATCATTACACTACATTCTAGAACTTACATGCTACATCACATACATCACAAAATACACTTCAAATACTACATCCTACAACGTACATGTGACAATTTACAGAAAATACATTAAAATTTACAATAGAACACAGGCACACATACGCAAAAAAAGCAATCACCGTTCACGAACATTCCCTTAGAAAATATTTTGTAACACTGTTTTCAAAAGGTTCTGCAGTTGGAGAATCACGTATAGCCTCCGGTAATACATTCCACTCCTTTATTGTTCTAGGGAAAAAAGAGTATACATATGTGTTCACGCGACATTGAGGAACTAGATATTTTCTGGGGTGGTCACTTCGTAGGCTCCACACTTGACGAGGAATTAGGTACTGCTCTGCATCAAAGGTAAATGTATTTTGGGAGAGCAAAAACAAGAATTTAAGTCTGGCTATGCGACGGCGGTCTAGGAGGGGTTGCAAATTTAATTCTTGCAGCATCTGTGTTACAGAATCATTACGAGAATGTTTTGAAAGAATAAATCTAGCCGCCCTTCGTTGTACCCGCTCGATGTTCTTAATTAATCCTTTTTGAGGAGGGTCCCATGTGATGCTGGCGTATTCCAGTGTAGGCCTTACTATTGTTAAGTACGCTGCTAATTTTACGGGCGCTGGAGCGAGTTTTAATTTGCGACGTAAGAACCTTAACTTCTTTTTAGCAGTAGAGCAGATATTAGTGATATGTTGGGTCCAGTTCAGGTCTTCAGATATTGTTACTGCTAAGTATTTACATTTATTAACGGTAGCTAACGCAGTGGAACGTAGTTGATACTCGAAAATTTTGACGTGCTTTACTTTGTTTGTAACTCGCAAAACAACCGTTTTTTCTTTATTTATTTGCATTTTCCAAGTTTCGCACCATTTTTCAATTGACGCCAATGCGTCGCTGAGCATTTTTTGATCATTATGGTTGCATATTTCTCGATAAAATAAACAATCATCGGCGAACAGTCGAACAGTAATATTTTGATTAATGTCAGAACAAATATCGTTAATGTAAACGAGAAATAACACCGGTCCGAGGACAGACCCTTGAGGGACTCCAGAAGTTACGAGTAAACAATCGGATTTGTAGCCGTTTATGTCCACATACTGCGTCCTACATGTCAGATATGACCTGACCCATTCTACTATATTGTAATTTATACCAATATGCTTCAATTTTTTAATTAATTCGTTATGAGGAACCCTATCGAAGGCTTTTGTGAAATCAAGGCATATTGCATCAACCTGTTTTTCGTTATCTATTGCTTTTGAAAAGTCTTAAATGGTCTCAAGAAGCTGCGTTACGGTTGATAGCTTTTGTCGGAAGTCGTGTTGGTTACGATGTAGTAATTTTGTATTTTCTAGATACTGATATATTGCTTTGGATATAACATGTTCGAGGAGTTTGCAGCAGACGCAGGTTAAGGAGATTCAGTAATTTTCGATATTCTGCTTGTCTCCGGTTTGGTCTCCGGGACCACTTTTGCAACAAGCCAGTCGTCTGGGACCCGTTTTTGTTGCAAGGAGGCATTGAAGATTATTTCCAAGTATCGGGCAACCCATTCAGCGTATCTACGCAAGAAAGCATTTGGAATTCCATCCAGACCCACAGATTTATGTTCTTTAATGTTTAGCAGGAGCGATAGTATTCCTTCATAGCTAATTCGTACTTCTGGCATGTCAGACGTATGGGAGAATGATGTGGCTGTAGTTGAAGCACTACATTTGGAATCATTTGAAAAGACATTATGGTAAGACGCAATTTTCGAACAGTCGGTTATGATTTCGTCGTCAACAACAATGCTGTATTGGCTTTGAGGGGTTTGTGACAAGTGACGCCAAAACTTTTGCGGGGAAAACACCATAAAGTTTGTAAGTGTTTCCTCGTAATATTTCTGTTTTTCTTGCCTAAGCCTTGTACGCAACTGCGGAGATAAGTTAGATATCTTTTCGCGATTTTCGACTTTCATTTGCCTTCCTATTTTTCGCTTCAGACGAACAATCTCTCGCGTTATCCAGGGATTACGCCTATTTTTTCTCTTTTTTCTTAATGATACAAAAACTTACACAGTGCAAGATAATGGTTTTGAATCTTGTCCACAAAGAAGCGACATCATCGTCAGGACTCAGACTGTCTAGATGAAACGACATGTAGTCAATGATGCTCGTGGCGTCAGCTTTAGCAAAAATTGGGGACATGCGCAATGCATTCTTTAACATTTGATGCAGGAAGGTCGGTTTTAATTTGTACAAATACAAGTTGATGGTCTGATATGCCATCTTCTACGGCTACCTGATAATCTTCAAACCGCCCATCAAGAAATACTAGGTCCAATATAGACTGCGCTGTTCCCGTTTTTCGAGTGCTTTCCTGTACGAACTGTGTTAAATCGTTAGCGAAAGCAATGTCAAGCAGCACTTCGCAGTCCGCTCGTTCCCGTGACTCTATGGTAAGTAAATTCCAATCAACCCCAGGCAAGTTAAAATCACCGGCAATTATTAACCGCTGGTTTCGCGTCTTCTGTTGTTCTATATAGTGTTGAATCGCCTCTTCGATCGATGCGTAAGGCGATCTATAGATTGCTCCTATTATGACTAAATTGGTTCCTAATTTTACTTGGCACCAAGCACTCTCGTGATTAGGGATACCGTTCATGTTTACGAATTCAACATTTTCCTTTATTATGATTGCAACTCCTCCTCCTCTTGTTTTTCTGTTATTATGTATTATCTTAAAACCTGGAGGCAATAACTCGCAATCTTGTATTTCTGGCCGCAGCCACGTTTCGGTAACAATAACCACGTGAGGGTCATAACTGGCAAGCACATGTTCTATATCACCGACTTTATTCGCGAGACTTCGAGCATTAAGGTTTATAAGTAGAAAGTTTGTTTCCTAGGTGACGGTATTTCACTGGCCACTATCTCTTGGTGTAATCTTTGGCGGCGCATCTTTGGTTTTCGGGAGTTGCTGTTGCCTGACACGGCTATTTTTAGAATAATCCCACACGTAAACGTTCAAGGTGAAGTAAAAAAAAATTATTCAAAACGGGATAGAGCGAGAATCTTGTCGGCGCTGCTTTCAACGATTATGGAGCTTATGGAATCATGAAATAAAGATGTTTCCAAGCTTTTGCTTCAATACGTGCTAGGAAGAAACATTTCTCGACGTTTCATTTCTTTTTTTTTTCTTTAGATTCGGAAAAAGGAACTCCAAAATACGCAAGCGTTGTGGCTTGGGGGAGTTGGCAGTGACTGATAGTATTTAAGAGTGCGGGGTTACAAATAGTAAAATAAATCCACAACGCTCTCTAAAATGCCCCCAATAACTTGTGCATAATTTCAACGCCTTGCCGATAAGACCACGGCCGGCTTGTGGATGCGGGTAGTTGCCAATTACATCTATCTGCTACGGTGTCACAAAGGAAGTGCATATCCCTGATATCCTCTTTGACGTCTATGGCACTAGTGAAAATAGGAGGCCGGAAAAAGGCTGGTCCAGGCAGTCAATTTCAAATGAAATCAAATGAAATCAAGTCAAATGTTCATTTTTCAACACAAGTTTTGTGCTAAATCAGGCCAGGCGGATACATACTGCTTGAGGGTGGCAGTGATGATACGTGACATAAAAAGGCAATTCTCGTATTTAGTAGATGGAAGTCAATTGATGTTATAATGCAATAACGGTGTTCTCGCTAAAGCACTCGGTTGGCATTGCGGATTACTATTTTATCCTCGAAGCTCTCGACGTAATTTTTCTAACTGAATATAAACAACTCATTTTGCGCAAGGTTGAGTTTCAGAGAGGACAAATATAGGCACAAGCTCTATCGCTATAGTCCGTGGGCCATGAGCCCTCTCTCTCTTTTTTTTCGTTACAATTCTGTTATTCCAGGTCTTTTGCGTCCATGTAATAAAACAAAAGCCACACTTTTCCTGGTCGTCATTTCGTGTGTTGAAGATCACCCTGGGAGCTTTTAATAGAAGTTCAATACGGTAGTAAGAGCACACTGTCACTAATCCTACCTGAAGAATTTGACCAGAAAAGGCAGTTCGAAAAAAAAAAAACGACGTGCTTATTTATAGTGGTGTATGTGACTGCTTCTTTATGATATTGCTTTGCATAGTAAACGAAAGTTATATAAATAAAAGTTAGTAACGTTATAATAAATGAAAGCGACTGAAAAGATATTCAACTGTGAAATTGTTTTTTCACTCTATAGGGTTCCAGAACGCCTTGGCAAGGCTGGCGTTTAAAATTGGAAGAACCTAAGTTTAGCAACAAAAACGAAGACTTAACTTTTAAAAAATTCGCAGACCTTCCACTGCTGTGAAGATGGGAGACCAGCGGAGCTGTATTAGTGGCAACGATAGGACGACTTAGTATATCGATCGTAGTTGGACATATAAACCCAACTCCCTTAGAATTATTAAGTGCAGAGCACTTTAGGGGCTCGCCTTGTCATCGTAGCTCCCTCGCTGGACCCAAGTAGAGCCACACGGCGTTCCGTCGCAGCGGCTGTCATAGCGGCTAACTCAGAGGCTTCGAAAGGCAAGCGGTTTAATTAGTCATAACCGTTGGCAACACGTGAACCACTGGCGCTTGCCATGCATCTCCCCGTTGTTTAGTGCAAAGAAAAGTGCAGGTACATTTGAGCCAAAATATACGTAATTAACTGGCAGCGCCGCGTTTGCTTTGTTTGGAACGGTCGTTGGGTTGGTGGCAGTGCAAAAAAATTGGCAGTGCAACGCCGGCACGTGCGGGAGGAAAAGCAAGCATGAAAAGAACAGAACTACCGCTGGCGTAGTTTTAGGCAGGGGGCGCGCGTGCACTGCGAAGGCGGGAAGTTTGAATTGCACTGGGTGGTAACAGTGAGCGGATAACGGCGCTACAGCCCATTATGGCGAATCACTGCTGTGCACTTCACATTGAGTGGAAGGGCTTGAATTTTTTTGTAAAGTAATACTCTTATTATTTTTTCGGTATTGTTTGTATGAAACAATAGTTAGTTACGGCGTTTCCTGAAGCCATACTTCCCTTGTGGGCGGCGAAGTATGGGCAGAAGCCGGGAATTCTGTAACGTTTACACCTTCACTCCGAACTAAGTAACTGTGACAAGTAAATGAAACTCGATTTATTGATAGAGTAGTCGTAGCGGCCGGTTGCGGTAGCATTCTTATCCAAGATATCCACTTCACAGTGAGAACTACAGAGTGTTTTACGGCATCCCCGAAATGTCCCACGCGTACCTACTTACGTACAGGGACATAACTCAACTATTACCGCCTCCTCCGCAGGAACCTACCTCCCCCGCACCCTTCACTTACTCCGCCGGCAGCGCACATGTGGCGGCTCTTACAAACCCACACTTTCCCACACCGCACTCTCCTTGTGCACACTCACCCACACCAATTCACCTCCCCTCACTGCCCCTCATGTGGCGCGCTGGACACTCTCTTCCACTCGCTCTGTGAGTGTCCGCGCGACCCCTTCCTCCCTTTCCCCTCCTCTTCTCACTGGGAGCAGGCTCTGGGGAGCTCTGACCTCGCAACGCAAGAAGCCGTCACGGACAGAGCCCTGGACGTCGCGGGGGCCCTTTGGGCCTCCGCCACCCCCCTACCCTGAACCCAGTGTAAAATAAAGTGGCTCTACTACTACTACACTAGCTCTACAGCAGATGCGTGCGATTCTTTGTCGTCGAGGTGAGCCGATAGGCGGGTGCACTTTTTGTCAGTATCCAGCGCAAGACAACTTCGTTGTTGGAGAATCTAGATCAAGTCCGTGAGGCACTAGACGAAGAAATTTATTGGCGGGCCGTACCGCATCACCGATTACCCGTTGGTGTAGAAGACACTGGTACTCCGCCTAGCTTTTATCCTTCTTTCTTGGTCTGTTGCAAACGAGTAGCGAGTGCTTGCATTGTCATCGAGCAAAGGAAGCACGGCAAGCGGTTCGCCTTGTCATCACGTCTCGGCACGCCTCCTATATTTGCAGCTGGGCGGGTGCACGGATATTGCGTAGAAGCCACTGATCTGATGTGTGTGGACGGTATTAGCCAGGTGTCCCAATTTCGTCTCTCAACTTGCGGCTCTGTCGTCCTTCTGAGGACAAGTCGACTGTCTTATCTGCGCCGCTAACGAGGAGCGTCTTTTATTGCAACTGACTCTACTACAAAACTAAAGCTCTCTTGCGTCTGAGAACCAGGTGTGAGTGGCTGCGGAAAGGGTCGGAACAGCCACGGGGTGCTTGGCAGGCACGACCACCAAATAAACATGACGGACATCTAGATAAATTCAGGAGCGCGCAACGAAAATGTGAGGTAGAAGAACTAATGTAGGATGTCCAGGCATTCTGGTTTTTCATTTTAAATAAATCCCCCCCCCCTCGCCCCGTTGTGACGTTCGTGAAACTGAAATGTTTGCGAAAAGCCACAAGAAAGGACGCAGCAATGAGAAAATAGAGCATCCCAGCTGGTCACGATGCACTCTGCCAGGCTAAAGCGGCTTGGGTTGATGTCAGGAACCAGACCAGGAGTTCGTCTGGATTAGACCGGTTCGGTAGGGCTGCTCAAGGGTGACTGACGAAAGTGCCATTCCTCTGTACTTTCGTTTCCCATTTCGCGCGTACTTTCTTCTGGAAAGTCCTTACCGTTCTGTACTACCATTCACACTACACACACGCACGCACGAACTGCACAACTCAATAGCGGGCAAAACATCGGTTTAGTTTCGCTGTCGACACACACGCAACACATCGCCGACGCAGGGCACAAATGCTGCGACTTGCATTAACCCCTATTCTGTCATGCCCTAGCCGTATAGCGTGCACTGGAAGTTCTCCTGAATTTCCTGTGCACGATACTCGGCTAGGGCATGAGAGATTGTGCTACTGCCCGGAAAAGGTTGTATACATGCATACACGGATAAGGAAAGTCCCTGCACCACTAATGAAGCATGCATCTGCCATGGACTCTTGTCGAACATACGCCCTCTCAGCCTGACATTATCGCGTCCATAAAGATTACTAACCACGTAACGTCTCTTCGGCTCGTAAGTGATCAGTGGGCTGTAGACTCATTAATATTCACGTGTATCCACTTCGCCTTATGAGGGTCGAATAGTAATGAGGCGTCTCTGACAAAAATTTCCCTGACTCGAACGTTCAACAGCATCAGGGGGAAAGCAAGCCTATGTATGCGGATGTGTGCTAGTATCAAAAGCCGCAATACCTGCTCTTATCACAACTTCCATACTCGGCGTTACATGACGAGCTACGGAAACTACAAGTGAATGGAGATGCGACATCACTTAAAGCACCAGTTTTTGCTATTGGTACGGGTGACGGAGGTATTTAGCTGCACACACTAAATAGCTTTACTGGGCTAGCTGCTTCGCGGCACGAGATTCACCGTGCGGGAATTAGATGCCTGGGATTAAAAGGTAGGTGAGAATAAAGCCAAGGTGAGCGTTAATAGAAGAACAAAACTGTTTGCTTTATCTAGGTATCCATCCAGGTTAGTTTTGAATGCTGGGAGGTCTTTGCTAGCTCTTATAAAAGTGTGTTATTAGAGAGAGAGAGAAAAGCCAACGGAAAGGCCGAGAGGTTATCCAGGCTTAAAGTCCGGATTGCTAGTCGACACTGGGGAAAAATCGAACAAACACCCCTTTGATTGATTATGGCGATTTACGCACGGAAGCCACATCCGGGCAATGAAGCACGCCGTAGTCGAGGGCGCACAAGTAACTTCGACCACCTCAGGTTCTCTATCGTCTGCGGAAATCTCAACTCACGGGCGTGTTTGCTTTTCGCCTCCATTAGGAAAGCAGCGAACACGGCCGGTATCGAACCCGCTGCCTTAGACAGGGGCCCCTTTACCCATGCATTTGCTTATTGTGGTTATTTTCTTGTGTCGACTTTAGAAGCTAGTTAATTAACACCCAACACGTGTCAGTATTAATTCACTAAGCACTGTTTCTCTCGACGTGGGAATTATATCACTCGGCTGCGGTTCCGTTGATGGTAGACAAAAAACACGGACATAAAAAAATACACGTCGTTGGACACAGCTTCCATGAGCTGTTATAAAGCACATTTATTTTTATTCCTTTTATTTTACATAATGCCGCCCATTTTGAGGCCTTAGCAGTGGTGGGGTAGACGGCACAAAATGCACTAGGCATTGTTCGCGCAGGATCCAGTTGATAAAAAAATTAGGCATACAAATGAAGATATCACACAAAATTCCAACAGCCTTACCAGCTACATAAAAACGAAGTACACAATTATAACACCAAGGTAAACGTTTACAATAGGTTTGATTTAGAATGCGGGCTTAAATACACGCTAGAAATCTTGGAGCGCAGAAGAATAATTGACCTAAGTCTACGGGAATAGTCGAGTTGAAAACGCCGTAAATACACGCAACTGCTAGGTTCGTCGGAAATAGTTTTATCTATCTTATCTTATATGGTCTGCAATTCTCGATTGTTGTCTATGAAAGAGAACTGCGATGGGCTTGCATATCAATGGCAAAAACCCGATTGGGGAATCGGCCGGGGTATCGATGGCCGGGGAGGGGGCGGTTGGCGGAGGGGGCGGTGGGCATTAGGTATAACAAGAAAGTTGCATCAATACTTCCTAGTGGCGAATCATCATAAAGATTGCGTGTCATTCATAGCTTAATATTTTTCGTCACTCTATCTTTTCATGTCGTTCTTGTCTAGTTCGCTGCAGCGTTTCAGCTAAACGTGACCGGGTCTTTGCATTGATGTTGAGCCAGTCAACTTGGGGAAGAGGGACAGGCTTGTCGCCTACCTCCGTATCACGCAAAGTATAAACTTGGCCGCCTCCGTTATCCAGCGGCACACCTATCTTTAAATTTATAAAAATCTATTTCATGGCGGCGGAGGCTCCTATTCAACACTTTTCCGCCCTCCGCCCTCTTGATAGCACCTTTTCAAACGTATACTCCGTAGCTTGTAAATGGCGCGGAATATCCTCCTCTTCTCTGACGTACGTGGTCTGGGCTTGACGTCAAAAAGTCTTTACTTTAACCGCGCGCGTAGCCGTCACTAGCGATGAGCAATGGAAGTTTAGCTCAGCCACCCAGCGACACTACAAAAACCAGCCATCAAGCTGGTGGAGGAGGCCACCAGGGACCACCGGCTTCTTGGCTGCCGTATGACGGGAAGGTATTGACACCGCTCTCCCAGGAATCCACGCTTTTTGCACAGCAATCGACAGTAAAGTTAACCAGATCTCACCTGCTCTGGTTCAAACCAGTCAAACGCAGGGGTTGGCGAGTAGCGGGAGCATTCAGCAACAGAAGCCTTCTCTTTCTTTGTGTTTTGTGTTAGCCGTGCTTGGGGGCGCTCGCGCCATGCGCTTTGCGGAGCATCATTTTATCATGCTTTTGCTGCTGTCCTGTGTACGTATACCCGTAACGGCATAACCGCCCCAGCAACTTTCAAGAGCTATGCAACACACCATGTTTCATTTTCGTCGAAGGAAGTTGAACAGTGGCAATTCCGCCTCCATTATTTGGACCAAATAAACGTTTTTTCATTCCAATCCATTTCTGTTTCGCTTATTCCTCCTGGGACCGAGCCAACCGGAGCAGAACGACCCTACCGCTCTCCCTCGGATGCTGTCTCCGCGAAGCAGTCTTCGTTACGGGCTTCGTTCGAGTTGAAACGGTGCTTAACGTGGCTGGCTTTTTGTGAATATGGCAGCGAGGCCGACTAAAGGGAAATTGTAACACACTCATAGACACCGTCAAGCACAGGCGCCTTGCATGGCTGAGAAGACCGACATGGATCAGTGGTTATGGCTCATTATACATGAGGGGCACCAGCAGTCGCCAAATTTGTAGTACCCATAAAAAAGACTTTAAAGCCCCTTTCAGCTAACGACAAAGATGGTTGAAATGCGAAGGTTTCTGCCATGCAACCTACGTTGAAATCCGCTCAGAACCTAACTGCTTCGACCGTGTCGGAATTGCCCAATTGGATAAACGCTGGCTTCATGATGATGATGAAGTGGTTGGATTTTAAAGACAGGGGGAACAACGTTGACTGTGGATAATATTGATCTCTTCAGTGGAGTTCACCGCACTCAACCCGGCCGGGTGATGGGAATATAGTGGGGAAGAACAGGATAGGGCAGAGAAAGGTAAAGAAAGGATAGATAGAAGAGAGAGGAGGCGTTGTCACTTCGGTTAGGACCACCGCGCACGAAAACAAATAACAAGACACAATCTCGGCGTCGTGCTGCGTCCTGGAAATAGTACCAAATAGGAGCAGTGAAGCGACGAGGCAAAGCTGCGATGAATGAGCTGTCCACTGGCATACAGAACCTTGGGTATTTTCTGGGTGCAGGTTCAAGCAGACGAGCGGGTAGTGGCGAGTGTGAGATTACGCTCGACGGCTTCACACAGCAGCGTGTCATAGCCGATCAAACACTCAGGGCAGCAACGTGTGGCCTGCGAAGATCGCGAACCATTGGGCCCGCGGGCAGACAAACAAAAACACGTCCGCACATCACGGCGATCGCAAACGAACTTACAACGCAGGGGAGCAACGTTCGATTCGAACGAAGAGAAGCATTTTTTTTTTCTCAAGGCGCGTGATGTGCCTTCGGTTATCACACCCTCATTTTTTTTGAAAACTAATTGTGTAAAGTTGGCTTTTCCGCACTGCGTTTTACTCGGACGAACAACGCCATCAGTGCGGAATTGAAAGCTTCGCTTAAAAACACCGCGAAAAGGATTGATTTTGCTTTTTTTTTTTTGTTTTGAAGCACTCAGTACACGCACGCTTCAACAGCACTAGTGATCAACTACCTCAGGCCGTGTTTGGGTTCGCTTTTTCCACAATGCGGCTGCCGCTTCCATTTTCCCAAAGTAATAAATCATTGCATATTCTCCTAAACAGTTGTGGCGATTTCGCAAAAGCTGCGCCGGTCTTGCAGTTTTGCAGGCGCAGAATGGCGTATCAATTTGAGCGGGTAAGTATTATTTTCGAAGTACAGAAACGCAAACCAGGTCAGGCAATGTATGTGCACAAAATTGAGTAATCGGTGAAGTAGAGAGTGCTAGTAATGATTAGAGTGTAAATTTGGATCAAATATGTGAGGAAACTAAACTACCATCCCTTCCTCAGAAAAGTTGAGACAAGCAGGAATGCTAAAATTGTGTCCAATCTTCGCTGAAAGTCATTCAGATGGATCGTCAAACATTCAAGGATCCAAATGGCAAATGAAGATTGAACCCATGCGACAATTTTTTGCGCCCTCAGTAAGCGCTTGTACGAATGATTTCATTGTATACCGATACGTGGTTTATGAAATGAGGGTATACTATTGTATTCTTTTATCATGGTTGATGCGTGTAGTGTTATCTAGGACCGTTCCTTCCTCACAATTTTCAAGTAAGCGTTTTGACAGAGTGGAAGCCTGGTCGGACTAAACCAGCGTGTGTCCGGAGATCTTATGAGAGATTTTCGGTCGATTAACCCATCCATTGTGAAATGCATTAGTTTTTTGACAGAACGCCAATGGTCTCACTCAGAAAGGTTTTTGAAAAGCCTGATAATTGCAGCAAAAAGACGACACACGTAAAGAAAGACAAGATAAAGACAACGTCTTGTTGCAAGAAAGACAAAATAAAGACGTTTTGTTGTCTTTCTTTCTGTGTGTAGTATTCTTGGGGCGATTCTCGCGGCTTTTCAAGTATCAGACCGACTGGCCTCAAAACAAATCTTGCTGAACAAAGCTTTTGTTTTAAAACAAAAACCCATCAAAATATGTGGAAAGTCGGCCAGCGTGGCTGTATAATTTATGCCTTGAACTGACAAAATAAAAAGAGGCTGATTCATCCTCTCCTGGCTCCGTTAGGAGGATCGGCAGCCTCGAGTTCCTGCCGCTGGTGGGTTTAGTCTTCCCTGGCAGGTTTAGGGATCTTCGTTTGGAAGATCGCAGCATCGCCGCAGTCAGGCCTCCCCCAAGCGTAGGGACACTTGTACCCAGTTTCACCGGTGGGTGTCCGGCGGTGGGGTTCGAACCAACCACCTCCCGCAGCCGAGGCGAGTATTGTAACTCCTAGGCCACGGCTGCGGTGAGAACCGGCGGCCCTGAAATGGTCTTTTATCTTGACCAACACTTCTTTCACGCCAAATTATTCCTTACTTATGCCCAGAATTTGCTGTTAAGACAGTTAAAAACCGGTTATATTAAGAAAACTTGGGGGATAAACATGCGTTAAAAGTGAGCTGTGTACTTTTTCTCCCCCATAAATGATAATGAAGACCATGATGATGATGTTTGTTAGCGATGATACATATGCAATCAGGGGATTGACCAATCATCCTCGGCTAAAAATAAAGATCTTCTCTTACTGCAGGGCCCTGTATAACTATTGTAGTGCCATCCGCTTCTAAATAAAGCCAATCATCATCAGTTAACGACAAAAACATTGTCACTTTCGTCATCACTGTTTAAACTTACGCGTAAACGGCTGCCGTATGAATTGGGAACAAAACTCAAACCGAAGTTATTTTAGTATACTTTGGGCATAACAGACAGGAACGGAAAGGTCATCTCATGTCATGCGAAAGCAGAACGACTGGTAGGCCGTCAGGGCAAAATAGTGGCTACCGAGTGACGGCAAAGGAAATTGTGAAAACCAAAATTTACACGGAAGGATGAAATACGAATATTTGGGCGGCGCAGAATGGTCCCAGAAAGAGCACAACCGGACTAGATGGAAATATCTTGGAGAGGCCTTCCAGTGGACACGAATGGGCTGTGGATGATGATGATGACTTTCGGTGTTGTGCAAGAGGGGATATATTTATAGGGCATATAAAATTGATGAGGTCGCCTTGTGTTGCAGACGAAACATATGGCCAAATCGTTTCGAAAAAACATATAAAATTGATGAGGTCGCCTTGTGTTGCAGACGAAAAATATGGCCAAATCTTTTCGAAAAAACTAAGTCCCCGCTCGGGACATTCCATTGCCATCTGGGCAGAAGTCAAGCGCTACCGGCGTGATGTAGAACGGTATACTTAAAGGTGTACTACACGTAGTTTTCGTGTTACGTTTTTTTCGCCGCTTTGAGTGCCAACCAGCCAACTAATCGCAGAATGGCACATTAGGTGTCGATCGAAGCGTAAACAATCTTTTACGGCGTCGCTTATTCATGTCAGTTTCGGTTTCGACAAAACGAACTCCCAGCTGTCGCCATGACAGGAGGTAGCATCTGACGTCACCATTCTTGTCGCAAAACTGCTGGTCTGGACGCGAGCGCGAACGAGCGCACGCGCTCGCCCAGATCGGCCGAGGTCTTCACCATCCCCGCGCTCCCGGGCAGCATGACGTCAGTCCAAACACAATGACTTGTACAGAAGGTGTAGCTGTGCGCGCCAACCGCAGGCAGCGCGTCGGCTACGTCCCGGGAGCCCCGACGTCGGCAGTTTGGGGCAAGTAGCAGATGTCATGTTGGCCAGCTCTGGGCTTACTCGCGCGGGGAAGAGATTAAAATGGATTTAAAATATGTTATAATGAACGGCCACTATTGAAACTTGCTGGGAGATATCTCCTCATCAAAAGAAAGCATTTTACATAGTTATCTCAGCTTTGAAATTCTTTGTTACCACTCATTTAAACGTGCTATAGGCTGCACCCACCACCAAAACAGACCTAATGTTTACTCCAAAACCCTTATTGACGCAAAAAATGACTAAACCTATCCTACAGGTCGTTTCTTACACAAAAAATATCAATTTTGTCAACAAAAAAGACCGCCCACAAGGCTGGGGTTCGAACACCGGCCGCTAGCATCACGACCTAACGCTATGCTAACGCTACGCAAGTTCCTATTGGCGGTATCTCAAATTAATAGTGGGGGTCTTCAATAAGGACCAAGAGATGGCGCTAGGTGTAACGGGAAGCGCAGGGGTTGGACGAACGTGGCAAAGGAATGTCCCATTTATTGAGAACCCGCTCATTGATTTTAATATGCAGCGGAAGTAACGCATAGCCACAACGCTGATGGTGATGCCATTCACACTCACTGGCTTCGCGCCTAATCATGCCGACGTACACCTGGGGAGGAATCCCGAGTTGTGTCTGTTTCGAAGGTATCCGTTTTGCGCCCGTTTCAGTAATGACGTAATTGCCCTTCAGAGACCTCAGAGCCGATGATATCGCCTTGCTCACGCTGCGCCACAACCTGTTGTCTGCTTTCAACCAATCAGGGCTCGCTGAAAGTGGACGCTTTTAAACGTTCTTGGAATGAATAAAACTGAGAATTCCGCCCCTGGTGACGCTGTGGTAAACTGCGCCCTCTGAACAGTTTAAAGTTTTAGAATTAATGAACAGTGTTTGGAAAAAGGGGTTTCAATTTCAAAAAAAGTTTAGAGTGGGAAACACGAAGAAATGCCTCTTCAAAATCAGAGACAGCTGGGCGAGTTGGAAGGGGTTCATATTCAAAAGTTTAACTGCGCGAAAGACGGATACAAGAAAGGACACAGACGAGCGCAGATCGTCTGTCTGTGTCCTTCTGTGTCCTTCTGTGTCGTCTGTCTGTGCTCGTCTGTGTCCTTTCTTGTATCCGTCTTTCGCGCAGTTAAACTTTTGAATATGAACCTCTTCAAAATCGAGGTAAATGATGTCAACATGCCGTTGCCGGTCTATGGCTGATGCGACGTCATGAACGGTTTGGACCTCGAACCCAAACGCCTCGTCATTTAGATATGCATCTTTAGTAGATTAGTTATCAATAGTCCGATTTTTAACATGTGTAAAGTCAAAATAAACGTGTGCGTGTGTATGTGTGTAGTGTGAGCGCCGTCAAAAATCAAGAAAAGAGATTCGTTATATCGTTCACCAAGCTTCTGTGTACCTTCTATGTCGTTTGCTACAAAGCTTCTTTTGTCATTTACCTTCACAGAGTGGAATGGCTGATTATATTTTTCTCTCGGGGTGTTTGTGAAGTTGACAGCATTTATTCGCATTAGCGGGGTCTTAACTGTCAGCGTACACGGAATCGTACATTCACTTTTTGGGAGTAAAAGGAGCTGCTAGATTCCCTGCGTGATGGCATACTGTAAATCCAGAAATGGTGCAGACTGGCTTTCGTGCCTCATGGCTGTTAAGCTGCCGGGGTGGTTTGACAAATCGCACGTGAAGATGGAGAGCTGTCGGGAGTAAAGGCTTTGTCGAATCGGCCAACGACACTAGACTAACGTTAAATATTCAGTGCTCGCTACCCAAGCGTGGAAGATACAGAAGGTACGGAGGTCGTTGAGCAAATGAACTTTGTCGATTTGAGCTAGGAGAACCCTTTTCGAGACGGAGTTGACATCTTTTGTATCCTGCTTTTGATACATGTTTAAGTAGCGCTGTGAGAATACGGTTGACCTGACGTTCGACATACGTGAAGGGGATAGTGCCAATGGATCTGAACCAACACCAGGCTTGCAATTGTAGGGAGTGAATTTGGAGCTCTGCAGTGGTTAAGGCAGATGAAAAGGTGGGAGATGAGATAGGCATTTGCATTTTAAGCCCTTAATGATAATGTATCGCGAAGGTAGTGGGCAGTGGGTGTGGGTTATGAACCTATTGGCATTGTACTGTGTAGCAGCCTTCGGAACGTGAGGACCTATGCCCCAACGACACCCGTGCGTGTGGCCATTTACCCCATTGCGCACCACAGGAAACCGAGAACAAAGTAAAGACGATGCCACTCACCAAGGATCATCATCCTCATCGCGATGCCCTGGACACAAGCTGTGAGTGCTAGGGGGTTGAGGTTTTAGAAACAGAGGACGCTCAGTGCTGGCCGGGCCAGGACTTTAGATTTCCTCAACCGTACAGAACCGGCCCTTTCAACCCTTCGCAAAGAATCAATCATCACGATGATAGGCTGCACTCTGTTCATAATGCAGTGTGTAACATACTGAACCACTATTATTGAGAATACGGGGGGGGTAAGTATTTGTTTAGAAGATTTTGTCACCAAAAAATTCAACCTACAGAAACGTGGGATTTAAAGGCCTTGAATTTAGGCCGTCACAATAGGAACCAAATAGGAACCTCAAGGCCACAGAGTTCGAACGGCAGTCTTTAGCAGCCGGTCGGAAGAAGTCGCTAGACTTGAAAGCTAACCAGTAGAGAGCGCTACGAGCTGTCACTTCAGCATTGGGGGCGCAACGGAATGACGCTGTTCGGATTTGACAGAGGACAGTCGCAAGCAAATCTTTTAGGGTCGGCACGGTGTCTCACCTTCTAACCAATGTCCGGTGTAAGAACCAGACCGCTGACTAACACCTAGTTATTCATAGGCCACTTAACCTAACTTGACCGATATGGCGGTTGCCTCACGTGCCTGTTGTCTGCCGTCCTGGATTCAACGTAACACCATGATGAAAATAGTAGGGCGTCGCGACGTGACATTTAACTATAAGGCATTAGCCGGCAATAGAGCCGCGTTATAGAAACCATCATATTTTCTCAAACCCGGAATAGTAACACGTAAAGTACCGATTATTACACAGCCAGACATTTGCGACCCGCTAAAGGAAATTGAAACGAAAACTGCCCCCTGACCGGACTAAATGAGTGGAGCACTTTGGTTGATTTGATTGATTGATTGATTGATTGATTGATTGATTGATTGATTGATTGATTGATTGATTGATTGATTGATTGATTGATTGATTGATTGATTGATTGATTGATTGTAGGGTTTAACGCGCCGACGCAACGCAGGCGATGAGGCGCGCCGTAGTGGGGGGCTCCGGATTAATTTTGACCACCAGGGGATCTTTCACGTGCCCTGAAATCTCGTACACACGGGCGTTTTTGCTTTTCGCCTCCATGAGAAAAGCGGCCGCCGCGGCCGGGAATCGAACCCGCGACCTCGTGCTCAGCAGAGCAACGCCTTAGCCACTGAGCCACCGCGGCGGGTTGGAGCACTTCGGGATGGCCAAGACAGAACCTAGCGGATGGTAGGGCCAAGGAATGCTAATTAAACAACACTTGGGAATATGTCTTTTGGAGTTCTTTTCTCGAGATAACGACAGGCACTGGCTCAATTTTTTTGCTATTGGGGCTGAAAAACACGGCACAATGTTTATGCTCCGCGTTTTGTATGTATGGTACATAGCACGCCGTTCAGGCCAAGCTGCATTTCAGTTGTCACGGCTGCAATCGATACCTGGGAGGCATAGGAATCAGCACAGCCGTTACCGGTTATGATCGTATGAATTCCTAGATGCGGATCGTAAAAAACGGCGCCTTCCCAGAACGTCGGGACAGGAATATTTCAACACTGAAATAGCCGCCCATGCGTACTAGTTCAATATTTGAAGTCTGGAGGCGCGCGAACTAAGCTCGGAATGTGAGAGAGTAAACTGTATACCCGAAACGAACTCTGCAAACAGGGCACCGCGGAAGATATGTCGCAAGAAATTGGGAAGCAGCAATCTGGTTGAAGTAGACTCGAATCCTTTTTCCGCAAAGTACGATAACCCTAGTACAGGCAAACATCAGAACTTGTGTCAATATTTTGGTAACATAAGTTGCGCATGACAAATAAAATGTGCTGTTTTAATGGGCGTATCGAATTACATGACGCGTATAATAGGTTCCTAAAGCAAACGTAACTAAGAAAAAAACGACTAGATTTGTGTCACCTTCCTTTTCTCTGTGTATTTTTAAATCCTTTAGCCATATAGACACTCTTTTTGCCTTAATAAACGATGTCTTCCGCACTGAAGCTACGCCTGGGCTGTGTATAGCATCGTAGGTTAGAGCTCCAGAATAATTTAACGAGATGCGTGAGCCATTTTTCTCAACTTGGACAAGAACCTCACTGGCGCCGACGCTCAGACATTGAGACCATTACAGAAAAAAACACTTACCCAAACAAGCCCAGTCGACTCGAAATATTCCCTCAAACACAAAAATAGACGAAAAATATTGGGAAATCCTTTCAACGTATTTCATGCAACGTCGACTTCTATCATGCGGCCCTCAGTAATGACCGCCACAAAAACGTTCGCGTTAGGGCAGGCAGCTTATGCCAGCTACTACTCTTCGATTCAGAGAGACGTAATACTTCGAGCCCGGGGAGGAGCAGAAGCCTGTGGGCCTGCAAGATGGGCACGGCGCCTGGGATAATTGAAAATACTCTTTTCGTTTTTTTTTCAATAAAGATTTCGCTCTTTTCCTCCCCCCCCCTCCCAATAATTTAGACCATCTTGGGACCTTTAGCGTGCGCCGAAAACACTACACACGGGTGTTTTTCTTGAATTTGAGCCGCGAACCAGCGTTCAGTTTCGCAACTTGTGTGAGCGTGAGACACCAAAGCCTTCTTCGCGACAACCAAGACACCTAGCCCTTTTCCTGCAGTCATGACGGGAATAAAGTCGGTTGCACCGAAACCTCAAGCTGCTCCTCCTCAAAGATGATTCAAGCTCATTCTGCAGATTGTAAGCTTGTCGGAGACTGGACCGAAAATATTGGAATTGGAGGCCTGATAAACTGCAGCCCTGCCGAACGAAGCCATCCTCGATTATAATTACCTTTACCATCTGGTCGGTTGAATGCAGGTTTTTCTATTCATTCAAAACTGATTTTGAAGCCTATTTCTCACCTTTAAAGGCATTTGCAGGACAAATTTCTCAAGATTGGTCTATCATAGATTTGGTTTTGTTTACACTGCTGAGATATAAGTTTGGGGTTTGAAAGTTTAAAAGTTTGACGTTTGTGGTAGCATTTATATAAACCAAAAAAGGATACATACAAAGTACCCACAGGGACCCAAAATGTTGTCAAAACGTCTGAACCAATCAATACTACAATTTCCTGTAAAGTTAGCAACGACAAATGCAGCAGAAAATGTTCAGACTGCTTCCGTACTCTACGAAGCCAGGTGAGACACAGTGCACGTCCCTCGAACCATTTATTACGAGCATTATCAAAAAGACTCGCAACCACACGTTCTTCTGCGTACCAATACAATTCTGAGCTCTATTTTTCATCTTTACGGTTATACAAACCACCAACATAAATGTCCATCATTACATAACCGTTAACAGAAATAACATACTGTATATGGGGGTGGTAGCCAGCGCCACTCGGACTACTCGGGGTGAAGGGGACCTTCTTTTTAACCCCCGAGCCGTGACTCGAGTGTCTACGACATGTTGAGAATGGTCGACCAGCGTTGAAAGCTCTTAACCTACCTTTGGCACCAAGACTGCCAGAACAGAGGCCCTCGCTATGCATGTAGCGAATCAGAAATAGGAAATGAGGGGCTCAGTATATTAAGACATAAAATAGGGGTTGGCAGTCAAGAAAACCTCGGAAAGCAAAGGGGAGGTTCTGGTGGGTCAAGAAACGGGTGAAGAATTTTTTGAGCCAGAAAAAAAAGTGGTGAAAAAATAATACCTAACATAAATGCCCAAGAAGGTGGTGGGGGAACAGCCCCGCCGGTAGCGTAGTGGTTATCGCACCAGACCGGTATTCTGGAGGTCGTGGGTTCGCATCCCACCCGGCGGGCATTTTTCACCACTTTCTTTCCGACTCAAAAAATTCTTCATCCGTTTCTCTGACCCACCAGAACCTCCCCTTTGCTTTCCGAGGTTTTCTTGACTGCCAACCCTTATTTTCTGACATACTGCATACTTATTTTGCCCGCATTTTTTTCTTTTGTTTCCACTGAATGTACGAAAGAATATCTTGACAACTATGGTTGAATCTCGTGCTTCTTTTGCTATCACATCGAACAAACACTCCAAGAACAATCTCCGAAATACGCGTGTAACTAGAAATTAAGACATAAAAAACGACTCGTGGCGTCTGGTTCATAGTCCCAATGCAGGTGAGCGCAGAGCCGGACTGTTTCAAAGTGAGTTTTGTCTCCTCAGTTCAGCCGTATCGTATTCGTCTCTGCGAAAAACACTCGCCTCACTCTCGTCTTCCCATCAGAACCCTAAGCGGCGAAGCTCTACGGAGGAATGGATTTTCGGGATCAGTGGCGCTTCTGGCCTGTTTCGCTGAATTAATTAGCCGCACGAGATTCTCCGACGTTAATGAGAAATACCATGCTTCGATTGACCGCTCGTTTGAAGTCCACGACACCCTGTGCCCTTTCCTTTTATTGAATATCGTCCAGTGTATTTTATGCACTCCATCCTGAGAAAAAGTGGAGATATAGCACGCTGTGCGGAGTGTGCCGGTATTCTGCCTCCTTGAAGAAGAAAGGTAAAAAAAAACAGAAACAAACTGCATTCTTCTTTTCATAGTTTTTGCCTGCTTTCAGTTGAACCCTGATCAAATAAACCAAGCACCAAATCGTTACTGCATTGCAGCCAAGCCAGACATTTTTGGGGTTTGTTTTATTTTTTACCGCCTAGGTAAAACTGAGGAGAACGATTCGCGGGAGCTTCATCTTGGTGCCTCCCAAAACTTTGACGCAGAGTAAATTAAAAAAACTACTTCGTCTTGGTGTTCAGTACTTGTTAAAAAAGAAAAACAAAACATTTAAGTTTCTGTTTTTAAGTTCGCTCTATTATTCGGCCATGTATTGGTTCGGCAGCCGTCTTCCATCGATCAGTGCGAAACGAAATACGAAGAAACAACATGTGCGCATGACACAGCTCTTACTCTATAGTAATAAATGGTAAATGTTACTGGTAATACCGTATTTTTTACATGCCCGAGCAAAGCGAAACAAAAACACTTAACTGTGGAAATTATGCCAGAACTATGGACAAACTAGAACATGATGTTCTAGAATAATCTGCTATGTAAACCAAAACTTGGGTGGTGGCAAAATATTTTGACATCGAGAGAAGGTCTACTGACTCCGCTAACCTTAAGTGATCTCACCTTCACGTTGTCTTTTTTGTGGTTTCAATTATAAATGATCCTAGTTTACCTCGTATCTATGAATCTAAGATCTTTAAGATGAGATCATACGCAGGCAGTTATGCAAACGCTTTGAATGGCTTGTTAATAATAACCAACATTGTTCTTCACGAGGAAGGTGTTCTGCATTTGTAACCATGCCGGATAGGAAAATTGTAGCAAGGCTCAGAGAGTTCCATCAAGTATCAGGCTAGAAAAAATTCTGGCTACGCCTTGTCATGTATAAGAAGAGATGAATTTCCACCGTGGCAAGGGGCACTACTTCGTCCAAGGGAGTGATTTCGGGGACGAAATCAAGTTGCCCTTTCCTTCCTTCAGCTGGTTGGAGGGCGTGATGCTTGAATACGTCGTAGGCGTCTCCTCCATTTAACACACATCTGAGAGAGAGGGAGGGGGCGAGAAAGAGAACGAGACAGAGAGGGAGAGAAGATGATCATTGATCTTTAAGTGGCTAAGAAAGTGGTTGTGGCTGCTTGCCAGTGCCGGGCGGCGGCGTCGGCAGCTCTTATGACCAAGCAGGATCGTAACTTATATATATGTCTGAGCTCGCCAGCGCTTCCTCCCTCTGCTCAACAAGAAAAATCAGGAGAAAAGGGTATTTATGACTTTTTTCAGAAAATGTGGCGAAGGGTGGCGAGGGAGCCACATGCAGGGAATTTTTGGGAAGGGTATAATGATGGGTGGATCCGGTAGGATATAGCTGAATCAGGGAATGTGTTCGTGGGGCGGAGACGCCGCTTCTGTTACTCTGAATTGGGAAGGTTGGCGTGAGCCGGGGTACCTACGGTGGTCAAGGCGGGAATGAACGGTGATTCTTCTGTATGTAATATATCTCTAGTGAAGCTGGCCCCATGATACGGATCAACTCAGCGAAAGATGTTAGGAATCAGAAGGAGCCGCTCAATATCTCTCATGCTTTCGTCACGGCATTTCATTCTGTTAAATGGAAACGGATTCGGGCTAAATTTTTCTGTTCTCGCAAGTTTTTGAGTGCTTAGGCGGTAAAGATCCTTACCCGAAGAGTTCCGCCGGCGCTTGAAATTGCACGAACAGGTATCGACACTATGATTATTTCCTCACAAGCACATTGCCGTTTCCCGACAGAAAGTGAGGTAGGGCTATGTGACTACGTGCCACTTACTCAGCACCCCGTTGAGTTCATCATGGAACAATTTCATAAGAAGGGTAACAAGATGACTTTTGTACGGATTAGATTTAGCGGGATTTATAAACCTACAGTTCATATCATCACTTGCGTATACAATGTGCCATTGTTCATCTAGGGCTCAGAAGATATCGGCGCAAACGACCAGGTTTTAAACATAGTCTAAGGGGTGAACTAGTTTGTGATGGTCGCGTAACTGCTTGTTTGAGCAATTCGTGAGAGATTCACCGTGGAGTGCTTACCGCACCTGCGAAGCCACCGGATTGACAACTTGCTGCGGCAAGACGTGTAAAAACCGCGAGCTAGTCTGACTGAGATTGGTTTGATTGGAGTAATACATCGCTTAGCAGCACAACATAAGCATACAATGCCGCAGGAATCTCTGAACGATCCTACGAGGTTAGACATGAAATATTGAGGGCTTAATATAAAGTCTAAACAAATGAAATGAAAACTTCTCAGCTGTTCCTGTGAAGGAACGCCACTGAGATGGATCCGAAATACATAGAATAGGGTTAGACGGCCTTAAAAGGTAGGTAATGATTTGCAGTGCGCGCCTCGTTATTGGACCTAGGTGGGCTGACATCAAATGTAAGAAAGAAACCGAGGCTAGGAGGTAATAATTCTTCCTGCACGCAGCGAAGTCTGCGCAGGGTAGTCGATATCAGGAACTGATACGAAGGCCGACTGTTCTGCTCTTGCTTTTGTCTTTGTCCATCCGCAGAAATGCCACCTGTGTTCCTCCGTCTTCAGGGGCCGTCTTTCTTCATTTACTTAATTTCTCTCACCGCTTCTTTCTGTTTTGGCTCTAGAAACAGGACTTATGTATTCTTGAAGGCTTTCATTGGTTGTTCAGTCCGCTAGCGGGTCCGCTGACCATTGTCTCACTTCTTTTCATTCCGTAGCCCATATGGCCGTACTTCGACGAGAATCTGCAACTCTCAAACATAGCCACTGGTGGTACGGCACCGAATCTTCTTCCCTCAATGAAAGCAAAATAGTTTATGACGTCATTGGGAAGCTGTTAGATAAGCGCAACAGCGGGTCGTCCGAATCCTTCTGCCTACGTGTTTCCTAGAGCAAAGGATGGGGAATTATTCAAAAGTCACTACAGGCCTACAGGTACCATGGAGACAAAAGTACTACTTCGTTCAACCTGGGAAAAAAAAGAGCTAGCTTTTGGCGCCTCACGCAGCTTCATTCCAGCCAAGAAAGAGGAGCGTTTATATAAAAAAAGCGACAGAAGTTTGAAAAACTTCAAATTTTTTCGCTAGAGTTACATCATATGGGACGGACCGACGTGATATGGGCCAGGACTTAAACATCCTTATGATGCAGTTAATTGCGGGTTAGCATTCAAGTGTTGCGAATACATTGAACTAGAAACCCCACTACAATAGTCCAATTATGTTTTTTGGCCGTGGGTTTCGTCGGCGGTCGCTAATCTTGCGGACAAGTTGTGTGGCACCAGTGAGATGTTAGAAAATGGCCGGGGACTCGCCACTGCTTCATCTGTTTTCAAATATTGCCTTTATCTCTTTGAAGTTTGCGGTAGAATTAGTGTCATTGCTATGAGATAAAACAGTCTTTTATTGGACCAAACTTGTTTTCGGTCTTCATGGTCTCTTCAAGTCATGTGCAGTAACTTTTTAGCGTCTTTTCTATGTGGAACAATAGATGTAATAAATGTTGTTGAACCTAATAAACTTTGAGTACGACGGATAAGGGCTTAAGCCACCGGTTGACTGCCCTTATAAGCCTCAAAGCGGCTTAATATGCCTATTCTAGTCAATGAGCCTAGGAAGGGCAATGGGACCATTGACTCCAATCTCGAACGCGGGGGTCTCTAGAGATATCGTGCTAATTATCTCGTGGCCTCGGCCGAGGCTGTGCTTGTGCTTGTGTTTGGGTCAAGCGGAGCAGGGAAGATCCCTCATTATTCGCCTCGGAGCTGCAGCCTTTCGAAAAACGTGGAAGCGTATGTGACCATTTTCTCACGGTCGCCAGAGACTGCTATTTCGCCGACGGAGATGCTGAAGCGAGCCAGTAGATCCCTGGCGATGAAGTTGAGCGGATATTTTGTACGCAAGTTTGCTTGAGTGCATTTCTTTTTCTCTTGTGCGGTCGAGCAAAAGTTTATATATTAAGACTAATAACAGTAGAGTTGTTGAAGCTTTTAGTTTCGCCGTCCAGCGTTACCATAAAAAATACAAGAAAACATACCAAGCGGTAATGAGCATGCGCCTCGGGAGGAGCACCCGCCGTCGATGAGGCTTGCCGCACGTGAGGAGTTGTAAAAACTACTATCGGCCAGATATAGCTTCGAGAAAACTCTGCCCAGCGTTCGTGGCGTAATGTCTGGCGTGCTGTTCTTCTCACCGGTCCACTTGCGTTCGCGCCTGAAGTGGGGAGCACAGATGTCGAGTTTGCGCTACAGACGCCAAGTTTGCGAAGCTGGTTGCAGCGGGTTCTAGGGCTTGCTAACGCGGTCCACTTTGGGAGAGACATGAAAGGCTGCCAACAAAGTGATGCAAACTTATAAACGCCTCCCTCGAACTCAGTGAACCCTGTCGCCCGACTCTCTCCTAGTGCCCTACTGAACGTTACGAAATTAACTTCAAATGCGTTGCTGAGATGAGTTTCTTTCCCGGAATTCTGAGAAAGACATGCCGATTTGTTAACAGTTCTCTGCTCTGTAGCGTATTGGCTTTGTTGTTCTGCCGGTGAATTGCTTCTTTGCAAAATTTGAGGGCGCAAGAACATTTTATGTCACAGAAAAACAAATTAAAAAATATATAAACTGTATGACCATGTAGACGGTAATAGGAGCAAGTAAGAAGATCTAGGTTGGTTCCATTTCATGTTCAGGATTCACGCGTCGAAGATCTGTCCCAACCATCGGGCGGTGTTTAACGAAGTGCTAAGTAATAACTTATAATAATTTAGTCTTCATGGATACTTTATAACGTGCTCTGCATTCTGGACCCACGGGTGTTCTAGTTGCTTCTTCTATCTGAAAAAAAAGCCGCCGCGTCAATGATGCAACTCTGGTTTTCGGGTTGACCACTACAACGCCTTAGCTACTGAGCCAACACGACAAGTTGCTGGTCCTTATTAAACCATACACCTATCTTATGGTCGCTTCAGACATCAAGCGCTGTGTGGACGCGGTTGGTACAATTCATAAAGCAAAGCTTTCTATGTCTCAATTATGGCACCGTGCGTACCAGTTAAACACACTGCAGAAAAGCTAACTTTACACAATAGGTTTCACAAAACAATGATGATGATAAGCGAAGGCACATCAACGCCTCAAGAAGAAGACGCTTCCGTGTGGTCAGAATAGAACCAGGGCTTCTCGCGTTATGAAGCCGACGTCTATCTGATTGGGCAATTGCGACACGGCCGAAGCAGTTTGGAATTTGGACGTTGACTTTAACTCAGTTTGAACGGGAGAAAGATTCGCGTTCCAGCCATCTTCTCTCTTAAGAAAGAGGCTTGCACTTTTTAACACCGAGGCTGTCGTAGCTGGCGGCATTGTGTTTCGCGTAACGCGTAACACGTTGCAAATATAAAGAAAATGTCGAGCGCATGTGAGCGCGTGCCTCACGACGATCGTCCAGCGTGTTGGAACGCGCAGTGGGTTTACCACAAAAAGCTGGCGAAAACACCGAGCAGCGGGCAAATACCTAGCTCTCGTGAGTGCGTGCCCCGTGGGGACTGCCGAGCGTCCACGGCTCGCGCAGAGCTTTAGCGAGACGAAATAATCGGGCGAAAACCCTGAGGAGCGCGTAGCGTTGCCTAGCAACCAACAACGCTACAGCTGGCGCCAAACGTGCTGCACGAAACCTCGATGCCACTCCAGGAAGGCCGCGCGTGTGTCGTGCACGTACGCGCCTCCGCTGCACCCAGCTATCGTCAAGCGCTACCTCGCATGTAATGCTTGGCATGAGGAACACGATGATATCGATGCATATGACGATGACTACTACTACCACATCGCGAAGTGACGTCAGAACATGTAAATAAACATTTCAAGCTCACACAAATGTGTGTCGATGTGTCCTTAAGTGCTCACGTGGAAAGAAATCGTGCAGCGTGACTATGGTTGAAGCATTACGGGAATTTGTGCAAGCTTTGCCAGTTGTTTTTCTTTTAATGTGGTTACTCAGCGGAGTTACGATATTTGCTAAAACTAGTCGTAATTAGCTAAGTTATAAATTAGGCCGACGACGACTGATGATCAGTGTAATATTTAGGCGACCTGCATCCTATTCAAACCTTAAAATATGAGTGCTGTTGGGAATCAGCCATCCCGACGCTGTCCTTACTGTTTAGTCTGGGCTCTCCCACCGCAGCCACCACTGCTGCGACTGGCCACCCGAGCGCAGTCACCGGTGTAGCGACGTTGCCTTGCTCCGTCCGCTATTCGACGCGGCGCAGAGCAAAGCGATGAAATTTTCGAGCCGACGAAAAGTTGAAGCAACATTTATATACAGTATGTACAAGGGCAACAAAAGCGTGACATGGCTCGCACAGAGGCGACCGCACGTCTCCACTCGGTGCCTCCTAGAAGTGCCGCGCTCGCTGCTGCTTCCGAGCTGGTTTTATACCCCCGGGGGTCCGTTGCAGCCGCGAGCGGATTGAATCGCTCCAATCAGGACTCTCGCTGGCCGAAGTTTGAATCCGATGAATGGAGGTGAAACGATTGCGTCAGCCGAGCCGCCACGACGGGGAAAGGGAAGGGACGCCGTCGACGTCTCAGCGGTGCCGTCTCCAAGCATGTAGCGGCGTGTCTGCCGCGGGTCGTTCGTCCGAGGCATGATTCGGCCGCCGTTGAGAAGAAAAATAAGAGCGACTCTGCGGCGCCTTCAAGTTTGGGCATGTCTGCCGCGCGCGGTTTGGTCGCGGCGCAACTCAGCCCCGCCGTCGTGCGTCACCAGATGAAGCGAATTTGGGCTGGGCGCTCTGGCACAACAGTGCGGGGACATTTTTAAAGCGACGCTTTCTTTGTCTTAATGATGGCCGCCATTCGCGGAAACCCACTGAAGAAACGTCAACCTTACACAATGACAGGGCACGTGATGATGACAAGGTTTCCAAAGCTACATCAAGCTCCTGAATAAGAAAAGCGCTTGCGTGATCGGAATCGAACCTGGGTCACTCGCGTTATGAAGCCGACGTCTATCCGATTGCTCCGTTCCGACACCGGCAAAGCAGTTTGAATTTCGGACTTTGACTTCCACTCAGGTTACCTGGGAGAAAGCGTCGCCTTTTAATCGTTTATCTCTTAAGAAACGGGCTTTGATGTTTTATTTCTTATCTTTTAAAGCCTGTGGTTGGGAATCCAGCCATACGTGGCGTCTCTGACAGCGTAACAGCTTAGCCACGAATAAAACGACCACAGTTCCTGGAAAGTGAAATGAAATCGAAACGGAATGTATTCGCTTTATTCCAACGGCGTGGGGAGGACTTGTTGCATGCGGAAATTTAGTGTGAGAAGTGTAAACGAGAAACTGAAGTTATTAAAAGAATGAACTCGCTTTATGATAACACTCAAAAATCGGTCTTCATGCACAAGCAGACACAAGCTTTCGCGTAATATTGGGACATGGTTGAAGCGCTAAAAATGAACGGACACCAGAAAGACGACAGGACGAGAACTTGTACTGCCATCTTTCTTGTGTTGCTCATTTTTAACGCTTCAACCATGTCGCATTACTCCTACCAACTCGCCCAGGAGGAAGTTGTTCGTGTTATACTTTTTCTGCATTTGATTAGAAATAATTCCTTAAGGGTAATTTTATGGTCGAATTGGGGCTAATAACGCTTGATATATCAAGCTTCTTGGCCAAAAAAATATGAGCATTGACGGTCTGCTTCTTTTCTGTTTCATAAAAACCTGACGTTTGCCGGGATTTTGTGGTATCAAAAATAGACAGGCTTTATTTTTTGGGAGGGGGGGAATGGCAGAGTTATAAACTTCGCGATAAGTTACCTTGCCGATGAATTCTTCGCAAATATAAGTGATAATAACCGCGGTTCGTGATGCAATACTCGCATTGGACCCACGTGAATGCTGCTCTGTTTTACTCCCGCGCCTTCCCCTGCCTCCCGTAACGTGGAATGCTAGAAGAAATTCCATCGGCATTACCCTGTATGTCTTTCCTTTTATACCACACAAAACAATCAAAACCATTGTTCCGTCCAGCGTGACCAAAAACAAAGAAAAAGATAGTTGACGCCGCTACTGGGTTGGCACTTTCGCGTGAAAAGTCAGTTGAAATATGCAGGAAAGTGAAATTTGCCTCGTATGACAGTGCACGTTCTGTTGTATTTCATCGTAGGAAGCGAAAATGCAATAAAACTAACCATAAACATCAGTGCAAGCCGCGGAAATCCACTTATATTTCCGTTTTTGTTTTTTCGCCATCCTTCGGAAGCAATGCACTACTCCCGCCCCAGCCACCAGTGGGCTGCGGAAGATGGAGAAAATTAAATTTGCATCTCTTTTCGAACACGAACATGAGAATAGGAGCGCATAGCGCAGGTGAAAAAATTGGATAGCCAACAATCATATCACGCGGACATCTGAAGACCTTCCTTCGTCCTCTGAAAATATGCTCAAGACTCAATGAATACCGAGACTTCGGTGTTGTCTAAATAATACGTATATTCGGGGGGAGCGTCTCAGGTCTACAGCACGCGAAGGCGTATTTTTCATTTCTTGCTTTTTTTTTGCCAACACTGATGACTTGGTCTTCTTGAGAGGGTGGTCGGGGGTCGGAAGAACGCATTCAGATTGGGACGACATGCCCTGGGGCGGTATTCTCGTAACTGTCCCCTTTGAAAACGTCCCTTTCGCGTCCCTTTCATCGTGACGTACTTCCGGTTAAGCAGTGAGCCTTTGATTCAAATACCGTAACTGGTCTTGCAAACGCATTTTAAAGAAGTGAAACCGTATCAGAGTATGTTTTATGTGTTTTTTGTTCCACGAGCGAACCAACAATAAGGCGACGAAAAATCGTCTGCTCCAAATCGTCTGCTCCAAGTAGCCACGGCTCATAGCTCCGCCGTGCTTGTAAGGCGTCACATCCGGGTGTTCGCTTTTAGCCAATCAGGGCTCGCTCAAAAGGGACAATTTTGCAAGGCACACAAAAAGGACAAAACACGGGAATACCGCCCCTGGTGGCTACAAGGAAAACGGAAGCAACTCAAGCGGACGGAAACCGATACTCAGGCATGACGAGACCAAATGCTCGGGGATAAAGAGGGAAGTGCGAATGCGCAGCCTTATGCCCGGTATGCAGATGACAGCGCCTTGTCTTTTACACCGGCCCTTCTCCGTAGTTTGGTCAAGGACATCTATGCGTGAACAAAAACAGAATAAAAATGCACTGATGATTGCTATTCCCTCTAGTGCGAATATTGTGCGCAGCGCGAATGGCAGTTTTCTCGGTTACGACGCATAGCATGGCGCGTCTCCGAAACTGATCGCGTGATCAACGCGCCCATGGCGCCGCGCGCTACTCCGCTGTTATCTCGAAGCGCGTCGCTGCCGCCAGCGAGCATGCTGTTGAAAATCGAATTGGAACCTCTCGCTGAAATGTCACGTGGTTAGGAAGAGCCACGTGCGGGGGAGCAGCGAGGATGTTGTAGTAAATCGTGTTTGAAGCTCCCCGCGAATGTCGCGTGGTTTAAATTAATGGCGAACAGAACAGTGCCTGGGGAAAGTGCGAGAGGGAGGGCACTCCATGGCGGCAACGTATGGCGAAAATGTGTGCGTGTGTGGGGAGGGAGGTAGTGAGAGAGTGTGATGTGATTGTGGGGTTTAACGCGCCGACGCAACGCAGGCGATGAGGCGCGCCGTAGTGGAGGGTTCCGGAATAAGATGATGCCGAAGCCGCGCGCGCCGCCGTCCCTCTCAAACTAACTTTCTCTAAGCGCTCTTCTCTGTTTTCTTTCTGCTTTCGCTTCTTCGTTCACTCACGTGGTTATGAGGACGTTGAGGAACGCCGCGGGCGCCTACGCCACTGCCGTCGCCGCCGGGAAACTCAGGTACGGAGCGACAAGGGTCTGCGCCCTAAAAACATTGCCCGAAGTTTACAGACCTGATGTTTGGAGTAGCGGGCGAGATTACGGCTGCATAGATAGGGCAGGGTGGCATTTGGTGATGCCTAGGCGAGGTTGACGACTTTTGGGTGTTTTGTGCTACAACGACGGCGACGGCGACAACGATGAAGCCTAGGATTTGTTTATTCAGTGTGATAACCGCGAAATCTTTTCATCCCCTTCTGTTACTACCAAGTCTTCACTTCGGGATCTCAATGTCAGTGAATCTCTTTTGACGAGCCATCGCAACAAATTCTACTCTTACTAGTAACATATAAATTCTGATGCATATCAAATATAAACAGATACCTTACCGGTGAGAAGTGCTTCAAGAGGTGGCTAGATCAGTTTATTGCTGTTAAACTAACCAAGGGGCAACATATGCTCGTTGGAAAAATAACTCCATTGTGGATAGCGTACGGAAAATAAGGTCTTCCTGCTAGCGAGCATCTGTTTTATTGGCATCGCGTAAACGAAGTCCAAATGAAAAATCGAAAGGAGAACACCAAAGTGAATATGTTTGGCGTATGAAAAGACACGAAAAAAATGACAAGCTGGTCGGCGAGCGCTGTTTCGTCTCGTCTAGCCAGCGTAGTAAATTTGTATGCGGCCTTCGTTTCACGGTGCAATTGGCCGCCTTTCAGCTGGTCGTGTTCCGACTGATATGAAGCTGTAGTTTGGAAGGGCTCTGAAATGCCCACAAACGCTACGACGTTGTGCTTTTGCTCTGCTACATTTCTCAGTAGCCATGCAACTGTTCATCAAGAAATTTTAGGAATTCACCCATAGACGGACCTCGAAGGCACAGTAGTACGATTCTGTGCATGATGTCTGGAACTTCTTGCGACTCATTCACGTTTCACAATTGATCCGGAGGGATCTGCTGAAGTTCCGAGAATCATCCGCAACCAAATATTCGCGTTCGCCTACTAAGTGGAGCCAAGAACAGGATACCGTTTCTAATGCTTGTTTTACAGTTTGGGTATGTTCGTTTTTTCTCGGTGAAGGAAGAAAAGATAGCAGAAAGGGATCGCCCGAAGCAGGAAATGTTGAATGCGAGGAATGACGCTGATGATGCTCTCAATGGAAGCCGCACATACAATAGACCAGAGTGCGCTCAAAGAGTCGTTTATGTGGCGAGTGGGGCGAATCTACCCTTCATAAGAGTGAATCCACGCTGGGCAGTGTTGGGCGCTCCTGCCCGGGCACGGCCAAGGCAGGGTCAGGCGAGGTGAGGTATGTCTGGTTTCATGACATGCGTAACACAGCACACGGGGTGCGATATCGATAGTCTAGGAACGCAGTACAGCACTTCCAGAGTGTTTAATCCATGCGGAGTCCACGGACGGGAAATTCCCGCAAGGGATATCGTCTGGGAACCCGCAAGCCGTGGGTCGTTTCCTTGCTGGACCCATCGGCCGGCGTCCCTTAGTGAATTTGCCGTTCGTGCCACCTTGCCATGACGTCGGTGACTATGGCAATTCTGGAACGTGCCTAGTTCAGGAATACCGGTGCTGTTAGCGCAGGGTAAGCCAGAAGGCAGATGATTCAGATTCTGGGCGCTGGTGATTAATGATCGTACTCTCGGACGACTGCGACGCCGGCGGTCTTCACCAGCGTCGAAGTGGGCTCCGCTGGCAGTGCTCTCCCAGACTGACGGCAGTGCAATGAAGATGCCTTGATCGCCAGCCCGTGGGCGCTTTCGTTACCAGGATGCACACCATGATTAAGCCATCCTGGTCATTGAAGACATCCTATAAAACGCACGCACGCACGCACACGCACAAAAGTTACTAAAAATCATGAATAAACCGCACTTCTTCGTAGAGTTTTTGTTGAACTGAGCATTCTTCATAGTCACGCAAACTACATCAAGTCGGCAACACACCGACTGTGCTCCTGGTGTATTTTTATTCAAAAGGGAGCTGGAAGAAAATACAGAGTGTACTTGTCGAAAGAAAGTAAGAAGATAATAAGAATGAAAGAAAATAACACAGGGTGTATTTTTTGTCGCTGTACTCCTACCGCCGAGCGTACGTGATTTCTTGTATGTCCCTCATTTTCATTACTTTTGATATGAAATGCTTATATAGACGTGGAAGGAGTAGTGCAAATATGCCTGTCACGGTTTGGCAGCCGTAGTTCGAAATGGTGCAAAAGAGGGTTTCCTGCCGTCCACTGTGCTTGACACGCTGTAGACGCTGCAGCCAACGTTTTATTCTGGAGGCAGCAGTCGGCTGGTGCAGACGACGTGTTCAAGAGAGACAAAACATTCCCCTCCCCTAATTACACCTAAAAACACGCAAAATATCAAGTTGCACAGTTGACTGCTTTCCAAAAAAAAATAGGGCTAATCGGGAAGTGCGGTTGTGGAGTCTTGATCCCCTCGTGTTTTCTTTCCACTTGGACCGCACTCAAGACACTTCCATGTTTATTTAGAGCCGGCATGTTTTCACAGATGGATTTTAACAGCGCAGCTGTTTAGCAAATTGTAATTTTTCCAGTCTGCAGTGAAAAATACCACGAAGTTTCCGAACGCGCACCCGTGAGCGCGGGCCTGGCGGTGACCTCTCAACAGTTAAAACAAAGAAAATAGCGAGCGCTCATGTGTGCGTGACTGGAGACGACTGCCCAGTGTCCCCGGCAGGTGTGTGTCGAGCCAATCATACCCGCTTAGGGGGATTAGCCAAGATTAGTAAAAAAAAATTCCAGCGTTCCTTGTAAACGTGGCAACACTTGCTCGGAACGAGAAAGACTGCAGTTGTCGCCGTAATCGTGGCTACACTTGTTCGGAACGATAAAGACACGTCATGACGTACGCCAACCCAAGGTGATGTTCAATGATTATCACTTCCAGAAAATTAAGGAAGCTCACACTAATAGCAACAATGATGGAGTAAAGGTTGTTGCGGCAGTGACGAAGAAGCAAATCGGCTGTAATTGTGGACTTAAACCTTCGTGATGGTCGCGAAGTTTCAGTACAAGCTTGCTACCTTCAAGTCACACGCGTTAGTGTGCGCTTTCTTGATTTTTGAATACCAAATCTCTTTCAAGGCTCGCTTTCCTTTGGGAGGCGTTGCTTCCACGTTGTTACGCACATTGCCGTTAGAGAAGAACGCTTAGGCAACGAATGAAAAAGAACAATGAGAAGCCCAAGTCCAAACAACTGAAATCAGGTTCTCTAAATGCAAGTTTTGGTAATTAGAACTTCATAACAGCCTGCAGGGTGCGATTAAGAAACTGGGGAAAAAATCTCCCGATTTCGTGTACCCCTATCCTCTAGAAAGCCCAATTTCTGGGAGAAAGGGGAGACAAAAGCAGAGGAACATCCAAGAACAGGGAACGCTGAGTGCCGACTTGAATAATAAGACTTATGACAGTAATATTATCCCTACTACTACAACTTCTGCTACTTCTATTAGTGCCCCACCTCCTACCCCTACTGATACTACTACAGGTACTTCTGCTACTTCTATTACTATACGCATCGCGGTGTGTCTGTGGTTAAGGCGTTGGGCTGCTGGGTTTCAGGACGCAGGCTAGCTGTCCACGGCTTTTGTTTTTGTAATCGGAGGCAAAAGATGAAAACGCCCGCAAGTACTACGCCACACTGCAATACACCTAAGTACTGCGACCGCAATGGAGTCTTTAGAAAAATGTGGCAAGTAAGCATAAAATACACAGTTCAGTAAAACAGGCACAAGCAATGATGGCGAGAGGCAAAAGTCACGTTTAGTCCAGGCTTACGATAGCCGATGAGAAAATAAGGCCATCCGTCATCGCCGGCAACGGCCGAGCTGACGCGATGAATTCTTCGGATGGCCCCCGAACCGGCAGTCTGTCAGGCTTTCTTTAGTCGTAATCTGTCCTCCTTCTCTGACTGGTTTATACTCCTAATCCCAGCCCATCCTTCATCTGTTCGGTCGATTCTCAGTGCCTTCACATTGTGGTAGCCCTCAAGGCTTTCTTGCTCCACGCGCTTGTTGTATATTAAGATAGAAGCCTGGTTAGTTGGCCATTGCGAACTTAGGGCCTAAGAATCCACGAAGCCAGTGAAACTTGACAGCTTGCTGTTGCATATGTAGCTACGAGTGATCATCATAATCATCCCCAGCCCATCTACGCCCACTGCAGGGCAAAGGCATCTCCCTATTAATCTCCAATTAGTCCCGGTCCTGTGCTAACTCCGACCAATTTATCCCCGCAAACTTCTTTACCTCATCTGCCCATCTAACTTTCTGCCGCACCTGCCACGCTTGCCTTGTCTAGGGATCCACTCTGTTACCCTTAATGAGCAACGGTTATCTTGCCTTCGCATTACATGCCCTGCCCACGTCCATTTCTTCTTTATTTATACTATTATACCCTTAACACGCGTTTGTTCCCTGACCCACTCCCCTCTCTCCTCGTCACTTAATGTTACACCCATCTTCCCTTCCATTGCTCGTTGAGTCGTGCTCAATTTAATTTGAACCCTCTTGTGAGCCACCAAGTTTCTGCCCCGTAGGTGAGTACCGGTAAGATGCAGCTGTCATAGACTTTCTTCTTCAGGGACAATGGTAGGCTGCTATTCATTACCTGAGAATGCCTGACGTAATGCACTCCGCCCCATTCTTATCCTTCTGATTATCTCTCCCTCATGGTTGGGATCCGGGGTCACAACTTGGCCTAAGTAGATATATTCTCTTACCACTTCCCCTGCCTCGCCACCTATCTCAAACCTCTGTGCTGTGTCGAGGTTATTGATCATTACTTTAGTTTTCTGCATACGAGTGATAGGCATGAACAAATACAAATACGACAGGGGCCCTAAACACTCCGCTCTTTGTACACCTCGCTCTTCCTCCTTGCTGTTATCTCTTGCACTTGCACCTGCTGGCTGAGTTTGCTGGGCTCTTGCCAGGGATGATCATCCACATACTCCTGCGCTTTCGATGATTTTAGCAGCGCAGCTGTGTCGAAGATGGACTTTACGAGAGTCTGTCCTGGTATGGTGTGTCGCGTATCGCGTCATGGTATCGTACTGGTATCGCATAGAACCGAAGGCAGCGACTACAGCGAAACACACCAGAAGCTGTTAGACTCCCGAGTCTCGATATCGCTTCAAAGGTGGTCGCAATGCTCCAAGACAAGCAGCCTCCTCATTCTAATAAATATTGGCCACAAATATTCGTACGGTGAGAAGTCGTCATCAGCCACGTGAAATAAAGTAATATTCATATGCAGGCAGGCTTTGTAGTATGTGATAAGTAAGTGGCGAGCCAGCCTTGATTTAGTGCTGCTGATGGATCGACCTATTTTGGTTTTAATTAGGTGGACGCAGATATATCTCCAAATTTATCACGAAAACAAAAGCCAACGACAATACGCGAAGGAATGTGGTATGTAGCGTCAACGTTTTGTTAATGTAATCGTGTCTTGTTCGTGCTGTTAATTAGTTAGGAGGCACATGTTCTTGCATGTGTCAATCAACTGGATTAAGGTGCTGTTACTTCGTTTGTTCGCACCAGTCTTCATTGCGGGTTAACGTTGTGGATGATAAGAGGACAGGACAAAAAAATGAAGGAAGCTCACACTAACGCGTAAGACGTTAAGGTAGCGAAGCTGTACGTAACTTTCACGACCATCACGATGTTTTAAGTCCACGATTGCCGCCGATTTGCTTTATCTTTCGCTGCCATAACGACTTTTACGCGATCTTTGTTGCTATAACGGCGAAAAAGAAGCAAATTGAACGAGCAGAACGAACGAGAGGAACGCGCACACTTAAACTAGGTGCCCGCAGGTGCAACGTCTACCCTAGCACGTGTTCTGTGTCGAGCAGTGGCGTGATTCCTCTGCCCACAGTCACAGCCGAGTGAGTAAGCCGTTTGACTCTCAGTCAGGTGATAACTCAGGTCGTAGCCGAGTGGGCAAGACGACTCACTCTAACTCCGTTGATCTACCAGACACAGGTTAGAATCCTGCCGGTGCCGGTGATTTCTTTTCTTCACACTGTTATACTGAGTTTTGTGAAACGCTGGAATCAAGGAATTGCTAAGTAGCCTCGCTGCTAATGAACGCGTGAGTATAAAGATAACTAGGGTGACCGTAGTGAAATGTGAGTATATTATGGAAGCGTTAGCTGGACTCCGATCAGACAAACCGAGAACCCTGCATTGATTCAAATAAATGTTATTGCCTGTCAAACAAGCAGAATAAGGCAGCGTCCGGTGAGGATTTCTTTGCGAGAGTGCGCTAGGCGTGAAATGTGAAATTCAGGGGAATGAGAAATCCGGGGCCGGATTCAATCGAGAAACTAATTGCGCCCCCGCAGACACACGCTCGTGCCCAAATGCGATCAATTTATTCAATTTTGCGCCTTTCTGCAAATTCTAAGTATCGGCAAGCGGCGCAGACGGCTCGATCTATCATTTTACAGGAAGTAGTCCAATAAATCAATTGCGTTCTGTACCGGGAAGGAAAAGCACTTTTTGTGCACTGAACAAAAAAAAAACGAACAAGAAAGTTCCGAGTAATCTTTTCTCTCTTGATCGAGCGCGCTTGTCGCCACAGAACCGGCAGTCTGCCAGTCTAGATTCGCGGCAAGGGAGAGAAGCGAAGGGTGGTGAGAAGATTCTGTGTCTCGACACCGCCATACCGAATCGACTGACGCGCTCAGCTTAGCACGCTCGTCAAAACATTTTCTAGACGAGAAAAATATTCCTTCGTGCACAGTTGAATCCGCTCAGCCAATGTCCACGCTTTAAAAAAAAATGGCGAATCGTGATGTGAACACTTCAGGAACATGACGAAGTGAAGCACGATTAGCCCCAATCACAGTTTAGTACTACAAAATATTCGCTCTGCCCTAACCTAAACTTTTCATGCCCATGCCGCGAGTTATTCTCTGTGGATCCTCTGACGATTCCGAGTTAACTTCTACTGCGGCACATAGGGCCTCACACCGTGTCTCTGGCGTTTTTCAAACGGCAAATGTTTTCTGCATGAACACTTTCCAAGTGAGCGGGCACGTTTACAGGCTGTTTCGGCGACCCGGCCTGCCGATGCACTGTCTCCGACGCTTACACGGTGGCCTACATTTTTGCCCACGTGGCACCACTCCGCCACTACATGCGAAGCGTGTCACGACGTGATTGCAGATTTCATTGTCTGTATGCGGAAGGACGACACAAGACAGACCTGGGCCATGGCTGCCGTTAGCGGGGACGATAACTTTACTCGCACGGGAAATCTGCATGATGATGCTGATGACTAGTGACGCATACCCATCGGGAGATTCAACACACTCCCGCGCGCGCAACGTTCACGTCTGCTATGAAAGGATACAAGCAGAGTCCTTCAATGTTCTGGCACAAGCGTTGCAGCGCAATATGGTCCCTTCCTGCGTCCTGTAACACGTTCCTTATTAGATGATGCTTGCGCAAAGGGATTCCTAGGTCATCCGAGAGCTTGAGTGATAGCTTGGACTCCTCATTGCGTTACGAGATGAGCCGCTCCTGTTGGGTTCAAGCCTGCCTACGCTCAGTCGCAGTTCCATCTTGAGCGCGCGGGCATTTACACGTCGTAACAATGTGGGTCACTTTTCTTGAGCGAATTTCGACGGCGTTCCTTTTGTCGACGGACCGATGCCTCTCCTCAGGTGTCTAGCGAGTAGAGCGCGACAGTGGGAGAAGATAGCCTGGTAGGGTTTCATCAGACACGGGCACCGTAATCTTAGGTTACACTGCTTACACGACTAACCACATATCTCACTCCTTCCAGGACAGCCTAGGCCCGCCAAGCTGAAACGGTCGCCAAAAAAACTGCGCTCCAAGGTTTTTGAAACGTCTTCAGTCCTTCGGTGATGTACCTATTTTGCTGAAGATGATGCTGTGCATATCTCGAACTTTTGCTTTTGCGGTAGCCCTTGTGCAGCGAGTGTAGCAGTGCTGCGGCGAGGCTGGTCTTGTGACTACGAGGGGTTTCCAAAACTTCAATTAAAGACTCGCTTTTCATGAGTTCTGCAACGAAGATGTACTCGGACACGCACGATGTGACTTCTACGTTTTCTTTTACGTCCCTTGCCTCACGTTTTTTTGTTGCCTGCTTGGGCGGAAGCATACCATTCGTCTCTGTTTGTGGCAGGCGTAGCCTCACGTTCTTCACACCCGTCTTGCGTTGGGACGCTCGATGCTACCTCGTAGAAGGCACCCCCTTGCAAACGCTTGGGTTGAGCCTAATCTTCAGCCTTTTGGTCCGACGAATCTTGCGCTGCAACGACGGCTTGCTTCTGTGCAAGGACTTGCGGAACGTTACCAAATTGTTCTTGATCGTCTTATCCCTTTCGGTTTGAGGTAGGCAGCCGGTTTGAGGTAGGCAGCCCTCCTCTGCGTCGCACGTTGCGTTGTACGGAATGGGTTTTTGCACCACCATCATAGAGAAATAGCTCTAGTTCTCGATAGGAGCTTCTGGCCTCACGCTAGCCTGAGTCGAGGTTGCGTACGTCATGGTGTGCGCAAAGCGGTCGCATCTGCCTTTGTTTCGTTGGCTCCCGTCAGGGATGTGAACGTCAATGTGAACGCAGCTTGCGTGCTGCGCCGGCAAGCTGAGCTCCACACGGTTTGCAGTGCTCACGCTGCCGATATCGGGAAGGTTCGGGTGACTGTCGGCCGTTGGAGTAGACCTATGTGGCTCACCGTGAAAAGCAGAAACTTGTAGCCTAGGCAAGACAACTGCTGAGGTCGATGTGCGTGAGCCACGTTGAGGACGGTCATCTGGATGTGCGAAAGTGACGTCAGTTTTATGTCTCAGAGGCAGAGCGCAGGCGTTTTATGGCATCACATATCTTTCCTTGGTACGTCAGGGCTTCGAAGTAACATTAAACTTCATCACTCTCAAGAAGATCGATGATTCTCTGATCTACCACATGAAGTGCGGTGTACTTGCTCTCCAGCTGGTCAATGGCATCTTGCAGGTCGTGCGGAGACGCTGAAGTTGCATCCAGAAGATTCGTCGCTGCCTTCAGAAGTCTCGGAGTAGCGCCGCTAAAAATGCGTTGCTGCCGGCACAGCTTCTCCATCGCACACATTCGGTCGGTCGTCGGTAGGTGGTCAGGGCCAGCCATGCTGACCTCGGGCTGAGGGCGGGGCTGAGCAGCGTAAAAACAGTCAAATGAGCGGGGTTCTGCGAACGTCAAGCCGGAGGGGACGTCGGTGGTCTCCTTCGCCACGTGCGGTCGTCTTCCCGGGTTTCGGCACCAATATATAGCGGAAGGACGACGCGAGGCAGACCTGGGCCGTGGCTGGCCTTAGCGGGGACGATAACATTACTCGCACGGGAAATCTACATGGCGATGCTAATGACTAGTGACGCATACCCACCGGGAGATTCAAGAGTCCCCTTACAGCCTCTGCCGATCCGTGACCCACTCCACAGACAGCATGCCTACCTCCTTTCCCACCCGTCACTTCTTTTTCCACTGCTTGCGTCTACAGATAAACACATGAGATGATACATCCAACTCCCCCCATACATCGGTCAAAAAAAGTGAAAGCTTGCTTATTGGGACCGATGGAGTTCTGCCAAAGAACTAATTTCTTTATACACCTTATATACCAGTTTTCATCCGAAACGTTCTGATATCTCAGGACACATGGCGAGGGCGTGAAAACGGGCCGGGATTCTTTTTCGAAATTGTGTTTGAACACATGAAGTCGCTGAACCACAGCATTTAGCAAGGGGCCTGTGGCACTTTGACAGCTCTGAAGCTGATGCCGCCAAAGGTGAAGCTGGTATTTTTATTATCTGAAGCGTCTCAAAAAAAGCGTTCCAAAAAAGCCAGTAATAATTTAGTATTAGATTATAATTTCTTACGCCAGCGACATTAGTGGATTCTTCCGCTACATCCCCGCACCGTGCACACTGAGTATTCATAAATGAGTATTCATGGGGTCGATATTGGCAACACTGCGGACTCCGAGCCCCCACACTCACGCTGTGACAAACCAGTGGCAACGAGGTTTAATGTGAAGGGTAGTAGCCTTCAACCGGTAGCCGTTGGAGCGCTGGTCAAGCTCCGGCCGATGGGCTACCTGTTTGTTTATCAGGCAGGAGCTCCGGCACCTCCATAGCTATCAGAGTAAGGCTCGAGAAGAAAGAACCCCCGTGCCCTGCTATATAATATTGCGTATGGTATTCTCTAAACAACCCCCCACCAATAGGTCAGGCCCTGAAAAGGGCCCTCATCGAAGTAGCATACAAACTTTTGCTGACAACATGCCTCGGTTTTCAATTATGCAATATATGGAGAAAGGAACACCTGTAAGAAGAAAATCAGTTTGCTTCGTTGCAAATTTTATTGAGAGTGTTGCTGGAAAAAAACTACAAAGCTAAAGAACTTACTTTCGGGGAACTGCACATTGAGGTATGCTACAAATAGCAGGCAAATAAGCTCCTAAAAGAAACCAACATCCATGGTCTATAAATTACAGTCACGCCTGACAGAACACTAAACTTTTCTCAAGGCGTCATTCCATCTGAGCTAAACTGAAACAGCCAGATTGGAAGGACTCCGTGACCAAGGCGTAAGAGCACGTCTGGCTCATCACAATAAGAGGAGGTGGTAAAGGAATAAAAACAATAACATCGTACTGGTCTTTGATAGAACCCCACTACCCGAATTTATTACAGCTGAATTTCAGACTGTACCACGCGCCCGTACGTTCCAAATCTACGCCACTGCTTCAATTGCAAACGGAATGGGCACCGCACGAAGTTTTGCCTGGGTAGATCAACAAGCGCAAAGTGTGCTCGATGTGACCATCCTACAGAGAACTGTGGCACTAACAACTTCACTTGCACTAATTGTCATGGAATTCACTCCCGCGTACTCACGGTGGTGTGATAACATCAAAGCAAAAAAAAACAAGTAATGAAATCAAAGTTCAACGAAAACATCAGCTTTGGGAGGCCTGGAAGAGGTTGCACCCTTCTCCTCCGGAAGGTACGCCGACGCTGCTCGCCGGGGGGCGGAGCAGCGTCTGGTTTCGGCGGAGACGCTATGCAGCCCAGCTGACATTGTCACGGCCCCGCCCACGGCTTGGTTGCCTGCGGCAGCCGCACCCGTGACCACACCACTTGACGGACATGCGCTGGTTGACATAGCAACTCACACGGGCGGCAGTGGTGTCGCTCCATCTGTTTCCTCCTCACAGGCCTCGAACACACCTCAGGGTTTGGAGGTATTGGAGACGGGGGGAGCCGCGGCGACTCCAATCCTCGCCACACCATGTCGTGACCAACGTTGTTAGATGCCAGAATAAACTCAGTTTCGGAGCCGCGTATCTTCGCTGGCGGTGGAGAGTGTTCCGAACGGTGGTCGCGGGAACTTACGGCACTGCAGTGAAGTCTTGCGCTTATCTCCTCCCCACATCGTCATTATAAGGAGGAGGCGGCGAACCGCGGCGGCTTTCTAGAAGACATATTGCCAAACTTCAACGTTTTTCATCCCTCCAGTCGACCTGCTTAAACATGTATTATGCCTCCATCCGACGTTCCTGCATAACATTTGTGCATTCTTAAGAGGATATCCATTCGTCTGTATGCACTGACCCGCATGCGTTTCTTATTGGTTAACTAAGAGTCCACATTCGGCTTATATTTGAGCTGTCTGCATTGCATTTAACTTCCTTGAACGGGAGTTTCTAACCGAATGAACATTTTCAGGGTAGTTTTTATAGCTACTTCGCCGTCTTACCTTGACCGAAAGCGACCCACCACATTTGTAGAAAGTAGTGATTTATATGTCCTTTTGCGCTCACGCGGCAGTGCGACGGTTTTTGTGGATCTCGTCAATGCGAGGCCCTGTTAACCAGCCTTCGATGTAGAGTTCCTCAGGATGGTTTCAGGATGGTCTCATCTCCCCCTGTCTTTGTTTTGTTTGATCTGAATACTAGAGATTAAAGTTCGCCTTGCAGTTCCTAGGCTAAGTTCATCTGGGTCAGGTGCACTCAGCTTTTGCAAGTTCATGTTGAGGCTTTATTCCGCAAGTTAAAAGTGCTCATGCTATGGGTTCATTCCTAAAAATTTTTGGCCCTCTTTTTGTCATCTTGAATTCAGAAATTCGTTTAGCTGGTCATTAACAGCACCTCGGTGAAGGGCGAATGAGGCTTTAATGAAGGTTTTTAAAGGACAAACTTTACATGACAGGACTCAATGATGTGGAAAGGCAACCAGTGATTGAGGGCCTCAGGAACACCAGATTTGTGGGACTCCTTACCTCTATGGACAGTGTCATGACACCTTTTGATACGCCTTTGGCCACAGGGGAGCGGTAGTATTTGCCCACCCTCCAAATGTCTCAAGACAACATAAACACATCTTTCGGTTGCGTACAATAAAAGGGCGGCTGTAAGAACAAAACTACTGCTTGTCAATTTACAGCTGCCTACAAACGTAATTTTATTAGAGCACAAGTTTCGTTATCGGAGGCTGGAAACTGCTCTCGCGATATTGTCACAGTTCTCTGCCCCTCAGGTGACGTATTGAGTCGCCAACAGCTTTCTCATCGCTAAGAGGATCATCACTGTTGCAACCGCTTGACGATGGTCTAGAATACAACAAGCGCGTGGACTTCCCAAAAATGCCATTCACCCATTGTCGGTGCAATAGTCCTCTATATAGCAGTGCTTGGGGCCCGGAAAGCGTATGGTAGCAGACCTTTCGATGAATGCTGCTCTGCACTGCTAAGCAGTGAGCTGTGCAGTGAGAACAAACGGTGGTCTCATGGCACCATCGAAAGGATTACGAGTCAACACATCCAACGTGCCATTACATCCAACGTTGGATGTGTTGGCTCATTGGATGTAATGGCACGATGGATGCAATGACGTGCTTTTGGATGTAGCTGCTCGTGGATGTGGCGGCGCGTTGGATGTAGTGGCACGTTGGATGTAGTTGCTCACCCTTCTGAAGAGGGAAAGTGTAATGATGGCTGCTTCCATATACCGTGTCGGGACGATGATCCTTTTCCCTTCTCATGACTTTGTTGTGTCCCCCTCCGTTGGCAGGAGCGAGGTGTGGCCTCCGCCGACGCAAGCGAGACGCAACCCTTGGTATGGGCAGAGTCCTTCAATGCCTTTCTGGTCATGAAACTTCGTCGTAAGATAAAGATAAAATAGGCGCTCGGAGTAAGATAAAATAGGCGCTCGCCGCCTTATCAGCAGTGCGCTTTCGCTTTACGTGTCGTGGGCCGCTCAAACGGACTTATCATTTTGTGAGTCGCGAAAAAATTTGGTGCGAACGGGCATGCTGCTACTGCGTTTCTGCCTGCCGGTCTGGCCACAGAACAGGGAGGGTCGTCTGGCTGCAAAGCAGCGGCGGCCGCCCGATGCCCTCCGATCTGCGGTTGCGCCCCTCGCGGTTGCCTTTGTCCCCGTACGAAACTTGGCCGGGAGTTTCATGACCAGAGAAGCATTGAAGGACTCTGGTATGGGCCAACCGGCAGACTTTTACACGGCGTAGGGAAGACTTCCCTGTCCTCTTCCTCCTAACCACCGGTGACGGACAAGGGGGGAGGGGGGGCGAAGGGCAAAACCTTAGTTGGTACTTGCGCTGCGGTGGGAAGCGGCTTCGCTTGCGACCTCTCTGGCATCAATCAACGAGTTCATCCGGAGATCCTCAAAACTTGCTCCCGTGGTGGTTTCTTAGCGCCTGAGGTTTCTGGGGATCCTTCTGGGGATTTTTTTATCCACACCCTGGCGTTTCCCACCCCGTTGTCGCCCAGGTGATCTAAATCCCTAGGCGTGTTCTGCGGAAAAAAGTAGTGCCTTGGCACCCCTAATGCGTTGCCTTGGCTACCCGAAGCGGCAGCGCGTAATTAGCGGCACAAAGGGAAGCGGTGGCGCGATCCAAGGGCGAGAGTTTTAGGTGAGCTCCCGCGCAAACAGGCACCACGCACGCTTGTTCCCCACTTCCCGTGCGTCGAGAAAAATTCCGGGAAGGCAGGTGGCTCACCCCCACATCGAACGTCCATCGGGATTCCGCGGCACCTTCGGTCCAAAATCTTGGTACAGAATAAAAAATTACCGGTTTTACGAGCTTTCAGTGCATAAACATATAGTTTCATTCTTTATTTTATTGTTATTTTTATTCGTTTTAGGACAGGATCTGCGGGGTCTGTTTTTTTAAAGACGGCAGCTGTACTCTAGAGAATATTTAACGCCTACTTATGAATCCGCTTACTTTTCAAGCAATATCTCCAGTAAATAGTTGCTGAGGACAGTTCCTCAATCCTCTTTTAGTTGCTTGTTTTTCTCGTGAATTTTCTTTCAATTGACCACTCAATTAGTTAGAGATATTCTTTTAAAAAAAATCTGAGTAGCAAGGCTCTTTTTCACAACAGTGCGAATGCGAGTTTCACAGATACCAATGAGCCATGATCCAGCGTCACTCATATTCGTGGATGCTGCTTTGACGTGCGGGATTGCTGCGGAAAATATTTCTTACGCACTAAGCGTACTTCCGTGCTGTTAAACAAAGTGAACACCTTACTTATAAAGGACAATGAGATGGTTAAACATTGCATTAGGAAAAAATATCAGTCGGAATAGCAAAATTAAAGTGTTACACAACTCAATGTTATGTAACTCAGTGTAATAAACAAAACTCAATGTTTTGCTTATTACAGAACCCAGAGTCTCTCAAAAACCCGTATGCACCACCTGCTGTTTGCACGGTGGCACTCATATTAGAACTGAGAATTAACTGTAGTGGACACAATTATTGCTCTTATCGAACAACACTTACACGTGGAAGGGAACGTGTAGCGCAGCGCACGCTGCCCGCTTCGCTAAGATACTCCATTCGTGGAGTTCCCTCAGACTGCATTGAATTAAGCCTAGCAATGTAGTTATGTGAGGCAACCGGGTATTGCGCGCTGGAAGTAATGAAACGTTGGATGTGGTGGCGCAGTGGATGTACTGGCCGAAATTTGATGTAATGTCATAGCGTTGGACAAAGTTTCTCGATGCATGTAATGACATGTTGGATGTGATGGCACGATGGATGTAATAGCGCGTTGGATGTAATTGCACGTTGGATGCAGTGGCCAAAATGGGATGTTTCTGCTCGTTGGATGTAATGGCACGGTGGATGTGCTGGCATGCAGCATGTAACGGCACGAAATGAGACGTTTCTGCTCGTTGGATGTGATGGCACGATGGGTGTGTTGGCCCGAAGCGCATCGAAAGACGTCTTGAAAGTGTGCCACGTTGGGGGAAAAGGGCTTCGGGTTCTACACGTTTATTGCAATGACTTAAAATCGTTACATGCAAATAGTGAGTGCCTTACTTAGTAGAGGTTTTGAGAGTAGTCTTTGAAAAAGCAGTATGTGCTGAGTTGGAGCCCCATCTGTAGGACTGCGACTCACTCGTTTTGTCGAAGAAGGTTGTCAATCTGTATACGAAAAGCGGACTTCCCCACACACCGAATGAAATGGAGGTTTGCTCAATTCAATTTTCTCGCGTTTGCTCTGCTCGCACGCCATCTGTCAAGACCTCTTGTTACTGTTGGGCTAAAGCTGCGCCTCGACTTCTAGCGTGAAGCGCTTTGTTAGTTTTCTGCTGAAGCATCGCTTCCAACGCGTTTTTTATTTGCTACAAATATCAAGCCCACGTGTGTTTTAATCAATAGACACACAGCTAGCATCAGATATGTATTCATGTTTTGAGTCAAGCATGCCTAATGTTTCCCGTTTTCTGAGAAATATTTACAAGTGTTAAGTGCGTATGCTACCAGAATTAGAAGTTAGGAAAGTGTTGGCTACTTATTGTTGAAGAATTCCTTTGAGTCTTGCCAGGAGGCTAAATCCAATCACAGACAGACAGACAGACAGACAGACAGACAGACAGACAGACAGACAGACAGACAGACAGACAGACAGACAGACAGACAGACAGAAAAACAGAGAGACAGACAGACAGACAGACAGACAGACAGGCAAAAACAGGCGTTTTTGCGTTTAGGTAATTCAAAAAATAGTAGGGTGTTCAAAACGAATTCTCAATATCGCCCAGTGTTATACACAGCGACTTATTCTATTATAAAAACTCACAGCGGTTCTGCTGCTTCTGCCGCTCAGACTAGCATACAGGTTTTGAAGAGGGCCACCCTCTCAAGTAAATGAGCAGGAAGCGTGCTTAATTGCCTCTTCGGAACCTGGCAGGAGAGACTGGAAAAAAAAAGAGTGAGTGGTTTCACAGCAAGCAGTCAACAAGCGTTGTGGCCTGGGAACAGTGCAGCAGTCCGAGTAATAAGTGAAATGCTTGATGGAAGCTCACACTCCTCAACAGTAGTTACTCGTTGAGAACCTTCCACCCCTTCACTTCGAAACAAGCTGCTGTTATATTGCAAAACGTTTTCATGGCAGATGTTCTGCCTTAAAAAAGAATTTTATTCTAGAAGCGCAGAATGCAGACTCGAGCACGCTGAGTTTGAATTTTTGTTTTAGAATAAATGTATATTTTCTCGAATACAAGACGGATCCCACTAACCGTGGCAGCTTTTAGGAACTGTAGCTCAATAATTAATGACCCTAAGGTACATTTAGGGCCTCAAAGGGGTACATTGCTTGTTGTGTATTAAACAGCGAAATGCAAACTGCCCACTCAGAAAAACGGAAGGTAAGCCGATATGGTTTTACCCATTGGCTTCGAAACAGTGGATGTCTCGAGGTTGTGAAGCAATATTCAGCAAGAAAGGGCCAGTGTTGTGCAAGGCAGTGCCGTGCACAACAAATAGGACACCAAACGAGACAACACTCCAGCGTGTGTCGCCCACGCCACCAAGTATGCACTGAGTTGGGGGGACTTCAAAATGGAACACGAGAACAGATGCAAGAGAATGCTCAGTAGTTGCGACGTTGAGCCTTCTGTGGGCATCACACGGCTGTTCTAACCGCGGAATGTTTTTAGGCTTTATCTAGAGTGCCGTCAGACAGTACTATAAGCAGTTCACTATATCAGCGTCCACTGGTGTTTTGTAAAGACAAATGCCGTGTATGGCACTGCATCGATCTACCTGACCTAAAACAAGGTAACTAATCTCAACTATCAAAATGACCTAACGAACAAAACCAATCATTTAAAACACCAAAAACTAACCTAAGCTATGAAAAGTACATGTTAATCTACATGTGAAAAAAAGAACGGCAAGAGTCGGTCTCGAACCCCCGTCTTGGCATCACGAAGCTAAGACGGAACTGGCTTACAACCACACCCGACAGACGCTTTAGGTGGTGTTAGCCCAGTCCTAAATATTCGAATGCCGTCGGACGGCACTCTAGACACTGTGATGTTTTTGTTTGAATGCATCAGCATTACGCAAATTTACTTGCCTTAAGTTTACGAAAAACGTGCTCTCCCGAGATAAGCGCAAGCTAATACGGCAGTCCGAAGCTGTCGGTGCCTAGGAAATCTCTCGGTTAAAAATAAGACTTTTATTCCCTTCCGTAACTGAAATAACCTGACATTACTATTTGTCGCTGAAAATTGCTCAGCAGCGATTCATTCATGAAAAGTAGTGAAGCCGATGTTAAACAGGATCGATGTCAAGCATAATTCTGGAAAACTGACTTGCCCACAAATTGTGGATGCAGTGTACTCGCAAGAAAATTTCTACCGGGCCAACAAAAAGCTGCGCGACAGACGAGAACAAAAGAAAGCAAGTAGAACCAGACGGCGTGTATGTGTACTCAGCTGCTTTCGTTCAGGATTTGTGCACGGCTTTTATTGTGGGAATGTACCGGGCTAGCCCAAGTATAGATTCTTTCGAGCTTCGCGAGATCATTCACTCAGCAATACTAAAGTCAGCAGCACAAAGACTCAGCGACGCTAAACTTAGTGACAAAGCTCGGCAGCATAACTCAGCGAAAGGTGACGTTGACGCATTCCGGCATTAAAAACAAGTTTAGATCAACCCGTATAGTTTATTTGTGACTCCGTTCAGCCTCAACGGTTCTAGCTATTTGCCAGCACCTGTAACCCACGCTCTTCAACACCGAGCAGTAAAAAACAAAAAAACAAGTTCAGCACTCTCTCTCTATTTCTACACGCAGCTTCGTGCGCCGAAAGAAATAATAATAATCGAAAGAATAATTTCCCCATTTTTAAAATACGCGAATTGAATGGTCATCTCTTCTGTCAGGAAATAGAAAGTTCAAGAAAGAGAGCAAAACAAGTCTCTTCAGAAGCCTTCCACAGGGTTGTGGTTTTCCTGGCGCTGCTCCGGCCTTTCATTTGACATTCCATCCTCATTTTTTAGAATTTTATTTTTATGAAAGTTTCTGACTTGACTGTCCGCTGTGCTTTTCTTCCAAAAAGAACGCACCTAGAAAGGTATTTGTTTTTACATTTTCGATTTAATCATGCCGCGTCGTCTGCGCGGCCGTTCCCGGAAAACTTCGTTCCTTTGTTGCCTAAACGGCGCTCTCGGCAAACCCATTTCGCAATTCCCGTGAGTTCATTTTGTTCTAGTAGCACTTTCGGCATTCACGTTTGTTTTTTTGTGGCAAACCTGCTGTTTTTTTGTAAACGAAAGGTGTCTAAGTCCTCTTTAAACTAGTTTTTCTTATGGAAATTGTCTTATTTTTTGTAGTTTAATCCCATCTTACACCAACAACACACAACTACAGAAAAAAGCCCTATCGAAAAATTCGACAGCAGGACATTTTTATCAACAATGCGCACAAAATATTTAATTTGAAAGGCGGTTATGCAAACGTAATTTGTGAAAATAAATCATACAGAAACAAATACCTAAACGCCGTTGCACGCTAAGAGTATGTACCAAAGACGTATCTGAAATGTGTGCAGTAAGCACTTGAAAAACAAATCACGCAGTTTTATTTCTTCTCTCTGAAACAAATAGCAGCGAAGGAGAAATTAAGAATCAGTGCGTAAGCAATTAAAATGTAGGACAAAAGAGAAAAAGAAGGCACTCTCGTAGTTGGTTATACAAGTTTACCAACTACGTATTTCTTCACTTTGAAAAAGTACTGGTCGGGATTTGAAGTGAAAAAAGTAGATTATAAAATTGACGCAGGCTTCAGTTTGGGCTAGTTGGGTATACAGGGTGTCCCAGCTATCATGCACCAGGATTTAAAAAAAGAGAAATTGCGTAACTCGAAGAAAACCTAGTGCATAATGTTTGCAGTACTGTGAAGAATCGGAGAGTAATTTTCTCGTTAATGAGACTTAATTAATTAATTGTAATTAATTATCTAACTCGAGAAATACTGTCCTAATCACTAAAGTGTCAATGAGGCACTTGTTAGGTAACCACGAGGGGCCATCTAACTGCGCTATTTTCAGCGACGAACTAATTGCGTACTCATTTATTCTGACTGATAAAGGAAACCCGCGAATATGAAAAAATACCACGTGACGACGCTTACACGCGCATTGTAAAGCAGCGTCCCCAAACAAAGCTGATTGAAGCAAACTGCTTCGTGTGTTACCCGCCCGAAGACACAGCGCATTACCTTGATAATAGCATGCATGGAAGGAGCAGCAGCAGCAGATTCGCGGGACGCGTGTGCAGATAAGGAACAAACTCGGCGCGATTTCTTCTTTCTTTCTTTTGTCTATTTCATTCTGGCTAACTCAGAGCCGCCTGTTTGAGGGCGTTGCTTTACGGTGCGCGCGGAGGCGCCGTCATGTGGTATTTTTCATATTTCGCGGGTTTCCTTTATCAGTCAGAATACATGAGTACGCAATTAGTTCATCGCTGAAAATAGCGCAGTTAGATGCCCCTCGTGGTTACCTACAAGTGCCTCATTGACACTTTAGTGATTAGGACAGTATTTCTCGAGTTAGATAATTAATTACAATTAGTTAATTAAGTCTCATTAAAGAAAAAAATACTGTGCGCTTCTTCACAGTACTGCAAACATTATGCACCTGGTTTCTTTCGAGTTACGCCTTTACTCTTTTTTTTAAATCTTGGTGCATGATAGCTGGGACACCCTGTATATTACGTGAAAAAAAAAAACAGCGCAGGGACACGGACAAAAGAAAGGAATCTCTTTCTTATTCTTTTTTTTCTTTTCTTTTTCTGTATCGTAGAGTTGTTACGTCACTTGTGTCTTGTTATATATTGCTTACCGCAATAAAGTACGCCCAGTTTTTAGTCAGCGCCTGTACGGAATGTTTTCATTTTTTTTGTCCCCGCCCTTCCGCTTGTTTTTTTTTCTGGTAGATTATAAAGCATTTTTGGAAGGAGGCACTTACGTGTCTCCGTTACAAAAAAGTAGAAATATGTGGAGGGGCTGCGGAGTAGTGTCTCGCAGATGAAAAATTGTTTTTGCTGTTTTTAAAAGTTCTCTGGTCCTTGCTATGTTTTTACCAATTACTGAAGATCTGCTGATGTCTGATGTATTCGCTCTAGGCCTTTCTCAAGACTCTGTGACACTACACAGGACAAATAAAAAACGGCAGACCCGGGATTTCATGTATGACGACGACCAAGAACGCGTTCATAGCGACAGTCGTATCAAAATTTCGAGGTGGAAATCCACCCACACCGATTAAACACAATTTTTTCATCTGCTGCTTCAGAAAGGTTACTATATCCTAATGTTTCAACAGTACAGAAATTAACAAAAGGTGTAAAGCGACAAAATAGAGCAGACCTTACAAGTTTTTCAAGAAAAAAATTGTCGCGTGTCTGCTTGCTCAGCTTTAATTGTCATAGAAAGACGGTATTCTTTAGCCGACCCTGCAAATTGATATGCTCTCCACTATCCCCATTCTCCCCTAAGGCTCTCCCCCTTCCCTTTCGCTCATCTTATGATTACTGGAATGCAAAGTTTCTCAATTTAATTCAATTTTCCCGCGCTCCCACTGCATCCGCATCGCCTGGTGGGTAAGCCCGTAACTTGCGTCCCGGTTTAACGCGTCGTACATCCTCCATTTGTTGTCGTAAAAATCTATCTGACGCGTACTTAAAATAACATAAAAACGTTTCACTGACATCTTGACTCAAACACGCCTGAGGTCCTTTTGGCGTTAACGTGAACGTGCATTACCAATGCCAGTGATTTTCATTATTTGCAACGGTCTTGGTTATATGTACTTCTTGGTGAGAACTCTCTTTTGGCAGGGTGGTTGAATTGCAACCGGACCGACAGACCAAACTTTTCACATTCAGGTTGCCCAAGAAAGACTATCGGCCTTAGAGCCCCCGCCGTGGTGGCGTAGTGACGAAGGCGTTGTTCTGCTGAGCGCAAGGACGCGGGTTCGATTCAAGGTCGCGGTTGCTGCTTTTCAGGTGGAACCAAAAGATCAAAACTCCGGGTGGGTCGAGATTACGGCCCAGGTTAAAGAGCCTTAGGTTGTCGAAATTAATTCTGAACGCCTCACTAAGTCGCGCCTCATAATACAGGTGTAACTTCTGCACCTTGAACATCACAATCAGTCAACTATCGTGTTTCAGCATGCGGTGAAGGCGAAAAAAAAAACACGTTAACTTGAGATATCTGAGGTTTAGTATGAATTAGTATCTTTTCAGACATTATGGCCCCCGCGTATGCGTTAGAATAACTCAATTCTTGAGAAAATGCTTCTACACGTCTACACGTATCGTGAGCACTTACCGTCACATTCAATATCATCGGCGCGCTCCTACTACCCTAAACCAGCGCTACATCGAGCTTCGGGCGCAAAACGACCTCAACCTTATTCGAAAAAAAATTTTCACATTCAACTAAACTTAGGTAAATGAATTATATTCGACGATTTAGATGACTGGCGATGCCGCGGAGAATACAAGCGCACTCTCGTCCCGTACGCCGTTGATCAAAGCTACCGAGTTTTAGTGCGCTTTTTCCAGTGTTGTTATCCTCACATCCGCTTCTGCTGCACCTACCGAGTCCGGACTCCAATTTTCCCGCAAAATGTGCCCATCAGTTGCACGTCAAGGCAAGCTCATTTCGTTTGGTCCTCGTAAGACGGTACGTCGTGTTTCTGATGAAAGATGTGCGGGAAGAAATATTGTTTCGGTTATTGTTCCTGGCGGGACGTCTGCGACGCGTAATGGTTAGAAATACTTTTTACTTTTACAGTTTTTGCTTTCGCCTGGGCCGTGGCGTTAAACACTCAATACATCATGATGTTTGCAAGACAGACCATGTATTCAACAAAATAAATATATGCGTTGAGTGTATTAAGGGCTGAATCAATTTATGGAAACGTCAGCAGAGCTTTCGATCTTGTGCACCGCACAACTATGGTAGAATTAGAAATTCGTTTTTTTTTTACGTGAACACGCTTCCGAATGCACGAGAATTTCAAGAGTACGGTTCGCAAACCGTGTTTCTCATGCCCACGTGCAAGCCTGCCATCATGCAGGGCTCTTTAAACACCACACTAATCCACAGCAGTGTAATAATTTCGATATCCCAGCGCATGCATTTCTATGAAAGTTCATTCCAGCTTCATCCCGGCGTCTCTTGGCTGAGGGTGGAAAGGAATTCGTGTTTGAGCATCGAGCGTTCAAAGTGTTACTGAATAGTTTTTAACGCGTATCATTCTTTGCCGAGTACCTCCACAGCAAGGAACATGTAACGCCCTGCATTTTCAAAATAATGCAGATTTAGCGAAAGCGCCATTTTTATCGTTATAACAGCACAAATGGACATAATTGGTCGAACAAAAGTTTGAAAAACTAAAAAATCAGAAAAATGTTAGATATTTACTGGAAATGAAGAACCGTGTAACGCCCTGCATTTCCACAATAACGAAGATTTCGCGAAAATTTACCCAGTGATCGTTATAATGGTGTAACAGGAGATAATTGGTCCGACAGGATTTAGAAAAACCAAAAAAAATGTTTCTGGAAAAAACTCACACTCAAGATAAGCGGCATAAGAATGCTACGCATTAGTAGATAATTCTCTGAATTTCTGCAGAATGTTTCTTTTCTCCGCGTGGGTTTAACGTGCTTTTAGTACTGCACAAATCGCAAGGCTCGGGAATCGTTGGGGTGGAGGCAGCTACTGTGTTCTGGAGCCCCTAAAACAAGCATCTATTTTGGTCAGTATATTTCTCTACGCCATGGCGCCGCTAAACATCTGAAAATTATTTGTGTTTAAGTGCTTCTTTTTTCGTGTTCGCCTCGGTCACCGAACAATACAAAGTACTATAAATCAAGGCGAGTTTTTTTGCTTAATCAGGTTGTGACAAAGTAGCTATTTTCTTGAAATAACGTCATTACATTGTGTACAAACCTTCCCATATGAGTCGTAGTAGCTCACTGAAAATCCAAAACAAAGAAGAAAAAACTTTCCATGGAAAAGACCTTGATTCTTGGTATTCCACGATAGGGTGTTGCGATGTGTTTTGTTTGAACTTCCATGCTTCTAGGAATTTCCCAGCTACATATTTCTCTCCATTTACCAAAGTGATTGTTGCTTCTTTAAATTTACGGTTCCAACCCACATTTGAGTTTCCGGTGTGTAATAGCTTTTGCAGTGGCACGACGGGGGGAATCCCATGGCGTTATGCTCAAAAAATTGAATCCATTGTTCAAAAAACCTCCCCTCCACCCCCCGCCCCCCTCCCCTCCCAAGAACTTCGATGGGTAAACCTGGCCGTTGAGGTCGTTACAGACATTCTTTCGAACAGACATTTTTGATGGTCAAATTAACCCCAACTACACTCGAAAAAGGCAACACAATTGCAAAAATCGCCGCAAACGCCACGGCGGAATTGCGTGAAAATAAATTGCTAGCGCGGAAGAGCCTTGATGAAAAGTTTCGTACGCGTTTTGACGCTAAGAATTTGCATTTGAAGGGAGCAATGATAAACTGATTGCGCTTAGTATGTTGCCCACTAAGACACTACCATCTGAAAGGAGACGTAGTTCTAACATATTTGCGCTTCGGTATTCGGCATGTATTTTAGTCATTATGAAATATTGGGGCTCCCACCCATTAAAAAAGATAGGTTTGTAGTTTCCCTGTTACACCAAACTAACACAATAATACAAGAATCATTTCCCTACCCGTATTGCTGATATTGGCGCAAACATTACGAAAAAGCGCATTATTTTTGTTGTTTTGCCCAAAGTATAATTGTGTGCGAGTGTTTAGGATTTAAGCTTCCGGACCTCAGGTACCTCCGAATACTTCAGTACTGACGAGCACGTTTAATTGCTCAAACTTTCTTTACAAGTTTCCACACTAGCATCCACGCACGCATGCTCAAAACAGTCAGTAGGGTAGGGAGTGCTCAATGCACCTTAGGCCTAAGAGCCGCAATACTGTGGTAGGAGAAACTAGCCAATAGAAGTACATTTGGCCATGTGTCGGCTCGCTTTGCTTCAACTGTCGTCTAAAGACGATGGTCTTCTGCTGCCCTGTTAGGAAATTTCATTTATTCATTTACCTCGGGTAATAATTTACCTCTGCTATAATTGCCTCTCCTCGATCACCCGATACCTCTAACGGCCTCTCCAGATTTCGCTCATACCAGGATTAACGCAATGAAGCTTTGCCGAGTTCAAATCAATTTTCGCGCACGCACTGCTCGCGTGCCATCTGTTGGGATCTTTTTGTACTATTGAGTTTGGTGGTGCCACCTTAAGTGCAAGCATGTTTGTACTTTTGGTTTAAATGTTCTTTTAACGTGTTTTTCTCAGCTGCTATTGCAAAAATAGATTATCCGCCTGTTTTAACTGAAAGGGTGCTGCTGGAGTTGGGTATTTTTCATCGAATACACCTTTTTTCTTATTGCTGACCAGTATTGACTAGTATGAGGTATGGTATCGGATTTCGTTGTTTGGAGAGGCTTTGCTCCTTTATTTTCAGGTTGCGCGGCTAATCGACAAAGAGAGGAAGAGACAGACAAACGTTTAGACAGAGACGCCAAAATTTTCGCGTTTAGCAGACCAAGAAAAATTACCGTCATAAAGGATTCTTAATTGCTGAAGAAGATGTAAGATATCGTCCATTAGGAGTGTACAGTCTTTGGAACAAGTGAATCAGACGCTGCCAATTAAAACAACAACATGCACTCCTGTAGAGGGTGCACCACCTTTAGCAACCATGCTCTAGAAGAGGCCAACCTTTAGGAAACGGCACGCTTTAGTTAAAGAAAAAGATCTGAAAGCAATAGCTCCCACGTGCTCAAGGCAATTTTCACTGGAACAAAACGGAAGAACCTTTTAAAACAAATGGTCTTTTTTAGTACAGGCAGAAGGTCGGTTAGTTGAATTGTAATTACGGCAGCTTTTTTATTGTTGCTGGTGGTAAAAACAAGAATGGCCGTGTGGATGATCTCTCGGTGCCGATTAAAGATTGTCAGGTGGACTTCAAAACACCATTGCACTTGTTAAAAATCGCCCTACAGCCAAGCCGTAAACAGGGGGCAGTAAACTTTGAGTTGAAAGTTTCTGGACGTGTACAGATGCAGAAGCGACGTTTTAAGCCGCGTTCCGTGTAATATTTCAACGGGTAACCGTATACGATAGGGTGCGCGTAGAAGAACTGCAACCTGGAAAGAGGGAATGCCTGTTTTCAGCCAGGTATATTCAAGACATTCTCTCAAGTGAGAGCATTGGAGGATATTTATCAGCCCTGCTTTTAGCTAGTCAAGAAGCGTAACGCTCTCTTTTAGAGCTAACCTTGATTTTGTAGGTATTTTGTAAAAGGGGGAAAACACTTTAGCTCCAGCCGGATCATCGATTACTATTTTGTGCCTTCGTACAAACTTAGGAGGCTAGATTACTGACAGTACAATATGCGTTTGATTGATTTGCCATGATCTCGGGACGTGCGAAAAGGTCTCTAATACCGAAGAATTTGTGATTTTAAATAAATGTTAGGGCTTATTAATTCTCCTTTTGTAATATTAGCGATTGTGTTTGTGGTTTGTACTTTGTGGGGGACACTACGGAATTGCGAAGGGGAAAAATATAACCAAAATAAGATTCTAATAGGGAAAACATTGCCTATGGTTAGTGTTTGCATATCCACAACATTTTTAGCGATATAAGATAACCTAAATTTATTGTAGTATTTCTCAAACGAGTTTTGCCCGAAGAGATAATATACAGCAGTGATACATTTGCTTAGAAACAGAAGGGTAGACGGAAACAAAAGGCGACATAAACTTGTGCTAATATCTTTTCTGGGGAGTATGTATTAACGCTTCTTAAAGAGTCTTAAAATTATTTTCTAGAAATCGATTCTAACATCTCGGATTTACTTGAAAGATTCTTAAGTTTTCCCACACCACTTAACAATTCCACTTTTGGTGTCCATTTTTTCAAACTTACGAAGGTGCTTGTGGGCTAAGCGCGAGGCAGATACAGGATGGGACAAGAGATGTGACGAGGATGAGCGCTAACATCCAACAAAGTTTATTTCGAGAAGCAAACGAATATATACCCCCCCCCCTCTAAAAAACAATGAAAAATATCAACACAATCATGTAGAGATAACACCTTTGCCATGCGCGATCATTCTATACTTCCAGGAATTTCAACTCTTTATCACAAAGCGCGAGGAAGGGGGTGCTGAAACATTCCGGCCCCCCTCTACAAATCTCTTCCGCTTCGATTGATTTCGCGCGTGAGCCTGCTTTTGCTCTTCCCTATCACAAAACGTTTTTGAAAATCCGGCTTACAACCTTTTACAACACACGTGCTGCAGTGCAGTGCGAGGAAACCATCGCGACCATTCATGACATTGCGTGCGTGTTCGCGGAGCCTATCATTTAAACAGCGACCGGTCTGTCTTACATACTGCTTACCACAAGAGAGAGGGATCTGCTACACCACATTTACTGCACACGAAACGAAGGAAATTTTTGTGCTTTATGGAACATCCTTCGGTTTACTTTGCGTCTGAAGTTTTCATCATGAATAAGGTGAAGCCAGTTTTTTCGGGGCTGAAAACACTACTTTTACACTGGCACGTGCTCCGATCTTTTTTAGGTTGTGCGATAAGCCATGAATATACTGAACCACGGCACATTTATAGGCGGGGATAATGACGTTTCTTGTGGAAGAGATTGTTTTGAGATATGCTTCTTGACCAAAGCTTCCGCAACCGAAATCTGTATGTGCGTGGGATAACCAGCATTCGAGAGCCTCAAGACCTGCTGATTGAAACTATTGACAGTTAGGTGGGGCATCATTATGAAGGGAATTGCGAAGCAGAGTTTCACAATGCCTCTTTTAACAAGTTTACTGTGAGCTGAATAGAGTGGGAGGAGAGGTTTACCACTCCTAGGCTGGCACGCCCAGGAGATGCTGGTTCTGGTTGAAAGGCGACAGCTATGTCTAAAATGGTTAGATTGCTGGTTAGACGGCAACTCATCGTTTCACCAGAACCACATCTGCCGGGCGTACCAGCTAGGGGTGGTAAACCTCTCCTCCCACAAGAAACGTCATTACCCCCGCCTAAATGTGCCGTGGTTCCGTATATTCATGGCTTATCGCACAACCTAAAAAAGATCGGAGCACGTGCCAGTGTAAAAGTAGTGTTTCCAGGCCCCAAAAAACGGCCACCGTATTCAAGATGAAACCTTCAGACGCAAAACTAACCGAGGGATGTTCAAAAAGCAAAAAACTACCTTTGTTTAGTGTGCAGAAAATGTGGTGTACCAGATCCCTCTCTCTTGTGGTAAGCAGTATGTGGGACCGACCGGTCGCTGTTTCAATGATAGGCCTCCGCGAACACGCACGCAATGTCAGAATCGGTCGCGATGGTTTCCTCGCACTACACTGCAGCACGTGTGTTGTAAAAGGTTGTAAGCCACGTTTTTAAAAACTTTTTGTGATAGGGAAGAGAAAAAGCAGGCTCACGCGCGAAATCATAGAAGCGGAAGAGATTTGTAGAGTCGGGCCGGAATGTGTCAGCCCCCCCTCCCTCGCGCTTTGTGATAAAGAGTTGAAATTCCTGAAACTATAGAATGTTCACGCATTGCAAGTGTGTTATCTCTACATGATTGTGTTGATATTTTTCACTGTTTTTTTAGGGGGGTATATATTCGTTTGCTTCTCGAAATAAACTTTGTTGGAAGTTAGCGCTCGTCCTCGTCCCATCTCTTGTCTCGTCCTGTGTCTGCCTCGCGCTTAGCCTACAAGAATGCATCACCAACAAGCCCAACTTTACACTCTCGTTACGAGGTTCCTTCCCCCATTAACTTTGCAGTTATTATTTATGCAAAAGGAACTTAACCCAGATGCCTGGAAAATCCTCGCTATCCGATAAAAAGAGCATTTGCGTAAAGTCTAGTGGACAAACATTCACTCATACAGACGTCATTTTCTTTATCACATCCTGCCGGGCACACACCTTGACTCCTAGTCCTAACCACAGTTCTGGTGAAACAATCACGATCCCCTTATTTTCATACAGGGGCTTTCATCTCTGGCCCTCTGAAACCGGCACTCCTCGATTCGTACGGAACGTCGTGTCTATGTCATTTCTCCGATTAGAGGCCCAAACAGGAATATTGGTTCTGCCCAGAGAGACTGAAAAATGAAAACGAACAGCTTATGGCGCTCAAGAGAGCTTAAGGACACCGAAAGAACGTTCTCATTAGGGAACATGGCGTTCCCACAAACATTATCTCACATATCTTCAGGCTGGGTAAAGAGGTGAATCAAAAGCTGTCAGTTAGAGCAGAGATCAGATAGTAAAAGAGGAGTGCTCACTCTTCGACGACGGGGGATAGGTAATGGCGGTCGGACTCAAAGTACGGGTGCCTAGAGCTTGGTGTAAAACCAGCATCAAAAGAGCTCTCCACATATTAGGTCCTTTGATGTTCGTGTCGTCTTGTGCTAGAAGTAAACGTGGATACCACCTCTCAGGTATGGTAGCCTTTGTTTATCTCGGATCAGGAGCTTCTCCTTCACAAATGTCTCAAGCGCTCAGGATGGAGAGATGCGTTTTCGCATTTTGTTCGGTGATAGCTTTTTCTTGTTTATTCTCTAGTGGAGCTCTGCCTTACTGAGCGCAACTTGGCTCTTCTGGCTTTAATAAATGTGCACGCCATCGCGGTCAAAAGCCCAAGGTATGCGTAGATTGTAATCAAGAAAACAGACACATGAGCAAGCACACAGACATCATTTCCTGTTGTGAAAAATAAGCGAACGTCCGGTTGCTTACCTGCAATATTTTAAAGACGATGATCCTTCGTGGGCTGCATAAAAGAGAAAAATTTAGTCCGTTTATCCGTCTGTCTGTCTGTCTGTCTGTCTGTCTGTCTGTCTGTCTGTCTGTCTGTCTGTCTGTCTGTCTGTCTGTCTGCTGTCGTCTGTTGTCTGTCAATATCATCACGTACGTATCACAGGGCCGTTCCATACTGCGAAAACTGTAGCCATGGCTCATACATGTCCATATTATTAAGCGTAAAGAAAACCTGAGGGGTATTTAGGACAAGAAATGAGTACATTACGATCAGTGCCAGCGTTAATTCATGAAAAACAATTGTTGGGTTGGTTTTTATATGAATAAATAAAGAAAGAATATTTCAACAATGGTGTCAAAGAGAAACGAGGCAATATCAAACACAAGAGGAAAACCTGTCGTCTTCACCTGTTGCAAGCAGACAAAAACAAGGGAATGAAAAAAATGCGTGCTGTCCCAATGAATGGCGCGACAGAAGTGCAAACGCAGGAGCATTGAATTGAACAAACCTAGAGTTCATTCGTCGTTACGTAAGGAGTTCGAAATAAAACCGCGTGAGGTGTGAGAGGACCAGACAGAAGGACCTGAGAACGAGGGACTTTTCGGTGGCATGGCGCCAACAGTTTATAGACTTTTTATGACATTTTCACCGAAGAAAGCAGATGCAATCTTAATGTTATATTCAACCTATTTGCGTTTGGCACAGTGAAACTTGCTACGAAACAAGGACACACACACACACACTCACAGTGGATGCGACTTTATACAGCCGACTGAAATAAAAAAAAAATGTTGACGCGATATATCCAATTTTTCAAAGTAAATAAAGTAGTGAATAATTAAAGGATAGGCAACACACCCAAAAATTATAGTTTTAGCGAGTAGCAACTTCTTCAAAATGATGTACGCAGGTTGGCTAGTAATTTTGAATGGACCAGCTGTACCACTGTGAAGTGTTAGTGGGACCTCATGTAATCAACACGCGTAGGCATTTGCGTTGCCGAACCCGATTCCTGGAGGAATTCTTCGCGAAGTGGGGATATTTATGTATGGCCACTTAAAATATTCTACAAAACGTGTCCGTTTTTTTCCATCGATAGTTTTCAATCACCGAGTCTTCGGCCGCCGAAATGAATGCTGCCACTTCAAAGTCTTGCGCCAGGAGACAATGTTGTCGCAGTACCGAGTAAGCACCGGACTTGTTTTAATACCGACACGTGGATCAAGCTGCTTCGTTCGCAAAAACGCATTCTGTTGCGGAACAAGCAATTGTCTCCCCCAGCACGGCCCATCGTTTATTCAAGAAACGTCGAATACCGAAGAAATAATTTATCAAGAAATAATACCAAAGAAAAAAATCTAGGGCTCACTCTGCTTCTTTTATTTAGCACTGTTGAGGCGTGACAAATGCCTAGCCCGTTCCGCAACTTCAATTACCCAAGAAGGTCTTTTCTTCTGTTATTTGAAAAAGATTCGCCACTCTGCAAGCTCTGTCGCAGGGCTTCGTCGTTCACTGAATTGCGAGTTGTGCACGTGACAGTTCCTTAATCAAGGTATTATGCACCCTGAACCCTCCTTCCCTCCAGTACCCCGCGTTTAATGGAAACTTATGCATGTGATTGTGAACGAACACAAGCTACGCGTTTACAACTGGGGGTATAGCCTAGTCTAACATACTCCCAGCGCAAGAAAAGGCGAGGGTATCGTGAAATACGGACAGTATCTTCAGTGTTTTTTGTAAACTCGCCCTTGTGTTGAGCTGTGTTATCGATGTTTAACAGCGTATCACTACTTTTTCTAAGCTTTAACTACCACGCAGTGATAGAAAAAACGGTGATAGAGTAAGAAGATACACAGACTGATTATAATCAAAATTCTACTGCAAAGCTTAGAAGATACACCACCCCTGTGTTTCCTTGCCATATTCGTTGAGACGCCTCCCATGTTTACTTGCGTGGCTCATGAACGAATTCAAAAGTTCTCAAATTACTATTTGAATTTATTTTGCCGACACAAAAGCATAGCCCTTAAACGCTATATTTGTCAGAAATTTTGGAAACTGCACGCGAGACGAACAAAAACATTTCTTCCGATTTATTTTTCTCCGGCAGTGTCTAACAGGGCACTGAGGTTAAAGGCAAAAAAACACCCGACGGGTACTCGGTACCTTTACAACATTTAATACATACATTCAGAACTAACGAACAGTTCAGGTTTGCGGTTCTGTACATCAAAAGTAAGCTCACAAAAATAATGCAATAATAAGGAAATGAATGCATATACAGTACAGATTCTACATAACTCCAGAAATCAATAAACACCCTATTAGTATGCAACATTTTCATCATAGAGGACATAGCCCACTCATCAATTAGCACATACAACTTTTTAACCTTGTAACTTTGTTGCCGATTTTATGTCAGGAGGAAAAAATTCAAAGCCCCTTCCTTAGTACAAAGATGGTTAGAACAGGAAGCTTTCGCCCTTGCAGCCCGAGTCAAAGTCAACGTCCAAATTCCAAACTTTCTTCAACGTTGTCGGAATTGCGCAATCGGATAGACATCGACTTCATTACGCGAGGGGTTAAGGGTCGATTCCGGCCACGGGAAGCGTGTTTTTCCAGAGGCGTTTGATGTGCCTTCGCTTATATTCTTCATCGTTTTGTTAATCCACCTGTGTAGAGTTGTCTCTTCTGTAGGTGGAATTTTTGCGTGACATCAAACGCCCTCCAGTGAGGCATAGAAAGCTGCGCTTTAAAAAATCCACATAGCAAGCCAAGCCAAGTAGTAATGGAATGTATGGCGGCCCTCGTGGCGGCACGATGCTTGAGCGGCAGTTTTGTCTCCCAGCATACATTATTATGAAACTCAAGGAAGTCGGAGGAATTCTGGCTTGTTTGGTCGGAGGAGGGCAGTCCCCTTATAGCGCAACAATGAAGGGCGGGAGGGCTGGGCTGGCAATGTGGGCGTCTCGCCAAGATGACTTCGAGCCCAAGACCTCTTTTATTTGTAACATCGAATTTTAAGAAACTTTCCCAAAGCAGCTCCGTATTTAGTTTGCACACAGAATGTATGTGGCGGGAGATTTGCGCTGCCCAGGAAATTCTCAAAACTGCTTTGGACAGGCAAGTAAAAGAAACCATCTGACTGTGGTTCCACGAAAAATAGAGCGTAATTAGCGAAGACAGCGACTTTAAAGCTCTGCGCTGAGTGGCAGCGCAGAGCTCTTGAAAGTCGCTGGTCGGTACGAGTGGTGACTACATACAAACAACCCACTACGCGTCGGTGGCTTCATTCGCGTTGACGTGCCCTCAAGGAATTCCTAAGGGGAATCGCTTGAGAGCGGCGAGATTGCGATTGATGCTCGGTTCACGGCAATAGTTCCTGGACTGCTTAAACAGCAGCGCTCCACTGATTTGGGCAGAAACGTTTATTCGATTTCGCAATGTTTTCCCCCTCCAGCAATGCACCGCCAATCAACCGTCATAATTCGTGGCAGGGTGCCGTCCTCATAGAACTAAATCTCATACGCAACAACATAGAGAAGAAATAGTGTTTCTGTGAAATTTGTAGTTTTATTAGTGACTATTTAAACATGGTATATTGTTTAAAGATCGCTCAAAAGGTAGAACGTTTTTATGTATGATTGAAGTTTGGTCTATGGGCTTTAAGTTTATCTAAACTACAGCGGAGAAAAAACACACAAAAACAAGAAAGGTGACAAACGCAGCCCTTGTTGATATGGGACGCGTGTTGCTGTGATGTTGCCAAGATCAAATTAAATGTTATTCCTTTTGTGTCAGAACTTTGCGTAACTGACCTGCTTGATTTAAGCGTAATTGATCTTCTTGATTTAACACTGGCTCTTTATTTATTCCGCGTTCGCCAAGCGAAGCCCAAGGTATCCAAAATATAAAGTAGGGCGCACCACAACAGCACCTGCGCCAGGAGGAGCGCCGCATGGTACGGTTTAACATTGTTCAAATGAGATCTCATGAAAAGTTTCAATAACCTGCGCCCTCTAAAGTTAGTTTTTCGGGTTCCGCGAGAAGAATCTGCAGATACGGCCAGATAGTGAATCTGCCAAATCCTTACTTTTCAATAGGTGGACTCCATTACCTGCAAACGTGAGAACTAGCAATCATTCTGGCTGCAACGAGAAGTTCTTCTATGTACTCGACAGCACTTACACAGAAGACACCCACACGTTCTTTTTTTTTGAAATCCCGAAGCATCGCGTTATTTTTTTCAATATCAAGATCCTTGGCAACACTTCCAGAAGGATGGTGGGGGCCACTCCAAAGTGAACTGGATTCTAAAACAAGGAGAACAATTACTCCAGGTTATCAAATGAGTCTCTCAATTGCTAGAGGGGACTTAAGAAAAGGACATATTCGACTTAAGGAAGCACTCATCATATCTCGCATAAGGTACGCCATTCCTTACATAAACGTCAAGAAGGCCCAACTGCAGAAATTGGATACCTATATACTACAAAAAGCCGAAAGCATATCTTTAGGACTACCGCTAACCACCTGCAATAACGCAATCAAAGACATAGGCATTACTGCTAATTTAGAAAAAATTATCTCAGTCCGCAAAGGCAACCAACTTAGGACACTGAGGGAAAGCAAGGCCGGGATTCAATTCTTGCAATCGATCGGCTATGATTCCCAAGCAACGGTGGAGGAGTATTGCAAGTTAGAGCCTATAGACAGCCAACAGTTAAGGATGCGCACATTCTTGATAATATGGACCAAACTAGACACGCAGAGCGAACAGCCATCAGCGCTAAGTACTGCAACACGAAAACGGAACGAAAACCCCAACAAATGCATGTACACACGGACGCGACGAGAAAAGGCACCTCGTGTGCTGTCGCTCACTGGGCCGGACTCAACAAAACTTATACAGTAGGCAACCAGCAGTTCAACTCACCCGAAGAGGCGGAACTATATGCCATTGATAAACCTTTCTTCCAACTCTCCCAACCACCCCGTTCCTCAATATCTATAACCACAGTTAAATGAGGACATTAAGACTGTCAGACTCCGGTTACACATCCCGCTCGGCGACGCACCTATTCAAACATATTAATGAAGCTGTACTGGATTCCTGGCCACGCCGGTGTGCCGGCGAAAAAAAAAAGCTAATCAGCAAGCCCGAGACGCATACATCCAAACTCCCAGCAACAACTGTCAACGTTCGACATCTCAGGAACCAGTTCACCCGCAACTTCACCTTAAACAATACAAAACACTGAAACGTCTCCTCCCAGGACCCCACGTTAACCAAACACGACCGCTGCGACCGCTGTTCCCGACTGGCACTAGCCGGAACAGTCGGAACACCAGCGAGGCTAGATCTCGGCAGATATGGCACAACAACACCTTTGCCGCCATGTTCACAGTGCAAAATTACGGAATAACGAAAACCACATCCTTTGGCGGTGCCCTCAATACATCCAAATTAGAAACAATACAATACAGAGGGGGCTGACCTCACCTAGAAGAGAAAAGGATCAACGCGACCTGATTTCCTTCATTCAGGAAGCCGTGAGCAGAATCCTGGACCGAAGCCCCTCACTCTCGCAACGGTCCCTCAACTCCTCACTTTGTACTTGTCAATAAACTATTATCTTTCTCTCTCTCTCCCGATCACACCCGTGACGCTGTAGTGGTAGCCTACTGATTTCCGCTAACGTAAATTCTCCATAAATTCACCCGTGTGTATAAGGTACGAGAAACGTATTAGCAGATGCGCCCGAGCCGACTTGCGGACATGTCCGTGGACGATTCCTACGGAGAGCACAAAAAAATGCTCACCGCCCTAGATGACGATTTTTCTCTTGCAAAGAACAGCCATAGATAAGGAAGAGGGAAAAAGAGAAAGAGAGGACAGATCCTCGTTCATTCCTTAGCTGCCGCTCAGCAAAAAAGAAACAGAAGCTCTAGAGAATAAAGCCAGCTTTTAGATAAAAAGCACCCCCTGCTTGCGTTTGTTTTACTCCCTCCGTTTCCACGGTGTTTCCACGGCCTCATTTGTGTCGGATTATGCGCACACGTGGAGGAAACCTTGTACTTCTCTTGCACTTCCCTTTAAATCTCTTCCGGCCAATTGTTAAGTTCTGTCGTTCACCTTAGCTGCCTACGGCGAACATTGTTTTGTTCTTGCTAGCCTTCGGGTTTTCCTTAGCAGTCTTAATCTTTACTCGAGCTTGGAATCTGGCCTAAGCGTAGCTTTACGTTGAAATGTGTGACCTTGGCATTGGCTTAGGTGCTAAGGTTTGTAAGGGCTTTTTAGATCGCTGAACTACCGTCTTAGTGTCCCTAGGCGTTCAGGCATTTGGTTTAATTTGGGAGGGTTTGTTTCAGAATGAATCAATACTGTTTTTCTTTCAGATTTTCCCTAAGTACGTCGCTAAACCTTTTTCAGTACTTAGCACTCATTTAGGGAGACTTACATTCGTCTTTTCACTGCTGTCCTTTGCGCTAAGCTACAACCAGCGCTATAGGCGCAAACTAAACCTGTCCCTTTCGTTGTTTTCTTGTTTTCTTGACGTGATCCATAATCTTTACTGAGAATAACATACCTTGAGCCGGAGGCTGAAACTGCCAATTAGTGCTGACGATGATTAGTAGAATTTGAAGTACCTGGAGCAGGTCGAGAAACGCTCACAAAGTCTCTTGTGCAGAAAAGAAAGCTTAGGGGGAGAAAATTGAGACACGTGACACAACTAATATTCGTTAGTTTTGACCAGACGGAATCGAGAATGACTTTGGGAGGTGTTTGAAAATTTTGAGCAAGTCCCACAACCACTTCGTAAGGATCGCGAATGCGAAAGTATTATGCCAACTTGAACGCCTGAGACGTTCGGATTCCACCCCACGTTCCCGAAGGGATTGCTCTCAGCCACTTGACACGCTTTGTTTGGCCTTCTGCTTCCATCTTACGCTTTCGAATGGCTCCGATCTTTGTCCTACGCGTTGCTGCGCCGCTGCTCGTTCGTTCGTGCCTCAGTAGGTCGTGAGAGTTGATGATAATGTGAGTTTCGCTGCTCGTCTTTTCGCGCGCTTGGCTGCGTTCTTCCTTCCCTAATTTTATCTTTGCAGTACTGGCGTGTTTAACAATATGTAGCGACTGCCCAGGTTGAGCACACGCTGGAACGACTCGTGCACTGGAATGCGTTGAAGGCATGCGATCAGGAGCTGTTTTGCTGGTTCCGACGCGAATACCCATGCTGGCTCGAATGCGTAGCAGTCTTCGCCCAGTGCTCCTACCACCATAAACATCATCATCATCATCATCAGCCTGCTCAGGTCCACTCCAGGACGAAGACCTCTCCCGTTTTCTTCCAACCGCTCCCATCCTGCGCTGCTCACAGTCCGCAGTTTACCCCCGAAGAAATACATTTTCATCTCTCCATCGTGCTATTGACCTGCTCCTTCTAGACATCTCTTGGCATCCACACTGTTACCCTAATTTTCCACCGGTCGGTTATTGGTTCGTCTCACTACATGGCCAGCCCAAGTCCATTTATTTTTCTTTACTTGAACTATATCTTCTACTATAGTTTGTTCTCTGATCTAGGTAGTTCGTTTACTACCCCTGAGTTGGAAATCCCGAAAAAGGACGTTGAAAGCCCGAACAAATTGTCAAAACTGGCCAACCATGTAGCTCTGTGCATTTGTGCAAAGATGCATGATTAACAAAATTACCCCTTATTTGTTGTACTAGCGTAAATATACATAATTTTCCGAATACAATTTCGACAAAAATCCGACTATAAAAAATAATTCAGCGGAAATTGAGAGAATTGTATGTAATTGCATATCAGTCGATATCGCTTGTTTGTAGTGCGAGTTCTTTTGTACCAAAATATGGATTTGAGTATCGAAATACCTCGGGTTAATTTATCCCTTTTTAAGTTTCCTCTTATTTCTTTTCGCCAATTATGTATATTTACAAAATTACAGCAATGAAATGCCTTTATTTCGCTAATTATATTTTTCTTCGACGAAGCAAGACGTTCTGCAGAGTTGGACCATTCACGCTATTTTTTGTTTGTGTGTGTCTAAGCTCACCATGCGAATTTATTTCTTTATTCGGTGGTTCTTTGGGGGAGATGTATAGATGCATATTATTGAATTCGTAAGGTCAGTTTCTCAAACATACTTTTTCATTTTTTTGTTTCTTTGTTTTAGGAATTCGGTCCGATCGCATATCTCTATTTCGGCTATTAAAATGAATAAAGTGGGAAATTTCGATAGAACGCATTTGTATGGTAAGGCAGGGCAGTTCACCATGGTTCGCAGTTTTCTATTTTCACTAATTTGTTGGTATATTGAACTTTTTTTTTTGCGGGGGGGGGTGGGGGCGGAGTTGGATTCATTCTCCGGTTTTGGGAGATGTACAAGCTTTTTTTTTATTTTCTCAGATAATTCTTGTTCGAATTTTAATTTTTGTAGATGTCTTATCTTTCAGATTTTGAAAATTCTGTCCGAACAATTATCTCTATCAACGCTATTAGAAAAATTAAATGTGGAACTGCCACCAAACCTGCATTTTCGGAGACATGCAGGGCGTTACACTGTTAGCTCTTTTCGCTGCTGTTATCAGTGTTTTGAACGTTGTTTTGTGGAATCTTTTTGGTTTATTTTTCGGTTTTGGGTGCAGATGTATAGGATGCATATTTTTCATTTTGTCGTGTCGTTTTTGCGGGGATTTTTTCTATTGTTCTATTTCTGCTGTATCAAAATCATGTCTTAATAGTTATCTTTAATTACGTTATAATAACAATTAGTGTTTTATAGTAATAATCAATTATTTGTACTTTTCTCGTATTGTTTAGCCAAGGGGCCTTGCTAACGCCTTCAGCACACATTTTGCAAATATTATCTCTGATTGACATTCTGATATTTACTCGGCGCCTTTTCTCCGCTTCAATAAAACTTTCAATCTTCGCCGTACTTCTCGAGAATACGTCGAGCCTCTTATTGAGCTGCTCAAAGCTAAAGGAGATGGCATACACGACGCACATATCAAGCTTGCTGGGAATCTTATTTCTAAAGCGCTTAGTCAGATTTCTAATTAATTTTTAGACAGGTGTGTTTCCAACACAGTGGAAATTGGTGAATGTTGTTCCGCTATTCAATAAAGGGGACAATTGTTTCATTGAAAATTACCGACTCATTTCCGTTCTCTCGTTTTTAGATAAGGTGTTGGAAAAACGAATGAAACTAAGGCTCTCTCGGTATTATACAAAATTTTTATTACTCGCCGTCGTCAGTTTGGGTGTCGCTGTGGTTTGTCTGCAGAACGCGCAAGTTGTGGTTTCGCAGATAAAATCATCTCTTGTTGTTTGCGGTAATTATGCATGTTCCGCTTTTATCACACCATCCTTTTGAATAAAATACAACTGTATAGAATTGTTGGACAAACAAACTCTTTTTAGAAGTAGTCTTACACATAGGCGCCAGGTAGGTGGTCTGCGTGAACGATCACTTATCGCACCCGGTAGATATAGAAAAAGGTGTGCCCCAAGGGACCATCCTGGGGCCTCTTTTATTCCTGTAGAATAATAATGATTTTACGCAGTGATTAACAACTTAAGAATGTATTCTGTATGCTAACGACAAAACTATTTTCTATAGTGACAACGATATTCACAACTAACTCTCCAAATTAAAACTAACTTTCTCTGACTATAGAAATGGTGTTCAACAAATTAATTATATAATAATGTTTGCAAAAGCTGCTTTATGCTCCATTGCTCGCCTAGCAAATCACTTCCCGCTTTTCCAAATCTTCAGTTACCACCTAAAAACCTTGCCCTTTGCGGCAGCGCTATCTTTTGAGCCATTGTCGTCGACTCTAATTTGAAGTTTAATGAGCATGTTATTTTCATTGTTAAAAAGGTGTTCTTCGGTCCCACAACGTTGATTCGCGCACGCGCATAGTTTAAGGTCCGAACCCTTCCTACCTTATATTTTCGATTCGTTTACTGTCATTCGAACTACTGTATGACATCGTAGGGTAGCCCGCATACCACCCACCTGTCACCATTCATTGCATTACGGAAACAAGCCGTTCGCGTAATAAACACTGCTCCGCGTCAATCACCATTCTTTCCGTTATTACCGAAACTTCGGATTTCGCCTATCGCTAAATCGCTACAGCCTTGGTATTCTGATTTTCAAAATTCTCGATCATAAACTCGTACTAAACATCTTTTCGGTTCGCTTAATTACTAATACGAATACCCCGCGTTTTTCGAGCCAAAACAATTGTTTGCTCCCTAACATTCTCACAAATTACGGCAAACACAGAATATAAGTTTCTGCTATAGTATTTTGAAAGCTCTTATATACCAGTATAAAAAAATCTTTATACATGTTTAACACTTCACTTTGAATACCTGTTTAAAGTGTAATCTTTTGTTTTAGTGTTACATGTTGCTTAGTTTTCTGCTTGTATCTTGTTGTTGGCCCCCCGTTGACCTTAAATCCGAGGCATATTGTTGTATCTAAGGTTTGGTGTTGTTTATGATTATCTGTGTACACCTATGTTTAGTACTATAGTTACGTACATGTGTTACTTTTTGATGTCGCTCGTATTATTTGTTTTGTGTAATTGCAACGGAGGTCCCGCGTACGGCTGCGGCCTTGGTGACTTCCTCTTTACTACGACCCAGGTGTAAACGTGTATAAATTACTGCAGTAAACTTGAAATTTGAAATTTCAAAGTGTGCGTTCCGCCAAACTTTCATTTTTGTTGAAACGCTGGGCGTTACACAGCCCCGGTTGTAAAGGTATTCAGCAAATATTGCTACGAACTAACAATAAAAAATAACAAACATGACATCACCAGAATCAAAAATGCGCATGCATACATGCACCCCAAATATAACGAATTTATAATGAAAATCCCTGTTAAATATACATTTATGTGAATAAGAAAAATCTTGAAAACTGACCGACCGTGTAACGCCTCGCATCTGCGCAGAAGTGCTCAATTATCGTAATTAACATTTTTAAAACTTACCATAGCGTACATGCAGGTAATTGGTCAAACGGAATTTTGAAATCCCCAATACTCGAAAGATATAAAAAACATACTTCTCTAAAAAATTACATTGCAAAATAAAAATATGCGTTTTATACAGGCTCGAGAAAATGCGAGTAAAATAAATACAAAACCCTGAAAAGAACAATGGAAACAGGAGTAAAAAGTATGGAGAACTGGAAATTCTGCAAGGCCCTGCATTTGCGCAAAAATGCACTGTTGGTAGAAGTGGCACAATGAATCGTTAGAATAGCATGAGCTGAGATAATTGGTCGCACTGAACACTTAAAACCCAAAATATTACTACAAAAGAAAAGGATATATTTTAAAAGTGAACTAGCGAAATCAAAACTATGCACGTTAAACGACGTCCCAAAGAATGAAGAGAGAGAAAAAAAACCGGAGAAGGACTACGGAAACACTAGTAAAAGAAAAGTCGGGCCATCTCTACTAACGTGAAACGTGGGAAGGGGCGAAGCATGCAGTGTACAAGTGCATTCTTGGCGCCATGGCATTTTTTCCAACGGAAAGGAAATGGCTGGGGGTTAGAAGTATCCAGTTTTGCTGTAAAGGCCTCGTGTTTTTGAAGCAAAATACGTTCTAACGCGAGGCGTAGACGAGTGTACGCGTTACGAAGGGTTCCAGCGCGAAGCGTAAACGAGTGTTCCGGGGTTTTAGTACTGTGACGAGAAGATGGTTGCGTCGACGACATGAGATGCCGTTAGCCCGAGCCCCTAGGCGTCTTCGCCCCTAATATTGCGAAAATCGGTCAACATGCACTAGCATCTAATCTGCCCAAAAATACACTATTGGCGGTGTTAAGCACGATAATCACTAAAATAGCGTAAATTATCATCATGATCCAAAATAAACACTGAAAAACAGTAAAGTAACAAAATAACCGAACTTATGTGGCCACTCATGGGGAAATCTGGCAGTAAACAACTCGTAATAACACCAAGCGGCGTACGAATGCTGCGTAATAGTGGACAATTTCTTAATTTCTGCTTATCGGTCTGCTGAACAGGCAGGTCATGATTTTGCTATATTACCTTAAGCAGATACGTATTCCAGGACCTTGAGCGTACTATTGGCAACACCTACTGAGTCAGAAATGGTGCTGCGGACATATAATGCCGAAAGAAATTTCATGGTCCATTACGGAAAAACAAAGAATGATGATAACGTTGAACGTCATACGGTATATCCTCCTTACCCCTCAGTTTAGCTTAATTGTTTCGCGCACCCCTAACCTGTATGAACTAGTAATAAGATGTATCGCTGGGGCCTCACCATCATACCTCAACTCTTACTTCGTGTTTGAAATTTTAAACTATACAACAAAACTAAGGTGTGATGGAGTGCGTTGGAGCGTATATTTTCGAAAGGTAACATTAAGGAAGGATAATACCTAAACTTTTTCGCTATCGTGCTGATAATGGCTTTTGCAATAACAAATACGTTTAGGTGATGTGCGCAGCCGCATACGTACCAGAGAATGTGAAAGAACCATCGTAATAACCACCATCATCACCATTGTCGTGCTTGTGTGCAGTGCAGGCCTCTCTCATATTACTCCGCCGGTTTTGCCTTGGGCTGCCCTTGCCCAATATTAGCGGTTGAATTCTGGATCACGCTTCTTATACAAAGCAGAGTGTCTCCTTCAGCTCTTGATTTTCCTCGGAGAATGTAACGCAACTCACCTGATATGAACGCGCCCTTCACAGGAAGCGGGGGCAGTTGTACTCTTCCGAGGCGCAGGACTCCGACTTCTAGCAGTGGTTCTGGTGACCCGGCTACTGTTTCCTTCTTGCATTCCTCTGTGAGACTGGTATCAATATACACCTCAACAAATAACTCCCTTGTTACAAAGGCAGTATAATCATTTAAAAAACCAGAGCCCCTTTCTCAAGAGAACGATTAAAACGCAAAGCCTTCTGCCATGCGACCCGAGTTGAAGTCAAAGTCCCAAATTCTAACTACTTCGACCGTGTCAGATTGGCGCAATCGGATAGACGTTGGCTTAATACCGCGAGAGACCGAGGTCCTATTTCGACCACGGGAAGCGTTTTTTTTTTTTTTTACTTGAGGAGTTCATTGTTGCCAAGTTGGCTTTCCTGCACTGCGTTTTGGTGTAACGAGGGACGGAACCAGTGGGGCATAGAAAGCTTCTCTTTAATTATGCGCATGCTGTTCGTGCGGGTTGCGGCCATGAATGCCGGAATGAGGGATACCGCCATTATCTGTTAAGTATCCTACTAGCGCTTGCAGTGCTCTAACGAAAATTACGCGGCGTTCTCAGAATGTTGCAACGTAATATAGACAATTTCAGGATCCACTGCACAACAGAGTACTAGGTATGCCCAGCTTCGAGAGAACGTTCGTCCTTTTGTAGGTTCGCTAATACCTCATGAGTGTACTGCCTTAGTTTTGTGCAATTTCTGTTTTTGTGTGCGTGCTTTGTACTGCCTTTGTAGTTGCCATGGTCACGTCTCTTGTTTTTCCTAATTTCCTTCCTCTCCTTTTCTCTTTTAATAGAGAAAGAGGTCTTTATTAGATGAAAGCAGAGAGGTTTGCCGGCATGTTCCCGCCTGCATGCTACTCTGCGGGGATGGGGAGAAGGAAGTAAAGGCCCTAAAAGAAGTAGGGCAGAAGAAAGGGGGAAAAAGAAGAGATTAAAAGAAAAAGTGAGCACGAAGCTTTCCGTGTTGACTTAAAAGTCCACACGATCTCACACGTAAAGTTCTAAATTCTACCACTGTCCTTTCTTTCCCTTTCATTTACCGTATCCCCTCCACCCTAACTAAGGTAGCCAACCGGACTGCTCCCTGGTTAACCTCCCTGCTTTTCCTGTACTGTTCCTTCCTTCCTTCCTTCCTTCCTTCCTTCCTTCCTTCCTTCCTTCCTTCCTTCCTCACAGCACCTACAGCATCACCACCACCCTCGTGACTCTCAGTTAACAACTTACGGAATCAAGAGGATGGCTTGTATCCTGACGTCACTGCTGCAAAGGAAGTGGCGGATCACTGGCACGTGACTATTCTCTGGGGCTGAACGAGGAGCAGCCATGCCATTCAGCTCCTCATTAAACGCTTGTGGTTTGTTAGTTTACTAATTAATGTAATTATGCTTTATTCTCTGTTTAGGGGAGATAGATGAAAGGGAGAAGTTAGGCAGGCAAATCATCACTCGTTGCTTTAACAACGACGACAGCGCGTGATCTTTAACGTGATGGCACATTATAAAAGGTGCGGGTGATTTCTCGTGTATCTAGAAATACCTGCGCTCCTCACTTGACATCACAGTCAGTGACTTCAACATTCCCTGGAAACCGAAAAAACAATTATTTCGAGCGCCCGAAGTTCGGAGGTTAATTTACTGGAAAAGCATTGCCAAATTAAGTGGGGAATTTCGGTAAGCTGTTTTGAAGACTGCTTGTTTATTTTGAATATTTATTCTTGTAGTCCTCCGGGGGGTACGGGAGGTATGCGGCTACAAAGTTAGCACCTTCATTTGGGTTATTGGAGGGTTCCTATTTTTTTACGGACCAACGCTAAGTTTTGTTCATTAGGCAGCTTTTTAGTGGTGCAATGTTATGTTCTTCGTTCTTTCACCGGCCCGTTCATCTACGAAGCTAATGCTCGGTTTCTCGGCTTTCTCGGGAGGTTAGCATACTTACTAATGGTTCTTGGAACATAATTGCCGTTCGCTGTCTTTGAAATATATTTTTAACATTAGACATATTTTCAGGGACTCTCCGGATGCTCGGCTTATCTTCTTGTTCCATACGAAACAGCCACGGGAAGGAAAGGCAGAAAAACGCTAGTAGAGAGGGCTGTGCTACCTAAATGAGGAGATGACGAAGGCTTACGATTTCTTGTTAGGCCTAGCCTAAGCTAACGTAGCTAAGGAACTTGAGGGAGCGCACAGGCATTGCGCCCCAATCCCCTGAAGACAGAAAGCCCTCCCGTGACATCGCGATTGTTTTGCAGTGCTTTCCTCAGACAACCGGCGAACAGACGAGCTTACGACGCATCTCTGAAAGGATAGTCCAAATAGCTATATATGACAGTGTGCTTATAGGGGACGTTGGTTAAGCACGTTAAACGCATATTCTTATCATAATGAGGGCTGAAGCTTCGGAGTGCGTGGTCGCGGGAAGTTCATTGAGGATGACTACTTTACTCTTTAGATCCTGGTAGTTGTTTTTAATATGACGTGGGGCAATTACATCGACTGCGCTAATTGGAGAGTCTGCAGTAAAGACTAACTATGAGATGACTGCTTCCGTAATTGTATATTTTCTGATTTGAATCTACCCGAGCGGAAACTGGTGCTGTTGTAGCATGCCACAAGGGGACATAGGAATTGAGGATAGATTTACTTTATCTTAGTAACCGGCTTGGCTTATAATATGTTTGAGGCAATACAAAACTGGTAAAGTGTCTGAAATGTGTGGGAGAAAACGCTGAATTTTATCCGAAGCAAATAAAGGCAAAAAGAATAGCCGAATACATTTTTTAGTAATTTTCCGGCTGTTCAACAGACGAAGCTAGCCGTTTCTGATAACTTAATCTTTATCAAGAATCGAAACATCGTTGTTTAAATTGCACACGTTATATCGAGAAAATAACTTCTCAGACATCGCCATAAAAAATTACTTCATGTGAGAGAGAGAGAGAATAAACATCTTTAATTTGGAGCTTAAGGGTGCAGGATGGTGAGAGCACCACCGGTGGGGGGCGTCCGCTAGTCCGGGATGCCCTGGTCCTTGCTCGCTGCTCGTGCCCTCTCTATCAGCATGCACTGGGTCGAGAGGTCCGAGCTGGACAGCCGGTCCACCCACTGCTCGTACGTGGGAAGGGGATTGGGTGTGAGGGATGGGGATTGTTGGCACTCCCAGACCAGATGGTTCAGGGTGCCTGGCTGGGGGCAGAAGTGGCAGGAACTGTAATACTGGGTGGGTGACAAAGCGTACATTCGGGGTCATTGCAAGTTATACGGGCGCCCTTAGTTTGCAACTTCTTTTTGTACATGCCGTTTCAAAAGCGCTGGCTTAGGGACTGCTCGTCGGTTCATTACGGATGCCGACGATTTTCGTGTATGCATTTACAACTTTTACGGATTGTTCAGAATATCTCTTTTCTTAAAGTTCGATGAAAGGGCTAAAACTTGTTCCCTCGTTGTGTTTTTGTTTTTGGTTTTTAGTCGTGAAAGTTAACATCCTTAGAAATTACGGGCTTCGTCGATGAGAATTAAGTAGGCGCCAAACCTTGGCAATATATCTAATAAAAGAAAATGAAGGGGCATTTTTTAGTTCTTTGGTTACAAAGGCATGCTTTGGTTTTTATTGCCCACATTTATAAAAAGTTGTGCCCCTTGTTTTATCTTCTCTGGGTGCATTTCCCATTTCTATTAAACCTTTAAGCCGATTCAAGTAAGAAACAAACGCATATCTCTACTCTTTCAATAATTTTTATCTTGCAAGGGGTGTCCTCTACGCCACATATTTCTACACAGAACGAGATTTCTACAATTTCAACTGGGCATATTTGCTAAGAAACTTTATCGAGGCGTTTCTTAGATCTCCCACTCCCAGCCCCCCTGATTTTCGGACCAAAAAAAGTTTTTCATCATCATCATCATGGTCATGACGAAGACAGTAAAAGGGCGATAAAATGGGTGCTCCGAGGTACAAGCACAAAAGCATCCACGGAAACTTACGCCTGCTTATGGGCTGTGAAAATAAAATCCTACCGTTTATCAGACTTCTCTTTCAGGCATCTCTTTCATTTCTCTTGTTTCTTCATCCTTGACGTGAACTTCTCCGGCCCACACTACGGCCGCAGTTCACGAGGCATTTCGCAACAGTCAGAGCTCCTCTCTTAGTGCACCTGCTGTATTCACGCGCCGTCACAGTCACCTGCCACGCGGCACGCACCAGGATAATATTGGTTCTCTCCTCTGGCCGGGTGCCAAGTTAGCTTAGTGGTGACGCAAAAGACTACCGCTCTTGCGACTGAGGTTTAAATCCGATCGAGGCGTAGTATGTTTTCATTAATTTTCACATTACAGCGGCTGCCATTTGGTACTATTCGCGTTGACTTCGACTACAACGACGGTCACATTCGCGATAATCAATGGATGGATGGATGGATGGATGGATGGATGGATGGATGGATGGATGGATGGATGGATGGATGGATGGATGGATGGATGGATGGATGGATGGATGGATGGATGGATGGATGGATGGATGGATGGATGGATGGATGGATGGATGGGACTGGATCGGATTAGACAGCATTGGGCTGCATATTGGAATAGATGGATGGATGGAAGGAGAGAATAAGTAGTCTTTGTACTTTATATACAATCGTAACCTGAAAATACGCATTTTTATTAAATTGTCGAGCCGTGGAAGCATTCGAAGGCTCCATGTTTAGAAAAGAATGCTGCAAGGATCACTGACGTGTTTAATGTGGAAGACATCGTGCTTGGGCGAGCTGACCGGCATGGACGACATCGCCGAATATTGTTTTCCCCATTTATTTCCCGAGCTGTAACCCAGAAACATGGACTCCTATGCTTAAATCATGCTATTTTCCTGGCGCACCCACTTTGCGTTTGTTAGTGTCGAGCGTGCTGACTGCGGCCTTTTTGAGTAATCTTCGCGCTTATTCGTCCCACACTTCAAAAATAAACAGGGAACTGCGCACTCCTTCGTGTACACAGGAACCTGCAAGGGACAATGATTAGACTGCTGTGATGCCCTATATTCATGGTGTTAGCCACAGGCTGAAGAGGGTTGTGGGAAGAGCAGGTGTTCGCCTGGTTTTCTCGGCTCCCGACAAACTCAGCAAGATGTGTGCGCGAGTTAATGATGGTTCGCCTTCCCGTAGAGTTTGTGACATAAACCATGTGCGGCCCTTCATTAAGTGCAGGGCCGGCGTGGTTTATTCCATTCCGTTGAACTGTGGTCGCCAGTATGTAGGCCAAACTGGGCGGTGCCTGAACGTATGGCTTATGGAGCCCGCGTCCAGTGTCAAAGCGATTGATTGATTGATTGATTGTAGGGTTTAACGCGCCGACGCAATGCAGGCGATGAGGCGCGCCGTAGTAGAGGGCTCCGGATTAATTTTGACCACCTGAGGATCTTTAACGTGCGCCGAAATCTCGTACACACGGGCGTTTTTGCTTTTCGCCTCCATCAGAAAAGCGGCCGCCGCGGCCGGGAATCGAACCCGCGACCTCGTGCTCAGCAGCGCAACGCCTTAGCCACTGAGCCACCGCGGCGGGTAGTGTCAAAGCGAAATCCGGAGGCTGGCTCCCCTCGCACGTGTCGTCCTGCAAGTGCACTCCTGAATTTGAGCAGTGTAAAGTGATAAAGCACTACGGAAATCAGCGCACGCGTGAGCTGTTGGAAGCATACACGATTCATAAGAGTGGCACTGATTGCGTAAGCACCCTTTCTGTTGCCTTGTCTCCAAAGGAGATAGCGTTTATTGAGGACTAAGCGAAATGGTCGAAGTAGTGATAGGATAACGCAAAAATGCGGTTTCTTGTCTATACTTTTAATGTTTTTTTTTGTAATCTTCCATGTTTCTGTATTCTTTCCGCCCTTATCTTGGTGTAACCTTTTCGTTTATATTGCTGAACGGCAAATAAACACTTTGTTGGTAGTCAGCGCTGTGTGTGTAGCCTCCTTCTTTCTGTCCCGTCTTGAGCGCTGTTTATGTTTGAAGTATGAACCAACGAGCCCAAACACTTCCATTGCTTCGTCCCACACACCTGCCTCCCATTTGTCCGTGTTTAGATTCGGCACCAGGCTCTGCTTTCTTGCTTGTAGAGGACGCAGAAACTGAGAAGCTCTGATAATTTTTGTCGATGCAACCTGCTGTGAAATCCTGTTTGCTGTGACACGAAACCTTGCCACGGCTAAAATGGCACCCACTGATCAAAAAAATGCTTTGTTCGGATTTTATTAGTTACTGAACATCCCATAATCACAATACCGTCCTTCTATTCTGTAGTCTGCAATAAAGGACGTGGGCTAACTGGAGTATTAACAAAAAAAATGGGAGCGTGGCCTTATGTTTATTCTCTATGTCGCGTTACCGTTTGGGATGGAGCATGCGAACAAATATTTTTGTCTCCGTTTTCCGTTATGGCAATAATTAGCTCGCTGGTGTGTTCCTCGGTGAGTTGGTGCTTGTTCGCACAGTGAATAACCAGGGGCGACTACCATAGAGAAATACTACAAATGCCATTGTCTTTGTTACTTGGCCCTTTAACGTGCTTAGGCCAGAGCAGCCGCTTAATCACGATGGCGGGTTACGACTAGTTGTCGACGCAAGCTTTTCCTTCCGTAATGGACCGGACGAGAAGTCAGCCTTGTTCTGGGCGTAGCAGTTTGCGCTCGCCATAACGAAGGTTGTTTTATCGTTTACGGGGATTGAGTTGTGAGCTCATTAACGGAGAGCTCGAAGGCAGCCACGTGCAAAGCGAGTGCACTGCACGTTCTCATTGTCTTGACCTCTCCCCTTCCCCAGAAGTCTTTTGCGGCCGTGTTGTTTACTTGTCCTGTCAAGCTAAACACTGCTGCTTACGACTGACGTCTCGAAAAACATGCTTCATCAATAGGGGAACGTAAGCCAAGAAAGTTTTCCACAATTTACTTTTTCTTGTAGCGAGAGGTCCTTGGCTTTTCACAAATACTCAGCAGCGGGGTCTTAAAGAGGCCATGAAGACAACATACTAGGTTGGTTCATTAGAATGACTGCTTTGCCACGATAACAATGAAACCACTTTTATCTCAAACTTCGAAAAAAGTATGCAAACGTTGAAAAAAACATGTGAAGCATTGGCGACTCCCTAGACATTTTCTGGCAATTTTTCTATTACCTCGCAGAAACGTGGATGTGTGATTGGCCGCCACTGACTAAACCATCAGTAAGTCACACGACCTGGCGATTGTAGTGCTGCCTCTTGTTCCGTTTAATCACATCACTTGAAAGATATCGTGCAGTTAACACACTGAAAATTGTGTTTTTAGTGCTGACCCATGTGACGTCACGCCTAACAATACCACTTCACCGCAACCCGAAATTCGACAATTTTTGAAGACTGCTTTTTTTGTTGTTGTTTTCGTTAAAGAACGCCCTTCCTGGCTAGAATAGAGCTGAGTGAGGTACTGAAGTCTAGTTCTTTCAAATTAAACAAAGTTGTTTTTTCTTCATGGCCCTTTAAAGTTTGTGCGTTCGTTAGCTCGACGCACACGCCTTCTTAAAACCTAAAGGGGAAAGTATGGAAAACGTATTTTCGTAAGGCGTTCAACAACATCAAACGCCCAGCACTTCCGGAGACAGTAGACGAAGTAAAGCAAGCACTCAACATCAACAAAATCCGAGTGCTCATCATGGTTTAAATCTCACTGTTTCCTCCGCAGTATCTAAAGCGCAGTGACCTGGATGTCGTTGTGGTTTTGATTATAGCACCGACACATCACGTCACGTAGAAATAGCTTGAGTATATTTACCCTGCATTAGTCTAGTCGTTCGAGTTGAAGTAAATCTTTTTAATCAGCTGTGTTCTGTCGTTTCTTGTCTAACACAACTTTTGAGAAGAACGTCGTCCGTCCCTTCGCGCAACGGCGCATGATAGCATTGAAGAAGCTGTAAAAAATCCCCAATAACTCAACAACTTAAGGATCAAAGCGGTTCATTGCGATCAGCAAGACCGTCTTTATATTTTTCAATTTTTTTGTATTGCGAAAGGTTAAAGATGTATATTTAATCTACATCTCGAGAAATAAAATTGACAAATGCAAAATCCTTGAGAAGCCACAGAAAATTCCGGAAATCGTTCAATAAAACGAAAATATGACGGACTGCCGTCTCATTAAAACAGCGCTTTTTGAAAGTTCGTACTGCCCCAGGAAAAAAATGACAGCTTGTGTTAGCACCGCGAAGCGGACAAACTGCAGAACACAATATCCGCTGATAATCTGAAATGCACTTCCAATGAACGAACAATGAAGCCAGTTGGCTGATAATAACACTCACTTTGTGCTGTGTTTTTAGTGTGTGTTTGGGATTTTTTGCGCTGTGGACACGAGTATGGTCCAACCCGTTCCCGTTTTCGTCCTTGTGAGGCTTTTGGCACTGACTTGAGCTACGCTTGTCGGAACATAACGTGCAGGCGCCTTGAAATTCCCATAATGTTTCCGCACTTCCTCACTATTTGTTAAAAAAGAAGCCAGCTTGACATTGGTCTGCTCAACAAGTACAAGCAAAGACTTTGCGCTTTTCAAAGAACAAAATATCACAAAATAAAAAAAAACCGCACCTACAACGAAATAATGCAGAGTTCGTTTTACGAAGGGTGAAGGCCATTTCAGTCCGCCTTTATGGTCGCATTTTTTTTATTTACCCCTGGAGCAGCCGTTCGCCACCAAGCAGATGTTATGGCGGGGATCCTCTTCCCTGCGATTTCTGCTTTTGTAAGCACCTAGTACTCGGCGCTTAAATGGCCTGCATTTCATCTTCCCGTTCTCGCAGACGGCTGTGCAAGCGATGCTTTGTTCTTTTTTTTTTTTTTTGAGAATCAACATGGGCGAGTAAGGGCGAACACGCACAAAAGTGGCGATTATATTCCAACGTATGTCGGCACCGCGTCTTTTCATATCTTGCTGTTACGTTATGATAAACATGACTGCAAGATTGCCGTTAGTTATCTTCTTTTGGCGTTTCCTGTTTTCACGTCTCTTTGATTAATCAATTCTGACCTTAGCCTTGTTGAGGTCGAGTCAGCCGCATGATTTCTACCTTAGCAAATAAAACACGAAAGTTGAGGCACGGCAGTAAACCTTGTGGTTTGTGTAATATTGAGACGGAGATTAAAAGCTAAAAACAAAAAAAACTCTTTTTTTGCTATCCTGAAAGACTTCATGCTTAAAAAAACAATATATAGATAATTGCGTTCCGCCAGTCTAAATTTATGAATCCTGTTCAGCGCCTCGTGGTCGTTCTCGTGCAAGAAAAGCCCGACGGAGGTGATTTAACCGTTTATACTTCGCACCGTAGAACTATTTCCCGGTAGGAATTTTTTACAAAAATATTTAATCTTTTTATCCACATCACGACAATTTATTGTTACCTAAAAAACTTTACCCTTCCTTCTTAAAAAAAGTTGAGAGAAGCGTGAAAGCTTTCTCACATAAAAACTGCGTAAAGAGTGCCTCATAAACTACAGTAAAAGTGCGTCCAAACTTGACGCACGTTCTCTGAAAGTTCATCCAGTTGGTCTTAAGCGGGCAAGGCCCAAATATCCAAGGATGCATTAATGCCACGATCTCTCGTGCAGCAAAAAGACGCATTCACCAACCATCTAAATATATACACCGATTTCTGGTTTACTAGAATAAGGAATACTATAGTGCTTCTTCTTCATGATCGATGTGTGTATTGTCTCATCTGGAACCTTTCCTTTTTCTCCGTTTTCAAGTAACCGGTTTGACACAATGGAAGCCCGGTTTCAAACACATGCCGAGTGTCCAAAGATTGAATCAGACTTTTCAGCCGGCACCCTGTCTATAAAGAAATACATCAGTTTTTTTACAGGACGCCATTGGTCCTACAAAGAAAGCTTTCGCTCTAAAAAGGCGGTTTACATCGGTCACAAAAGGCCACTTTCTGATAAAGCGAAGCTGCTGGGTAAGCGAAAACAGGGTGCTGCCTACGGCTCGGGTTCACACCAGAAGTGGCCCTTGGAGTTCTAGATAGGACACCCAAAGTGTTTCATATCGTACTATTAACCCCATGCGGGCGCTAGATTGAGGAGCTTCTCAAGTTCGGTCGCTATTTGGACCGCCAGTGGGTAATCATGGTGTCTGTTTGACTTTTTTCACGTAGTTAAAAAGTTAAAGTTATCATACTAGCAAAAAGTGGCTACATATTCATTAGTACGTTGTTGGAGGTCACGTGGGGTTACCGCGACTTCAAGATAAGCTTCCATCGTTAGCATCAGGAGCTCTGGCCTGCGTTCCTACGGCATTCACGTCCCCATCTCCCTCGAACCCAATCTCGGCTACGACTGAATGGATGGCTCTCGTCCTCGCTATGAAACTATGTCGATCTTGTTGAATTTTTAGTGAAAGAAGCAAACTTGTAACTACGCCTAGTGGGCTGCCATCTCCTCTTTGGGCAAAAACGACGGATCGATTCCTTTACTTTTCTTTTGCTGATCGGATTTTAAGGGTTCACCATACTGTGGTGTCGCCGCTTCTTGGAAACCAAGATAACCGCAGCGAAGTCTCGGCCATTTTTTTCTGCGCCTTGAGAGTCCCAGCATTGATTGTCGGCTTAAACACGCCGCCGCAACGCAAGCGATGAGGGGCGCCGTAGTGGAGGGCTGCGGATTAATTTTGACCACCTGGGGATCTTTAATGAACCCCAGAATGTACAGGGTAATATTAATGAAGAGGTATCAGCAACACGTGCTTGCTGTGACGTTTAGCTCATTAGCACCCCATTCAAATTAGCCGCTCATCTCTCGGCGTTGTTGTGGGGCCGTTGCTGAAACCAATTTCCCCTAACATGTTGTCTCCGCGCTTCATTAAAACCTTCTCCACCTAAAATAGCCGTTTTCTTTGTCATCACTACACAACGTTGCTAAGGAGCTCATACTTTTCATATGGGCGACAAACTTAAACACAGCACAACAGACTGAAGGACTCCAGTGAGTGACACTCCCCTAACTTAAACGTTTAGTGCCCTAGCGCGTCACATACCTGTTTACTATCTGCTCTAACGTTACTCCTTTCTACGCTTTTTTTTGCTCATTTTTTGCCCTTTCGGGCCTGTGTGATAGCAAAATAGCTTCTAGCCAGGTTCCATATCGAGAACTAGAGCTTAAGACAGCACGAAACGCAAACGAGCACAACTGTCGGCTTTAGCAAGGTTTCCAGCCTGCCTGCCTTTTTTCTTCCTCCCTTGCTTCCTTCAATGATGCGAAGGGATATATGACAGCATAGTTAGCTGGTGCAGTCGCAAAAGAATACTGCAACAAGTCAGTTTTGTTTTACCGGCTTATTCTGATCCACCTCCTAAATTTGTGAAAAAGAAAACAATTGCTTTCTCTCGCTATTTTCTACAAGAAAGCATTGTTCTTCGCTGATAGGCTGTGCAGCCACTTGTCACCCCATTAAAAATGCAGATGCAACCGTCCTTCAGTCACAAAAAGATATTGTATGGACACAGTAATCAAACAGCAAGAGAAACAGTGGAACCTTTTCACATTAAAAGATTGGCATAGGATTGAATAAGCCACCCATTCTTACCCCTGCCAGATAAGAAAGGTGGTTTGCTAAGTTCAGAGTTGTGACTCTGTGAGGGAGGCCATAAAAAAGAAGGAAGTTCATACTAACGCGTAAGACTTCAAGGTAGTAAACCTGTACGCAAGCTTCACGACCATCACAACGGTTTGTGTCCACGATTGCAGCCCATTTGCTCCTTCTTCGCTGCCGCAACGACTTTACTCCATCATTTTTGCTATAGTGTGAGCTTCTGTCATTTTTTTAGTGATAACCATTGGGCATCACCTTGTAGAGCTGTACGCTATGACGTGTTTTTCTCGTCCCGAGCAAGTGTTGCCACGATTACGGTGAACGCTGGAGATTTTTTTTTTTTTTTGGCATGGGTAATCTCCCGAAGTGTGTATGGTAGGTTTGCAAACGTGCCCCAGGGACGCTGGGCGGTCGCCGCATGGCACGCACACATGACCGCTTGGCATTTTCTTAGTTTTTTAACTGCCTGCTGGTCGCCGCCATCTTGGTCAATTGATGTGAGTGGGTATGCTCGGTTTGACAAACATCCGCCGGGAACGCTGGATGGTCGTGGCGAGACCCGCGCTCACCTGCACGCGCTCGGCGATTTCTTGGCTATTTTTAACTGCGGACAAGAAATTACGATTTGCTAAACAGCTTCTCTGTTAAAAAACTTCCAGTTATTTTGTTGATGTGCCAGCCATTCTGCATGAGCAGATAGTTTTGTTTCTTTCTAGGTAAATTTAGTTGATAGTCAGCGCCAGTATCGTTCAGTTTTTTGTTCCCGTTGTGTCAGCGCTTATCGATGTGCTTATTGATATTGATGCGTCATGTTAGTGCTATTCGAAGTGTATTTTGAATTTTTAAGGCAGTTCAAGTTGGCCTGAAGTAGTTAAAATTGGAGACAGTTTAAGTTATCAACGGGAGGTGGAAACCCATGCGCCGAACTGACGTTATGAAAGCTTGTTCGCGTTAATGTTGTAGTCTGTTCATGTTCCGCCGAACGCCAGTTGCAAGGATTGTGGGAGGGCATGCTGATTTTGAGGTACCAAGCTCGACGTCTACAGAGCAGCACCAAGCCCTGATGCCTATACTAATTTTGAAATAGCATGGTGATAATATATTCCCTAAGTTCTACTTTAGAAATGCTGAGAAATACGTTCTCCTAAAAGAACTTTTCTCGATCACTAGAACTGCGCCTACACAACTTCACTTTATTTATAATTTTGATAAGCTTGTAGAAATTAAGGCAGGTTGTACAATTCTATAAAATTCAGGTGTTAACACATTGCGTAGTATGCCCATTCTTGATCTGGGTATATAAAAAATATTCATAAACACTCCTGAATGGGAAACACCATTTTTTAACAGGTGTTGATTAATTACGCCGCTTCCAGCAACTCCATGGTGGGAACTTTTCATGTCGCCCAACTCTATGCGTTATTCTCAGGGAAGACATCATCTCAACTAGGATTTTAGTAGAAGCGAAGAAGTAAGTGGCTACTGACCATTGAGAGCTCGATTTTAATGAAATTCCAAGCTGTATCGCATGTCGAACTGCTCTGAGAAATTTTAGCATGTCAAAGGACATAAGACAAGCAACCAACGCGCCTAGAAAACTGTATGTGGAAATAAGCCTACTATGAGAACGAAGAATCGGTTAACCTTGTTAGTTTAATGTTCCAGTCGAGAAACTAATATACGTGTTTTGTGATCCCTCCGCCGCATTGGGACTGTGCTGTGCGTGGGCCTGTATATATGCTGCAAACGCACACAGCTTACACTTGCAATGACAGTCTTAATTGTGGCGGTCAGGAGTAAAACTGCACTGTTCTCGAATGCGTTGGTAGGCCGCGAGCACCGGAGAAAGCGTGAACAAATAGGGGCGATGTTTGCCGAAGTCAACAAAGTTGCTTGCGTTCCTCTTGAAAGCTCCCTTTGTGGTATTGCGGAAAAACATCCCGCGAAATATGGATAGAGTATGCGGTGGAGCGTTTGTTTCCCCTACGTTGTGTGGGTGTGTAAGTCGCTCGAAACGCATTCCTCCTAGCATAGCGCAAAGGACACGAAAACGGTCGCACCTGCTACGCGCACTGCACGTGAAAGCAGCACTATGCAGTGCCGCATGGAGGAAGCAATAAAAAGGAAAAAAAGATGTTGGTCTTTTCCTGCCTGTCTTTCACGATGAGCCAGGAATATTATCAGAACTTTTTGCTTTGTTGACTGTCAAATCACCAAAACTAGAAGGTGCTGTTTTTTCTTACGACTCTTTATATATTGTTTTGCAGTGGCGCCTCAGAACTCCTATGGAGAGGGAAAATTTCAACATTCACAGCTGCACCATGACTCGTACTGTTGATTATGTGTGGCAACTGTGCTTCAGGCTTCATGCTGTAGTCCCACAGAGCTGACACACCTGTTTGGCACACCGACTACTACTATCCATACCAGGCTAACATGCATGCATGCAGGGCAAGCAAGTGTCTCTTTGCTGAAACGTAGGCCACAATCGTGGCTTTTACTACCTTGTTCGAAGTTTTCTTCTATTGTTGTTTCCTACCATCTTCAAAGTTGTACTACTCCTAATAATATCATACATAACATAAGACATGACATACATGACATACATAGCATACATACATACAGAACATACAGATAGACATACACATACATACATACATACATACATACTACTACATACATACATACATACATAAACACAGTTGATCACATAGGCATGATTCTGTTTACGTGGCAGACCTAACAAGCTGGCCGGGTCAGTTTATTCCACTCAACGACTTGCTTTTCCCATTGGTCAATATTCACGCCATGACGAACCAGAGCCTGCAGTAAAGTACTCAGCTAGGTGTAAATTATGTTTTATCCTGCTTCAAACTTTGAAAGCTCAAACTTCGTTTCTAGCAAAAACGTTTAAATAGATCGAGCTACAAAAAGGCGCGAAGTAAGCGGCTGTTCGATGTCCTCAATCATACTGCTGTATTCAATACCACATTAGGTTCTACTGCTTCGAGGTGACTACACTCGCTTTACGTATAATAGAACAAGCCGAGAAGTCGTCATGGTTTCCTCCTTATCTTTATGCACTCTTTATGCAAATAAAGTTCAGGCAACATACAGTTTGAAAACTGCCGTGCGGGGTATGCAGATGGCTACGCAGGCTCATTTGCATATCCCAGCATTAAAGCGCCGTCTAAGCATTAGGAAACCGTAGCCTCTTGTCAACCGGCCGAAGTTATTTTTCCTGTGTCTTCTTTTACGTTGAGTGATCAAGGATAGACAGCAACGCGCCCATTGCATTTTTTTCTTTTCGGTGTTTACGAGAAACACAGTCCCATATTTCGGGGGACGGCGTTAGCTATTCGGTCTCTTTCATATTTGATAGTTGAGCGAGGATTATTTCTGTACTGCAATTTGTGCCGAGTCCTCTAGCCAAGGTGCGTTTGTGGGCGGAATGATTTCCAAGAACTCTGCATTCGGGGGTTATACCAGCTGTCGCCTTGATGGACGGAGCATGATGTTGTTAATAAAATGCATGCAATCAACGTGCGAAGCTGTTCCTTTAACGACGCCTCGACTTCATTCCCCGAACAACTTGTCTGCAATTTGAATATCCGAGTGCTATCCACCCTTATTACTGCATCTATTAAAACGGTTACGTTTCCTTTTTCCTGCTACGCGGTTGTTTTTGAACCGTTATGCTTTTCCATAAAGAGAGAGAGAGAGAGAGAAAGGAAAGACGGAAAGGCCGGGAGGTTAAGCAGGTGTAGAGCCCGGTTTGCTACCCTGCACTGGGGGAATGGGGTTCAGGGGATAAAATAGGGGGCGGGAGAAAAGTAAGAGGTAGGAGTGGGAAGGGGTGCACTCAAGTCCTGTTTCGGGCACTACAGTCTTTTCTGCAAATTTGTTTCGCTCAGGAAACGTAGAAGGGCTTTCGCCCGCCTTCTGTGAACTCGATGGTGGAGACCGATGACCTAGGTTAGTCTCTACTGTAAGTGATCGACTGTCCAATCTTCTGAGCGCGGTGGAAAGCACGATCCGCTCCGATGAGTATTCGGGGCAGCGACACAGCACATGCTCTATCGTCTCTTGCGCCCCACAGGCGTCACATTGGGCGCTGGTGGCCATCCCGATGAGAAAGGAGTAGGCTTTCGTGAAGGCCACTCCCAACTACAGTCTACAAAGTAAAGTCGACTGGGGTCGCGACAACCCATACGCAAGACGGCGCTGAAGAAGGGGGTCTTGAACATAGAGACAGTCATTCGAAAAGTCCGGTGTGTTTCATTGCTTCATGGTAATTCTGCGAGCAAAGAAGCGAAGCGACCTCACGGCATCGGTCCTTGAAAGCGGAAGCAGGATGTTGCGTTCGCTGTCGTGACCTGTTCGAGCAGATTCATCCGCCAAGAAGTTGCCGCTGATTCGGCAGCGGCCTTGAAGCCACTGGAATATTATGTCATGGCCGTTTGTGACGGCTTGATGGTATTTTTCTCTAATCTCTGTCACCAATTGGTGGAGGGGGCCGTAGCGCAGGGCTGCGCGCAAGCTTTGTAAAGCAGCCTTAGAGACCGAGAAAATAGCCCGGTTTGAGGAGTAGCTCTGATAACGTGATGAAGAGCCTCAGAAATGGCTGCGAGTTCTGTGGCTGTCCAGGTCGTAATATGGGCCAGACGGAATCGAGTTGTGGCACAATCTGCTGGAACAACCGCCGCACCTGCCTAACTAGATGACGTTACTGACCCATCCGTGTATACATGCTTCCGGTCGTTGTACCGCTCATGCAGCAACAGCATTGTAAGCTGTTGAAGGGCCAAGGATGGCAAGGCGGCATTTTAGCTGATTCCCAGAACGCTGAGACGGATCTCAGGCTGTGCCAGACACCACAACGGGGAGGACGATGTATCCGCAGGAACGTACCTCGACGGGATTTCAGCCCCGTGCATTGTGACAATGGCTGAAAACGTAGATCGTGGTCGGTTATGAGGGAGCTGCGCCAGATGGTGAGATGGCAGTTTCGTGAGAAGTCTGGTGTTCAGGCGTAGCGTTTCAGTAGCCACATACGTTGCTATTGGGTATTCCTGAGCGATGCAAATGGTGCCCACTGTTGGTGCACAACGCGGCAAACCAAGACACGTACGCAGAGCCTGTGCTTGGATGCTCTGCATTACCCGAAGGTTTGTGGAGCAGGTATTGAAAATTGCGGGCAAGCTGTAACGCAAGGCTCCTAAAAATAGGGCGAGAGTACAGCTGCATCATTACCCTTACCGATGTTCCCCAAATCTTTCCAGCAAAAAAATTTGAATATGTGGGCAATGGCGGTGAGTTTCGTCTTTAGGACAGTCACATGTGTGCTCCATAAAATGTCTCTGTCGATGATAATGCCGAGGAATTTATGATGCCTGGAGTAGGGAACCAACCTCCCATTGATCTTGATGCAACATTGGGACATGGGCTTGCGGGTAAATCCGACAAGCGTACACTTGTCACCCGAGATGCACAGACCTTGCTTTTGTAGGTAAGATCACGTGACATTGGCCGCCTTTTGAAATTTTTCATAAAAATACGTTCTATATTTATGTCGTAACCTGCACGTTCCCATGAAAGCGCAATGGTGACAAGCGACAGCGAGAATGGAATGAACTTGCACATCATAAAAAATATGTTGCGGCCAACGAGTCAGGTTAATTTCACTGAAGGGCAGTCTCTGTGTAACGATTCAGTGCTTTACCCACTGACTTTACAGTCTGATGACGAAGAGCAGTTGTAGGCTCAACATGGGTAACTTAAGGGACGTCTTGACCATCAAGTGGGGCACATCATTCGCCGTGTCATGGAAGCACTTTGATTGTCTTGCTTAATCTAAGCCAGTGGTTCTCAACCATAAGTGGGTTGGGGACCCCATTCGGGCTTGCAAATGTTATGGAGGACCCCACAATGAACTATGTTCATCTGTGCCATACTGCAAAAATATTGCGCATGCAGCTAAAGTCTCTAAGATACGTATCAATGTCCGCCTTTTTTGTCTGATTTTTACTTCGATGTGTGTGGTATTATCACACAATTTTGTTCTTGCAGCGTGAAGTCACCGAAACACCTAATGCTTCCTTTTGGGTTCGTTGCTCCCCAACGCGTTCGTTGCTCCCCAACAAGGAGGAGAGGAAGAAGAAGAGGCTGTCGTTCGTCGCCTGCGAGCTCAAGACTCTTGCTCGGGCCCTGTCCCGTCCCTCGTTGCCGCCATACACGGCGGAATGATGATGATTGTGGCACGATCCCCCTGGGGATTGGCCAACCAAAGATTGGCCGAAGAGGTCACAACGTTCAACGCGTTCGTTGCTACCCAACAAGGAGGAGAGGAAGAAGAATAGTATCTCGTTCAGCGCCTGCGAGCTGAAGACACGTACCCGGGGTACGCGACACAGGACGCTCTGCAGAAGGCGACGGCCAAGGTGGCTAAAGTGTCACACACCGAATTCGCCAACTTACCAATGGAAATTCTCATCGTCCCAAACAAGCCCTACATAATCACCACAAACATCGACGTCGTCGACGGGCTTGTCAATGGAGCGGTGGAAAGCTTGACGTGTCGAGTCTTTGTACGATGTGTGGGCTTATGTTTCACGGTTTTACCGATAAGCATTTTAGCTTCGCCCCTCTCATCATCATTCACTTCGTGGAGATGGCGGGATTTTTTTTACACAACTTTTTACTGCTGTATAAAACTCCGTAAACTCCAGCAGAGCCGATGTAGTCTGGAGCTTTGGAGAACTTAAGCAGTAAGTATAAATATGCGCCTAATTTGGAACTAGTATTACGTAACAAAGCCCGCGGCGCTTTACGCGATATAAAACAGCAATATGTTATATCTTTCTAGCCACGAACACCCGGGTTAGCAATAAATTAGTAGAACGTGTGTTTTTGAGTAGTAAACACTTAAAACAAAAAGTTCAGAAAAATAATACTAAAAGACGAGAAGGCGGAAGAGCGTAGTGAATGTAAGTCTAAAGTGATTGCGATCATTTGGACACTGTGCAGGATCCATGCCTCTTTGTATTCCACAGATTGCGCTTGGTATAATAATATGCGTTTGCATTACATGAAGAAATGTCCTTCAGATACACGATTTTAGAGTAGTCAAAATGGGTGAAACGCATACGTCTGAGACATGTATTGAGCAATAAATAAATGTCGAGGCGGTTCTATGCGAACAAACTTTACGTTGGTGAACGACCTTAGATACAACATAAAATTCAACGAAAGGCGCCCTTCTCCTTTTGTTCTGTGTGGTCTTTCCTCAGCCCTGTGGCGGTTGTTTTTATTTCTAGAATTTCACTCTATATAAACACGTTGAAAAATGGTTTCTGCATAGTTGGACTCAAATAAACAATTTAGAAGGTTTGATTTTTTCGCGGCTACAACACTGACAGCAAAACAACTATTTAGGATTTCTTTTTAGGATTTAGGAGTTTTTTTTTCTCAAGACATCTACATATTATTGAGATTGACTACCACTCTCGAAAAAGTTGTCTCTGCCGTGGTGGGCAATCTCCCGTACGGTACAAAAAAATCACGTGACCCGGCCCATATAGAGTTTTCCTGTAAAAGTATGGGTATGTCTCGTAAAAGTACAGTCAAACCCGGCTCTAGCGATCTGTAGTCTGCGCCGCGATTAATTCGATATATCCAATAATTCGAAATAGCCGAACCCATCTATGACAAATTTTTTGTCACGAGTTCGCAATACGCGGGACCCCGCAATACGCGGGAGAATAGGGAAATCTATATCCTGGTACTTTTTAAAGACAGATACTCATGCAGTTCTAATACACCTTTTAATATGATACGTAAACTCACCGACATATACACATGCACGCCTCAAAGTGACTGTAAGTCACAAAGTAGCGCTTCAACATTGAGAAAATACCACTTCATAGCCACATGATTCCCACAACTGATTTTAGTGTATATTACGATGCATGCGTGTTCACAGAAAGTGTTTATTTTTCGCAAGTACTTTTACGCGTTTGATATTCCACATCATCATCCTTATTACCAAGACCAGTTGCTCACAAAGGGCAGAATGTCGACTCCTGAAACACATGGGGTGCACAAAAATGAGTGGAATACCGATGTGGCTCCTGTGGCCTCAATGTTGATCTGTCTTGGCATTGTTAACATGGTCGGGTTAAAGAGAGTCCGGCTCAGTATGAAGCATTCTGGTACTACCCTCTCCGTATGCCTGGGGATGTCAGGCGGAGGTAGACCGTCAATCTTAACAGGAATTTTTATGCCTGTTACTTTATAACAATGATTTACCAAATCTTTTTTTCGCGCAATACATTAATTGCATTATTGTTAACGAGAACACTTATCATCTCCCAAAATCGCAATATCACAACGCCACCCTAAGGCAGGTTTCCTGGAGAAATCGTGACAGGCCCGCCAAAAAGGTGTTAGGGGTACTAGTAAAGAACAACGTTACGTCGAACTTAACGAAGGGAGTTTGTCGAACGAAGAAAACGTATATCGCCCCCCTTTCCAATACAATCAATTATACAGCGAGCCCAGCTCATTTTTTCTCGTCTTATTTGGGTCTTTAACCGAGCGCGGGCGAACCATTCACTGCCCTTGAACTTTTTTTACAATCAACACAAAAGTTCATTCCCTCTTCCTAAGCTCAGATTAATTTTTGTTCTCTTTTCTTTCTCTTAAATTGAATACAAGCGCTCAGAGAGACGTTTACAATAGCTGTTTCAGTTTCTAAATGAGACTGAAGCTTGAGATTTCTCATCCCGTTGCTGTAATCCCACAGCAGCTCATTATTTCGGTGAAACAGGCGGTCATTGCACCCCTGGCCGATTTAAATTTCTGTTGTTCGTTGTACGCCTCTCGCATATGCTACGCTACAGTCATGCGTCGGCTCAGAGACGAGCTCGGGACGCGTTTCTCCGGAAAAAATATTAGATATGGTTGAAATATGCAAAATTATTAGATATGTTTTCAGAATTACGACTGGAGTCTACAACTCCAGCTGCCGAAAAATCAGATATGGACCTTTTTGTCGCATCACGTGCTTCTATGATTAAGGGCCCAAAAATTTTTGTATTTGTGTAACTATAAGTTCGGGACAGGAGTTTTACTTGGGATAGCACGGAAACAACGAAGGCGCAGGAAAAGAGGGATATAGTACATAGCGGGAAATTTAAATGTGATTTTTGTGCCCTAAAGGATAATAACACAAGTTAAATCTGCCGCATCAAAGGGAAGGATAGGACATAGAAAGGAAAAAGCTAACCATAATAAAAATGATGTTTTACGTATTGAGTGCGCTGTCAAATACCAGCATGAGTAATGCGCGATTGCTATATAAGTAACCAATTTCCTTGTTTGTTTAAAGCACACAGGAAAAGCTGACGTACGTGTATTTGTCTTTTGAAGGTACGTTGCGCTTGCTGTGAACACAGAGACTCGCACAGGAAAAAAACGTAGACTTTCACGAGAAGACGGCGCACTAACAACTTGTTAGTGCGCCGTTAGTTGTTTGTTGTTTGTGCTCGTTAGTTAGTTTTGCTAGTTGCTAGTGCTCGTTAGTTGTTAGTGCGCCGTCTTCTCGTGAAAGTCTACGTTTTTTTCCCGTGCAAGTCTCTGTGTATTTGTCAAATCAATTCTCTAAAGCTTCAACGATATCCGTACTCGACTGGTTGGTATTTTCCCCAATGAGGGTGTAGTCTCTAGAGTTTAGATAATAGCCGCAATCTCTGAGGTTTTTGTCCAGATTCCCATTGTTGGCACTTTTTAATTCTGGCAGTGCTCCCGCAATTTGTTCTAATTTCTCTTCCCATCAAGCCGGTATAAAACTTTTGCATTGTCATGGAAAGTCGGCTTTCCTGCACAGCATTTTTGCGTAAGGACATGATCAATGAGAGGCTCAAAGCTTCTCTTTAAAATGTCCTCTTATGTTTTTTTCTGCCCTCTTTCTGCACTTCCCATTGCTACGTCCTTCCCTTTTTTTTCTGGGCTGGGAAGTCTACTTTTAAGAGGACCCTTTTGAGGTATAAGCACCGGGCGCAACTTCAGTGTACTGACATGTGTCCTCTTTTTGTGCGTCTGTCGTTTTCGAGCGCTCCTCAAATATAGTTTTTGAATTTTCTGTACGGTTCTTTTTATGGGTAGCATTAAGTGCGAAACTATATTTTATGTTATACGTTATTACACTTCAAATCAACTCGGCGTAAGCTTATGGGCAGCCATGTTTCACGACTAGCAACACAAAAATTATTGATATCGGTGTAATTTTCTTTGCTAAGCTAGTATTCCAACAAAATCTTCCGGTGTACGACACATCCACTTATAAGCCATTTTGCTACGTTGTTGGGAAAGGTGTCTGGTGTAAAAAATACAAATATGTGGACAGTAGGAAATCATTACAGATATAAATGTCGGGCAAACAGGAAAAAAAATCGCAGAAGTGAAGTGGTTTGTTTGCTGTAAAAAAAAACAATCTGCGAACTGCTTTCATTCGTTTTTTTTTTTTCATAATGCGGTTGTTAACGCCAGGTTCGCAAACTGAAAAGGCGTTTCTCTTTTTGAGTGTAGGTCCACTCCATAGTCTGACGCCCGGAAGACACGAAATGAGAAAAACTTCCGCAATGAGGTTTCGGGTGATGCACTAGAGAATTTAGTTTTTCCTCATTCGCCCCTGGCGGCGATTATTAACTGGGCGTGGCGCTTCAACTCCGTTTTGCAAGGGGCAGCGAGATTACTACGTGTGGTAGTTAGGAAACACGAGAAAAATATACCCAGCTGAAGAACTTGATTGATTTTCTGAGGAACCTAAGTGAATATAGATCGTTCGCTTTTGCTTAAAACGCAGAAATAAATCCCGGTGACGAAATTATTGCATCCATAAACTTCTAACGAGCCCCCAGAAACTGAACTTTGCAGCCTGTTTTCGGAGATTACACAGTCCCCACCAGAAATTGCTTTGATCTTGAGGTGGAGCTCTTTTTATCTGGATTGAAATTGAGGAGACGCTGAATGAAACTGGACATGCAGCCTGCGTACCAGATAGAGTGCGACTTCGTTTCACATACTCCGGTTTGAAGAAAATTATATTTTTGACTTTGGCTCGACTGCAACGTTCAAAGAGACATAATAAAAAGGTAACACGTGAAACTTGTTTTCTCGTTCATTTTCACACGTACCGTCAAGGGACGCGCGTCACAGAAAAACAAGCGTTGTCGGTGTGGTTCGCCGGAACGAAAACTCGATGTGGGTCTAAAATGACTTTTCGCCGCCATGCGGCGCTCACTGAAACATTTGATAAAGTAAGGAGGTGCCCAAACACTGCTTGCTTGCGCCGATAGGAGGTACAGTGACGTCAGCGGTAAGGCGTAATGCGGCGTAGCGCGCACTCGTACTTCATATACGTGCGATGAATGCGCTACCGTACATCGGTGCCGGGTGCAATACAGTCGTCCTCATCTCCGAGTACGATAACACTATCGCGTTCCTCGCTTAAAAGGAAAAGCTTAAGTGTCCGCTTATTTTAATGGGAAAGTTTTCTTAGTGGCACGGATGGCGTCCTGTGAAAAATATAATGTGTTTCCCCTTAGACCGGTTGGTAGACCGAAATGCTCTGATAAGATCTCTGGACACACGTCGCTGCGTGAAACCGGGTTTCCAATCTGTCGCAACGGTTGCTTGAAACTCGCGATAAAGTGATGGTTCAAATATGATAATACACGCATCTATCATGAAGAAGGAGTACAATTGCATACGTTTATGTGATGAACCACGTATCGCAACACATTTAGATGATTAGTAGATGCGTTTTCCTAGTGCGCGAGAAATCGTCGCTTGGGATCATTCTTCGTTTGCGATTTGGGTCTTTGAAGGTTTGACGATCGGGTGGACACACTTTCAGCGAAGGTTGGACGCACCTTTGGCGTCTTTTTTATGCAACAAAGCTTGCGCGCTTCTCTGAACTTTCTTTAGGGAGGGATGGTAGTGTTTATTGGTATCTTCGCGTATCCCGTGTTCCGCAAGCTTACTGATAATTACATGTATCCGACGAATTGCGATAACATTATAACTTTTGAGCCCTGACTGGAAAAAGGTGGCGGCGTTTTTTTCTGTTTCTTTAAGACGCCGCCGTCAACGATTATTTACCATTTGAACCAAGCTTCCGTGGAGTTGTGGTTTCTCGACTGGTAACTTACTTACTGATGAGTACCGTATAAACCGGAATATAGGTCGAGTTTTTTTCCAAAAAAATCCACACAAAAGTCACCCCTCGTCTTATATAGCGGTCATTGGCAGAATGTAAATTGTTGTCTGGCAACAATGTGCAAGCGCGCAGTCCGTCGCCATCGCCATTCGTGTTGGACTGCTCTCTCTTTCGCTTTTCTCTAGTTTTTCATCTTTTACTCGTTATTGTGCGTGCGTGTACATTTCTGTATGTCTCTGTTCCGAGATGAGTGGCGGCAGTCGACGCCAGTTCACCGCGGCGTTTAGCTGACGGCGATTGAGTCACCGAGCAGAATGGGAATATGGTGGCCACCACGCCAGTTAGGCGTTTCGGAGAAAAGTGTGCGGTACTGGTGGAGCCAGAAAGCTAAGCTGTGCCGTACAACCCCCGAAACGATCGTTCCGTGGACGTCAAGGGTGCACCTGAGTTGGAGAAAAGTGGCGGACTTCGTCCGGGAACTTCGTCGGGAACTCGCTCACGATCGCTCCGGAGGCCATGCGCGGACGGGCTCCGCGAACTGTACAATGAGTGGATAGCCGGCGACAACAAAAAGACCTATACGGGCCGGTTGCGACCGTGTCAAGCTGGGTGTCCTTCTCTGGGCAGTCGCTGCCCGACGACATGGTTACACGAGCGTTCAGGAAGTGCTCCATCAGCAACGCGCCTGATGGCATGGAAGATGACAGTGCGAAGCAGTCATCCTTGGACGACTCTGAGAGCTCGGACGAGTGACTTCGGCAGGCATAGTGAGCGGCAGTGACGGACGGGCGCCGAAATAAATATAGACATTGTGAGTGCGCTTCTGTGCCGAATTAATTTTTTTGTGAACTTTTCCCACCTCAAGGTAAGGGGTCGACCTATATACCGGGTCGACCTAAAATCCGGTTTATACGGTACGTCTGTACAGCAACGCTGGTTACCCCTGTGAACAAGGACACATTCTCGCCATGGGGAAATAACAGCATTTCCATTGCCCTCATATTTTTAGCCCTGTGACCCGAGCTGCTAAACGAGCAAGTTTCAGCCCAAACACCCTCCGAAAGTGGCCACGAAGGCAAAACTGAAGTTTGGTTAATAAAGGGACCCTGCAGCCCTTTCGATAACCGCTTTCACTCTTTCCTTCGCGTCTGGAAGCACTGTGAAAGCTATAGTTCTCGCCAGCACGAAGCGGCACTCCGTGATTTGCTCGTCGCACCAGATATGCCTTCCGTTTCTGATTTGTTTTCTGGCTTCATTTGCAAAGCTGCTATAGAATGCGTTCGTTCCTGTAACTGAATGATAACCGTTCAACAGCCGCTATAAGGCCTTAATGACGTAATTCGAGCGTTCAAAGAACGCCAAGACAAGGAAAGAAACAAATTTTTTGAGCGAGTTTCCAAGTTATCTGATGGGCCTAGAGCAATAATTTTTTTGGCTGAGGTACTTTGCGACCCTCTAACCTAAGTACTGTATGTATCGGGTCACTAAGTTCGGCAAGCATTTAGGATTTCAAAAAAAAAGTTCAGAAAAGTGTTGCAGGGTTCCTTTAAAAAGGCGGCATTATCACAACAACAATGGTACTGAATCTACCGCAAACTTCAAACAAGTAATCAAGATATCACGGAAGCTGCACGAAGCAGTGGCGACTCCTCAGCCGCTTTCCTGGCGAGGTCTTTATGACGTCACAGAATATTGATCATGCGATTGGCTGCCGCCGACCGAAGCCACTGCTAAGAAATATGACCGGCCGGGAGATTGTAGTGGGGTCCCTTGCTCCGCTTAATAGCACCACTTGAATTCTAAAGCGGAATAAATACACTGATATCTATGTTTTTAGGGCTGGCCTATATTTCGTCGCTTGTACCAAATTTACGCCACTGAAGCGCGAAAGGTGAATTGTATTCAATATTCCCCTCCTTTTTTTGGTTAGGAAAACACCATTCGCGAGGCAATGAAGCTGTTTGAATTACTACACGCCAGTTATTTCAGGATGAACAACGTCGGGCTTTATATTCACGGCCCTTATAATGAAGACGCTGGGTTCGGAACCATTGTTGGTGCACGCTACTTTCACCGGAGCCCCCCTGGCGGAGAGCCGCTGGGCGCAGCGCCAACATACTAATTTCCCGACCGCTTTATGGGGAGGTTGCATTCGCTCGCTCTTGAATTTTGCACTCATTACCGCTTTTCTAAAGTTGAAGGCGGTCCGCTGCTCTGCCACGCGAATCGAATGGGCCAGTTGGTTGTGGCAGGTTGCTTCCCGTTCAGTGTGTATGAGTTTTTTGCCTACGTATTTGTATTGTCTAGCTAAACAAGGCTGTCTATGGCAGGGATCTCCTCTTCGCGCATTTAGCTTTGAAGAAAACGCTAACCGATGAACATTCAAAGTACACCACCCCCATTTGCAGTGTAAGCTCTTACTTGCTTTTGTCTTGTATTCAGTAAGGAGCAAATGCAGTTTCACTCTTGTTGCGTTAAAAATAAACAGTTATAACTTATAACGGCAAAAATAGAGTGCCGAACACGAAATAGAGGGACATTTTCTGGCTACTGAAACTCGCCTAATTACTTTACTGTAACTTAACTTCGCGCTAGTTGGCTTATGCGGTTCGTACAGACTAATTAATAACTTTAAAATGTGGGAGAAATCACGTGTGATTTTATCCTCTTGAGAGGTATAGCTGCCGCGCTCTTTCTGCACATCGACTGAGATCATACACCACAAAAAACAGAATATAATATTATCTTAAAATAAATTACTGCTTTTAAAGGTTACTATCAGAAACAATACAGCTTGCAAGTGGGTGTATCATGCAAGAAATAGAGAATGAAAGATGTCTTTCCTGTGGGGACTTTTTATCTCCTTTGTGCTTCTCGGTTTGTTTTCTTCAATAAACGTGTACAATCGTAACACATTAAAATATGAACAAAGAAGCGCGTAGCTTTCAGTACATGCCGGGAATCCCAGCGACGAGCCGCGTTTGCGCATTACGAACAAGTTACGAGAGTTCGTGTCCAACGTTGGTAGGAAAAGACAATCGTTAGGCGTGTGAGCATTTGGTCTGTCTTCCAGCCGCGTTGGGCACCCACTCACGCGAGCTTTGTCTAACTTGTTCGCTGCGCTGAGTAAAAACGGCGCACGCAGTTATATTGCTATCAAGGGTTAAGGCTTGGGCGAGTTGGTGCATGATTACAAAGAGGGAAACAGCGCAACACAGACGAAACACAAGAAGAAGAAAGAGACAACCACGGGAAGCTCGTGGTTGTCTCTTTCTTCTTGTTGTGTTTCGTCTGTGTTGCGCTGTTTCACTCTTTGTAATCATGCACCAACTCACCCAAGCGTGGTTGTCTCATAATTCTTCTTCTTCTTGTGTTTCGTCTCTGTTGCGCTGTTTCCCGCTTTATATTGCTTTAATTCTTTCGTTTCGTGTAGAGCGCCCAACACACAATAGAGAGACGATGGTGTTCGCATGCCACCATTTGTCACGAACTCTTGTAAATTGTTTTTACTGCGCATACGTGGCCCGTCGCCAAGATGCGTGGCATGTACTGAAAGCCACGCGCACCGTTGCTCGTATTTCAATTTATCGCGATAAGTACAGTATTTGTCAAAATTTTGTGGGCCAAGTGGGAAACGCACAGGATGCGAGAAACTTCAATGTACGAGTTTACGTTCCGAGCGAGGCTGAAACGTTTTATGCAGGAAAGCCAGAGAAAATACCTTTCTTTATTACTGTCTTAAAATATTTTTGTAACATTTAAAAGTAAAGCCACTTCTTTCAATTCTTTGTGGTCGAGAAGGCTTAGGATTGGCCCACAAATTTTTGACAAAGGGTGTAAACACCCACGTTCCTCTTTTTGTCTGGGCAACATACATAGCGTTTAAAGAAAAAAAAACCCGCGGGTTGGGGGTGAGGGGAGGGAGGATGCGTATTCTAAAAGCACGGTCCTGTCTGCTGCATAATCACCCACCCTTCCCGATACCTGCGCGTACAACACACTGCAATGCCGTCTCATCTGCGTAGACGCGAGTGCCTTGCCTGGAGAGCAGTGCAAACGCCGGCACATCTGCTAACAGGTACGTTCGTGCAAACGGCACAAAAGGATTATGAGCGCATTCGTCGCGCTTGCTGCTGCATTACGACGGTGATAATGAGTGAAGGAGATAACGACAGCTTTTGCAACTGGTAATTTTACGACGAATAAGATGTATGCCTAGGTACGCACATCCCGGCCTATTTTCACATAAGCAGGGATTTTGGAAGGCCGTCGGAAGAGTACGATTCCGTGCCTCAAAAATACAATGTCCTCCAACGCTACCATCTCGGAATCCGCACCTTACCTCCACCCCACGACAAGTTCACTAAGAAAGAAGCCACCAGCTACCACCGCCTTCAAACGAATTCATTCCCGCAGGGCACCCTCCTCCACGCCGTGCACCCCACCTCCAAGTCTACCGCCTGCAAGTGCTCTCCCCAACCCTACACAGTCTACCACAATGATCTGGGCGTGCTCGCACGCTCCGTTCCACACCACAATCCTCTTGCCCATCCATGAGTAGCTGGAAAGCATGTTGTCCAGCTCGGAACCCGGCGAACCGCTTCGGGTGGTCGAAAGAAACCGCCAGGCAGTGACTGCCCGGGGACTTCTGTTCTGAGAAGATTCCCATCGCCAATGTTCCAGAATTGTAGTGGAAATAAAGTTTATTTGTCCTCTTTAGGCATACCCGAGGTGAAGCAACGATGCATAAAGGAAGTTTGCAGGGTTCTTGTAATTAAGAATACGTGGGTGAATAATTTTTGCGATAATAATTAAAAATGCTTGGAAAAGAATATTGGATCTCCTGGATCTGGATCTCCTGACGGCGCTTTAAGTACTGCAGTAACAATGATTTGATTAGATGGAGCGCGAGCAGTGGAACGCAACAAAAGTGCATTAGCTTAACCAAACCTCGTCCGTGTTTATCGTGGGAGAAAAACAAAAGGGAAAATACTGGAGAGGTCAGCCGGCGGGACAGGCGAGGCATTTACTTTGCAGAGGCGACAAAAGACTATCGTCTTTAGACCACATTTGCAGCGAAGTGAGGAGATTCGCGTCCATTTATTTTTCTTCGTGCGTTTGATCCGCCCTTCGCTTATTATGATAATCATCATTTCGTAAAACACAGTGCGTAAATTTTGCTTTCCTGCAGTGTGTTCTGGCTTTTCAACGCCATCAGTGAGGCAAACCAATCTTCGTTTTAAAATTGGGAAAAATGCAGTTAAAGAAATTATTTGAACATCTTTTAGTGGACCTTTACGAATTCGGAGTGTTTCGTTCATCTGCCTTGCGAACTTGAGGCTCTCCCCAACTCGTACGCCTTGCTCCGTCTTGGGTCCGCAACACGGCGTTTCTCATAGCACGTCCCTCGTACAGCGCAGCAAGAGAGCTTAGATTTCAAACCGTTTCAATGGCCATGTTTGCTTCCCGTTGCAGCGACCTTGGCATCCCGTCGCTCTTTTTGTGGCCAACCAGTATCGGCATGCGGTCTACTACTACTACTATTACTATTACTTCTACTACTCCTACTTGTCCTGCGGTAACCGGGAAAGGGCATCTGCGACAGTGTTTTTAGTGCCCTTGTATTCAAGTGTGTAGTTGTATGCCAGCAATCTGGCATGCCATCTGGCAATCCTGAAAGGCTGATGGCCCGCTCAATTTGCACCGAGCAGCGTCACCAGTGCCTGATGTACTATCCCCACCAGCAATACTATTACTACAACTACTACTACTAGTACCCCTATTCTTCTACTACTACTACTACTACTACTACTACTGCTACCACCACTACCACCACTACTACTACTCTACTACTACTACTACTACTACTACTACTACTATACTACTCCTACTACTACTACTACTACTACTACCACTACCACTACCACCACTACTACCACAACTACTACTACCTGCACTCCCAATACTACTACCACTGCCGCTACCACTAACACCATCCCCACTACTACTACCCACTACTACACTACTACTACTACTACTACTAAATACTACTATACTACTTATACCTGCTGTGCTGTGCTGCTGCTGCTGATGCTGCTGCTGCTGCTGCTACTACTACTGCTACTGCTACTAATTCTCTCTCTCGATAGACAGAGAGAGCGTTATTCTGCTTCGTATGCTTTTTCCCCGTTTTCTTTTTTGCGCAGTCGGTTCACTGTCTCATTTCCCCCCTCCGTGATCTATGCGCGTACCGTTGAAGGCCTTGTGTCGCATAACTCCGCCGACGTCGTCATGTTGATTTTGAGCAAAAAGTGGCGTGAGGCAAAATCCCGAAGCTCCACCTTGCAGCATCCACTGAAACATGGGGATAGTAGCGAACGAGCAGGACCGGATTCTTTTCACCGCTAGCGGGCGCCGCTAAGAAGTTCGCTGCCGTCAGCAATAGGATGTAATGCAGTGCAGCGCGCGCATGCTATTGATACAAGTGTGATGGATTCCCTGCTGTGAAGCTACTCACTCCAGAGTCTCCCTCATCGCTGGGTACTTCAAAGCAACTGCGTTCAACGCTTGAAGGGAAGGCTAGTCATCTTGCTTTTTTTTCGGGAAGAAGTCAACTGCTATTTTTTTTTCGACGTTTCCGTCGGTCGAGAAAAATTTCGACTTATTTTCTCATTTCATGTTTTATTCAAGACAACGTTACAAGCATTGCCTTAGAGGGCACGGCTAAAGGCAAACCAGTTGCCTGATGGAGGCCATGTCCTCCTTAGCAGCAGACGGTTGTGGCAAAACAGTGCAAGCTCGAGGGAAAGAAATACGATGAAAATACATGGGGAAGGGCATACACTTTTGGTACATGTTCATGCGACAGGTTAAGAATACAATTTTCTATGAATATGTTTAAAATCACTAAACAAATAGAAAACAATAAGCGAAAAAAGACAGAAAAATTCCAATAGGAAGATTTCAGGAGGGCATTCTGTCGAATCAAAATAACAAATTTTTGAGTACAGGTTCAACAAATGTTTTTATGAAACACGTGGAAAAAAGAGATTCTTATAGATTTCTTAAATATGACTGAGGTGTTCTAAAATTATTGCTTGACATTTCAAAATACTTAGTTTTACCCAACTTCATGGTTCAGTCGATAAAAGCGACGATTTCGTTTAGTAACAAAACACCATCTCAGAAGGCACAGTAAAACGATGTGGTTCTCCTTAAATATTTTTTGACAGTTTCAAGATTTTAAATGTGGCCTTCAGGAAGCAATCTCTTTTGCGTAAAAACAACATAAGTCTCTTAACGCGTTCACGACGTCATGCCGTGTGGACCACAAGAAAGTGGAGGAGGAAAAAAACTTGACAACGTAGAAAAGAGTAAATTGTCTTCAAACTCTTCAATAACACTAGCTCGGAGACTATGAAATTTTTTTTAGTGTCGCGACATTGATAAGCTCCTCGAACTATATTCATTTTCCAACTTGAAATATAAAGTTGAGGGAAGCGAGTACTTATGACAGCCGCACGCCAGTTAGGTGGTCTCTGAATAAAACAAAACTATACAACCAATAGTGTTTTTACTATAACCTCATTTTCCGAAAACTTGGCAGCGCGGAACATTAACAAATCGACGTTTTTAAATTACTCCTTTTTTTCTGGGTCGAAGATATCCAGAATAATTCCCTCTGTCGTGACGAAATAGAATTCTGAATCACATTTAGATATCTCGCCATTAATCTTTTCACCTCTATTTATCTTTCTGCTAGTGAATGAACGCGGCAGCAAACAGTTCTTTACCGGAAGTTCCTAGATCGCAGCCGTCAGCACAGTGTTCAAAATGAAGCAAAAAAAAAGAGAAAAGAACACGCGAAAGTGCACTTACTGCGAATTGACTGTACGGGTCGTCGGATAGGTCGCATGGGCTATTCGGCGCCCCTTTGTGGCCTTTTTTTTTTATTAACTCTGGAGCAGTCGTTGGAGGCAGCTTTTTATTCTTAAGTCGGTGTCTTCCTCACATTTTCTCTGTTTGTAAGCGCTTGGACCTCTGGGTCGGTAGGAGCTCCCGCATTTCAACTATCCCTTCTCGCTGCACGCTGCAAACCATGTTTTTTTTAGAATTAAATTGTAAGCGTTCGAGGTTTAGTTCGCAAAAAAGGTCCATTGATGGTTGTTCTATATCCGCACATCTTTTTTTGGAATCTGTTGCTATGACATCAACAAATAATGACTTTGCAAATACGAGGGTTTTCTTGTTTTTGTCGTGCTGCCGTGTTTTCGTTAGTTTTCTTGCGGTATAGTGGAGTGGGTGAAAGTGAATTCATCTTGTAGGCTGCAAGCTAGAATTTAAAACAGGAGAGCTTATGGGCCCCAGTAATTCCTCAATTTGTATGGTATGCAAATTTCCAATAATTATGCGGAAGCAAAGCTACCATTCGCTGTCTACGGCTATATGTTGAATTGTTTCCGCGAACAAATGGATGCGAAGAGCGCATCTGGGTTCAGATAACCGGTTTGAGAGGAGTTGGTTGTCGCTCCATGTGGTGGCCCAAACGACCAGTCAGGTGCAGCCTGAGTTGATAAGTCGATTAGTTCAATCAATCAATCAATCAATCAATCAATCAATCAATCAATCAATCAATCAATCAATCAATCAATCGATGTAATTATTCAGGTATTCAATCATCCAGTTAATCGATTCAACGATCAATCAGTTAACATCAATAAAAACAAACTTATTCACCCTCACCTAAATAAATGTTCTTTTATCTACTTTTGCTCGTGCACGTGTGCCTTCATACATGTGTGTGTATCAAGTTCAGCTTACGCAGTTATTGCGATTTACATGAGCGGGAGACGGCAGGGGGTATCCACCCTCTTCGCCTCTTCCCGTTCTGTCCTTTCCATACGCAGTTGCAGAACCATTCCGCGGACGCCTGTTCGCCCTAGCTGATATAGCTTTCTAAAGTCATCGCAACACCACTAGCTTCTCCGTTTTTTCGCGGCTCTTTCCGCTCATAAACTTAAATGTACTCGCAAAAATAAAAAAAAAAAACGAATTTCTCAGTTGCGTGGAAGTCGTCCCTTACTCTCGGGGGGTATCACACGAGTTAATGTCAGCGTTTTTATAAAACATTTGCTGCCAGCGAAAGCTGTTTGTTTCTTCCATTATTGACACAACGCATCACACCATTGCAAAATACTTTTCTGAGCATTTTTGTTTATTGCATAAGAATGCTACGCAGTAATGGTTTTTCAAAAGAGGGGCGGGGAGTCCTCGGTAAAGTAAATAATGCTGCCAGCACGCTACACGGGGGAAAGCATTTTGTGTACGACACACTGCAATCACTTTAATAACGGGCATGTGAACGTACAAATTATCTGCCTGGTAGCCCGAATGTTTAATTAAACTCTGCAAGAAGAGCCACGTTGTGCCGGGTCGCGTTAGGTTTTCCTTTGTGAGCGAACGAAGCACAGCTGGAGAATAAGGACAGACAAAGTAAAGCAGGATACTTACAGCAAACACTGCAGCGTTCGCCCTTGAAGGAGTAAGATGGAAAGGAGGAAGAATTTGGGTGAGTTCATGTGGCGTGGAGGATCATTTGTAATTCCCTAGCTATCCGTGTGAAAAATTAATTCAAAGGCCCATGAAGAAAGGATACAACATTGTTCCGCTGAAAAGAACCTTCACGTGGCTGATCACCCAGGTCCATTCGGCATCCATGAAAGACGTTTCTTAACTAAAACCTTACAAAAGATTAAAAAGTCGAAAAGTTTGTGCTAAACTGACGTATTATGACAAGGAGGGACTCGATAGTGGCCAGCACTAAACATAGTTATCACTTAGCAGGACTTTGGTGCGAGTTAGTTGGTTCGTGTTCATGAGAAACCCCAACAGCACAAATGGAACAGCGCCAGTTTGTGTATTACGTGTTTCTATTCCTCTGTCCTGCTCCACTCGCGCTGTTGGGGTTTTTAATTAATAGTTATCACTGTGTTAACTGGGCATCAGAATTCAATTGTTACCTTCAAGCAGAACTATAGAGGCATGGTTGGCTGGAAACAGCGCGTTAAAACAGGACCACGAAGAAAAGAACCGTACAGGACGAGCGCTAACTATCAACTGAGATTGATTGAAAAAGAAGAAACATTTATACATAAAAATTCAAATCGGCGCGTGCGCAACGGTGAGAATCATACTCGGACACTGAAAGAGATAACAGGAACGATTTACCCTTGCTTCGACGTTTGACGACAATCAAGGAAAGCCACCTCTTTCTCGTGTAGACATACAGAGGGCTGACTAACACACTTATCACCAAGCCTGGTTATGTTAAAAGCCTATGTATTCTCTCGCTTCAGCTGAATGTGATGACGGAATAATACAACAGTTTTATCTCAATGGGGCTGACAAGCGCACTAGGAACATGAACGGAATGATCCAGTAAATGATATGTGGGTGTGCCTTTTAATGAAATAAAGTGCTCTCTTAACGCGCATTTAAATACCGGCCCGTCTGGCCAACATAAAACTGACCACATGACAAAGGGATTTTGTAAACAACACCAACACTGCAGGGCACATATTTATTGTTGTGATTAACCGAGCACTTGTCTTGTCTACTGGCTTCCTTACCTTGTTTCTTATGTATATATAGAGAGAGATTATAGAGGCTTTTAACATAACCAGGCTTGGTGATAAGTGTGTTAGTCAGCCCTCTGTTTGTCGACACGAGAAAAAAAGTGGCTTTCCTTGATTGCTGTCAAACGTCGAAGCAAGGGTAAATCGTTCCTGTTATCTCTTTCAGTGTTCCGAGTGTGATTCTCACCGTTGCGCATTCGCCCGATTTGAATTTTTATGTATAAATGTTTATTCTTTTTCAATCAATCTCAGTTGATAGTTAGCGCTCGTCCTGTACGGTTCTTTTCTTCGTGGTCCTGTTTTAACGTGCTGTTTCCAACCAACCATGTCACTTTACCGAATCGCCCACCTTTCCACGCTGCTGCAGAACTATAGAGGCCTGGCTACCATGCCCCAGTCAGTTTATTGGCAGTGGCTCCGGTCGACATCTGCGAATCGCAGACATCAGTTTCCCTTACAACATATCGACGTCCCCGGAAAATGTCGGGGGGATCACCACTGCCTAATCTTCTTTTCTTAATTATTTTCATTATTTCTCTTAACTTTGCGGTTGAATTCTTGTTGTTATTGGGACAATGCAGTGGTACCACTAGTGTGGCCAGGTAAGGTCTTATGTGCACCACGCCAGGTCTGCTAGCGAATTCAAACTTTTAACGCATACAATTAGTAGAAGTTATCTATTGACACACAGAAATTACTTATTGCGTATTTTATTGTACAGCTTTCCCCAGGAGTGCTAAAGCGCAGTACGAAGAGCTTGAAAAGAATGCACGTGAAGAAGGCAGCTCTAGAAATTTGCAAAGGGAAAGTTTTGGCCCCAATATTCTTTCTAAATAGGTATTCATGAACATCATAGGAGGTGTACAAAAAACTGCAAAGTGCTAGGAGGGAAGGTTTGCATATAAAAAAACACAAAACTTGTTATACCAAAAGCGCTCTTACAAACATTTATTATATTTTGTTCTGAGCTTATCCAATGTCTATATGATATTTCCGCTTGAAATCAATTTTCATTCGCCAAAAAACACATTGTCTATGCAGTTCTTCTCCGGTGATGACGAATGTATTCATCAAATGTCTTCTTCACTTGGAGCACTGAGGTTTAGATAATGGCCTAACGCTCACCAGCTATCATTTCAGATGTGGATAAACTTTTTAACATAATATAGACCCCGAGGAAACGGTGGTTGAAACAGTTTCCAATTTTACTTCAATTAAAACTTTTATTTGCCTGACGAAGGAAAGTAACAAAAAAGTTGTCTGGCTTGCGTTGCATTGTTCACTCGAAAAACTGCACGCTTTCTCTAATCCCAGGTTTTATCGGTTCAAATCACCGCAAGGGTATTTATTGAAGCGAAAGCCTTCTATATCTCATCAAATGCAAGACAGTGACCGTCACCGTCGTCGGCGTCGGCAGGAGCTCTACCAAAACGGGCACGGCTGTAAAGAGGAAAAAAGGTGGTCGTGGATTTGTTCGCTTCGCTGCAAATGTCGACGAAAGACGATAGTCTTCCGCGGCCCCTGCCACGTAACTGCCTTTCGTCTTTCTCCCGCCCACCTCTCTTGTTCTTCCCCTCCATCTCCCCCCCCCCCACGATAAGCACGGGGGAGGTGTGCTTAAGTGAATTGAAGATTTCCGCGTTCCACTATTCGCGGCACCGACTGGAACCGTTTGTTCCTGTTGACCATAGAACACTGCCGCAAGCGCTATTATTATTTTCGAGTCAGAACATTCTTTTCAACGTGTATTTCTTTATTTGCTGTTGGAATAATCAAGCAGCTATGCATAATTAAAACAACACTGCAAATACAACTTATGTATTGATGTTACGCATCAATTATGCCTAATGTTTTCTTTTCCCCTAAAAATGATGACAATATGCAGTGTGTTTCCAGATTTTGTGGATTGGAAAAGTTTTGCCTGTGTAAACGCCGTTAAAGTATTCTTTTCCCTTTTGTCCGGAAGGCTGTATCGAGCGACGTACAGACAGACTTACATGCATACAGAGGGAAAGACTAAAATTTTCAGGTTTAAGTTGCCCAAGAAAGATTGTCGTCATTAAAAACAATTTTGGGTTCACGTGGTATTTGTACCCGGGTCTCCAAAACACTACCCGAGTGCGTTGCCACTGCGCTACGCGGCACTCTGCGCGAGCGGGAGTAATATTTCACCCGGTGCATGTCAGTACATGAATATTTAACGACACGTGCTTACCCTTAACGAGATGTAATTAATTATTGATTAGCATTTGGTAATAATTATTAGTAAAGTGAGGTTAGGGTGAATTAAGATAGAATAATTAATAATTCAGGATTAATTTTAAATGATTACTAAGAAGAGATAAAGGTAGCTTAATACAGATTTAGGGGAATGAAACTGGAATGTAATTAATTATTGAGTAGCAATTGGTAATAATTATTAGTAAGGTGAGGTTAGGGTAAAATAAGATAGAATAATAAATAATTCGGGATCAATTGTAATGATTACTGAGCAGATATAAAGGTAGCTTCAGACAGATTTAGGGGAACTAAACTGAAAAAAAAAACCTATTAAAACGAATTACTACGGGTAAAATAGCGTGGCTTTCTGTCGACGGGTGGACCCGTATCTAAAAATAACCATGGTCTCAAGAGTACGCCAAGCTTTCGCCTTCAAAGCCAGCAAACAGTGTTAAATGACCCGAAAAAATGTTTTATCATAAGGGTGACTGCCAGAAAATTAAGAAGCTCCCAGTTTACGCAAAATCGGGCTGTAATGATAAGTGATTACCAATGTTTGATTAAGACAATCTAACGAGTTGCGTGGTTTACTCTGGCGAAGGCAGCACTAAGTACACTTTGGCAACCAAAGAAGCGCTTCATAGTGTGTTTTATATTTTCGGTAATCTTTCACCATTGAGAGCTGAACCTGCGAGTGACGTTTTCAGCGCAATCAAAGGTTTTTCGAGTCCTAGCGGTCGCTAAGGTACAGGATAGCCATAGTCTGTCCTACGATGCTATTGCGGGGAGAGACGTCGAACGATTGTCTTCTTGGCCAAAAGACAACATCAGTGTAATCAGCTCGCCCAGTAGTAGAAGGCCATGCGACGAATAAAAATTTAGGCCTTGAGTAAGTGGGAAAGTTATCCGCTAGGACAGTTTACAGTGAACCTATACTGCATAGAAAATCAGCAACAGCAAATCTACGGAAAACGAACGGGGCACAGCCCACACACGTTGCGTGTGCTGAGCGTATTTGTTTTGGGGCATGCGCATTTCCCTTATTGATACAGTACTTCGCCCCAACGCTGCTCTTTCCTGGGCTGGTATTAACGCAGCACATACGTCAAACCCGGTTTGTATAAACGGGGCGGAATTCTCATGTGCAAGCGACGTCAAGTTAGAGGCGAGCAGCCCAGAAATCGCGCCGAGTTATTTACACTTGTATGTATTGTTTTGGTGTCAAAGACGAAAGATAGCGCCCAGATTTGCATCTATTTTATACCTAACACCATGAATTCAAAACTCTGTAGTGGAAATGGAAAACTGAAAAGCAAGATCACTCTGTCAATGGAGAGAGAACGATTTCAACGAATATATGCACTTGTGTTGAACACTATGAGTAATCTAAATGACGTGTAAAATACTTTACTATCTCTTCATTAAGAAAGGTCACAGAAGCGATAATGATTCCTCACATAAAAAATGCATCAAACGTGCGTCAAACCATTTTATAAAAGTCCGTCCAACCTTCACCGTGAGTGCATCCAAGCGATCGTCAAACCCTCAAAGCGCCAAATCGCAAACGAAGAACGAGCGATGCGACGATTTTTCGTGCACTTAGTAAACGCATCCTCGAGCGATCTAAATGTACACCTACACGTGGTTTATGAGATATAGTTAAACATTTGTGCACGTTCTTCATGATCGATGCGTGTATTGTCTTATCTGGAAGCGTTCCTGTTCCGCGATTTTCAAGTAACTGTTTTGACACAATGGAAGCTCGGTTTCACGCACAATGCGCCGTGTGTCCAGATATCTTATCAAAGCTTTTCGGTCTACCAACCGGTCTACGGGGAAATGCATTAGCTTTTGACAGGACGGCATCGGTTTCACTAAGGAAACTTTCGTTTTGATAAGTACAGCTCAAAACCAATAGCCACACAGGCATAATAAAAGGAGAGCCACACCCGACTCGAGACGAAACGCATTCCCAAATGCGTTTGGTCTTGCGTACGTTTCTCGTCAACGTACTCTCACATATACCCGTAAGCGTATGCGCAAACCGATACCTGCCTATGGGCGCACGTACACGGGCCATCGGCGTGACGGTGCTTGCGCATCAATTATGGCAATAACAATGAGCAAGCGACGTTTGTTTTGGTCCGCCAAAACCTTCTTTCACCAAAAAGAAGGCTTATTGCGGCGAAACACATCTTCCCGGAGACACCCTATTATTCTGCCGTGTATCGCTTCTCAGATGTCTGAAATTACGCTTTCCTTCTGTCAGCCGTCCACGAAAGAGTGCTTCCGCACTTATAGAACAACGTTAACGCACACTTTCCACTTCAAATCGTAAGTTATGACGGGGAAAATCGTTCGTTAAAATAAAGCGCCCTTATAAGTTGTTCTGGCTCTCAGCGTCGTCTAGTAAATGTAGCCACTTCGATTGTTCTCCATTTTAAACGGTGGTGTGCCCTACCTTAACGTAGTTTAAAATTTATCAATCAACACAGAAGAGGAATAAAATGATAGAAGCGCTGATCAGTTCAAGTATTTCTAGATTACTGCAGTGCGGGAACTTAAAGAAACAATAAAGTGAGCCTGTTTGAATATGCCTGTGGTAATTCGGTGCACCTCGGAATCTGGTTTCGGCGTTATTCCTTAAAGCTTTCTTAAACAGCGTCGATGTTTATCCGGTTTATCCTTCCGCTTTGCACGCATACTCTAGAAGGCAAATCAGATTGCCTTCCTAATCGGCTCCGCTTCTAAAAGAGCTGTGTTTAACATTTCCATTTTACTCAGACGGTCTTAGAAACACGAGTTAAGTTCATCCTCTTTTCTTCGTTTCAACGTCACGCATCGCAAGCGTCACTCATGAAATTACTATTTATGACACACCGACATTAAGTGAGGCACACGTTATTGCATCGAAACAGATGTTTCTGTTGGAAACGCAAGATTGGGCATTTTAAAAAGACTTTCCTGCATTTATTCTCGATGATTTCTGGCAAGTCTGACAGCAAGTTCCGCATATTCTGAAATGAAAGAAACCTTCCGTACCTCCACGGAATCGATACATCAGGTCTGCATTAGCGCAAGCCTAGCGCTTGACTGAGAGCGTATGACAGCAGCGACTGTAGTAGCAACACAAATATTGCGGAAACATTTTTGAGAGTCCCAGACATACGGAATATCTGTGACACGTCACGTATCGGTATGGAACCATTTATTGGTTTCTCCGCTGTATTAACCTACCATAGCTACATCAAATGCTCTTTGGGCGTCTTCTTGACGTAGTAAAGAAGAAAAAACCCAAAAACATATTTTTTAGGTTGCGGAAGGAATGTGCATCATCCATTGATTGGATAAAGTAAAGATTATTCCTCATGTTTAATCGGAAGTATTGTTTTTAAATTAGAAAGGTGGCCGGTGACATGAGCAATTAATATACGTAGATAAATATTTATATACTTTTACTGAAGAAAGGGGTGACGAAGCCTGCTTTGAAGATTGCTGAATAATTTAGAATCATACATTGGCAAAACTGCGTAAAGATTTTACTCCCAGAGTGGTCGGCTTTTTTTTCTTCAAACAAAAACCCCAACGGCGCGATCAAAAATTAAGATATGCAAATAAATATTTTTTATACATGTTATTCCGTGAAGGCACCATGGTGAAAATTAAACGCTTGATAAAGTTTGGCTACCATTTCATTGCTTTCGGTCCTTATTTTTTCAAAATTAGGTTACCGCAATACAAAGACTCAGCAAAGCAGTCCGTCTTTCTTCAACAAGAAATTGGCATAGAATATTTTCGCTGAATTGGTACCGCGAGCTTGGTGTATTCTTCCCATCTTCTACTAATTTACAAAAAAAAAATTGTGTTCAAGCTGGCACCCTTCTTTCTAAGAATGTAGCAAATGTAAGCACGAATTAAAAACACCACATCCTTAGCATTTTAAAAGCACAAAAACAATGCTATGACATGTTCCTGTTTTCAAAGATGATATAACAAAGTTTAAACAATAAGAGAATGAGGTTCCTGCATCACCACACGTTTAAACACATCCATTACGTTCGGTAAGGTTCTACATGCGCCGAGCGCCCGTCGCCCAAGTCTATTGTTTATTCCTTCCCGCTTCGAGCAATCTGATGCCCAGGGGGTAGATGTTAGAGGGAGCTCGACCTGCATTATATAGTTTTGTGACGACATTTTCTTTTCTGTATGCCTCGCTAACCAAAGGGCAATGAATGGGAAGTTCCGGTATTCGTGCACTCAGCGTCATCATAGTTCCATTCGAGGCGGACGCATTTTACCGCAATCGATGGACGACGAACCGTGGCTCGTCTCTCCAACGAGATTGTCAAGCTCATTTGGATGCACAGGAACTGGGGCGCAAGCATAAGCAAGGGATGGAAGGACCCGTTCGAGAAGCACTCTTACACTTCTACTTTATTATAACTTTGCGGCTCCTTCATCTGAGAACATGTTTTGGCTTCCACCTCGCAAAAAAAAAAGATCACCACGGTGTTTAAGTAAATGTCTGTTCCACAGAGCAAAAAAAAAAATCTGTACACAGGAAAAAAAAAAGCGCCAAAGACAATGAACTACGTTCCCGGGGTTTTAGGCACAGAGATGGGTAACGCCGGCGTCAGTTTCTCACCGAGCTTTTATGCCGCACTGGTTGATTGATCTTGGGGTTTAATGCACCGAAGCTGTACTTTGGCTATGAGGCGCGCCGCTGTGGAGGGCTCCAGATCAGTTTTGACCACCTGGGGATGTATACGCGGGCTAAAATCTCGGTGAACTGGCGTGTTCTTTTTTCGCCTCAACCACAAAAAATGAAGGAAGCTCACAATAACATGTAAAAATTGAAGGTAGTGAAGCTGTACGCAACCTTTATGGCCATTACGACGGTTTAAGTCGACGAATGCAGGCAATTTTCTTCTTCTTCGCTGCCGCAACGGCCTTTACTCTTTGTTGCTATAACAGGGTAGAAGAGGCAAATCAAAGAAACAGAACGAACGAATGGACGGCGCACACTTAAAATAGGCGGACGAAGGTGCAACGTGTATTCAATCACTTGTGTCGCGCAGGTGGCCCGATTCCTCTCCCCTCAGTCGCAGCCGAGGGAGTAAGCCGTTTGAGTCTGTGCTATACTCGGTGACAACTTAAGAACGGCACCGATGATGATGATGATTCCTATTGGTTTCCCCTTTGAAGCGGGGTGATGGCATGTCATCTTACCAAAAAGGACGAATATAACCATGTTTTACACTCTTGGTTTAATACTAGCGCTGCTTATGGCAGGCCCTAAAGCTTATAGGCCCGAAATGCTTTCTTTTCCCTGTTACAGGTGGTAACTGTCCTAGGCAATATTCCCCTCTCTGCTTTTCGTCCACCAGCATTCTAATCTTCTTTTCGTCCCCTCGACAGCCTTGAAGTTAACTTCCTCTCTGATTCCCTTAAATCCTAGGGCTTCTGAAAGCCCAATATTCCCTTCATGTAGATTTGGATGGATACCCTCACATTCTAACACTATGTGCCGCATAGTTTCTGTTTCTTTTCCGCAGACCACACATACCCCATTATTTCGTGAATACTTCCCCACAAAGCTTTTAGTTCGCAGGCAACCTGCTCTAGCCTCAAAAAGCAAAGCACTGCCCTGGGAATTATCGTAGAAATTTTCCTTTCTGATGTTCATCTTCTCAGCCCTGTACATCTCTAACGACGTTTTAGCTTCCATTTTTTCCCTCCATTTATTCGTTTCAATCTGCCTTGCCTCTTTTTTGGTTACCTTGGCTGTTTTGGATTCCCCACTGTTCTTTCCGTATTTCATCGTTAGCCTTCTAGTCTTTCTTAACCACTGCGTGTCCACGCTTTTCAAGTATAGGTACCTAAAAACCTTAGCTGCCCACCTTCGTTGATCCATTGCCCTCAACCTCATCTCAAAGTATATTTTACTCTGAGCTTCTCTAACTTCAAACGACGCCCAGCCCATATCTCCCTGAACTGCTTCGTTAGTTGTTTTTCCATGCGCGCCTAAGGCCAAACGTCCTACCGTTCTCTGGTTTACTTCAAGGCCTGATAGAACGTCTGATTTTAAGCAGAGTACAGCATTCGCAAACGTGAGACCCGGAAGTTGCCGCTGTGCCTTATCACCGTAGCCGGATGTTTCTCCGCGCGGCGCAAGTAGTGCGTTACTGGGAATATTTTGAACATGGCGGGAGCCGTTCCCGTGATTTTTTGGACTTAATATGCTTATAAACGACTCCACTGACGACAAACAAACTGCGTGAGACAAGGCAGACGGTATCACGCATTCATAGCAAACCCCTTTCAAAACGCGCGCGCACTGACGTCGCGGGTCCGGCGCTTTGGCGGAGTGATACACTACATGAAGTGCCGCCGTTATTGAGTTGTAACCGAGTATACTCACTAGCAGTCGTAGCCGAATGGGTAAGCCGACTGACTCTAACTCCGTTGATCTACAACACACAGGCTCGAATCCTCTCGGTGCCGGTGATCTCTTTCCTTTAAAAAGGTATACTAAGTTTTGCGAAACGCCGGATTCAACTAATTGCTTTATAGCTTTGGTGTTAAAAGCAGCCGCGGCGACCAGAATTGAATCCGTGTCCTTAGGGTCAGCAGCAGAACGCCTTAGCTACCATGGCTTGTTTTATGATGGTAGGGGGAGACGAAAGAAGATGTTTCTCGTGCGCTGCTATTTGGTATTTTAATATTCAATTTTCAAAAGGGCTGTATCTCAGCGATGACACTTGATCTACTACATAAGGGTTCAAAAGCACGGAAAACTCCACTGGACAGTTATATAATTTGGACACCAGGTCACTAGTCGTTAGAGGGTAATGAAGCGGCAGATACCGCAGCCCGAGGCCACTCACACCGGGCTTAAACCCTCATAGGCACTCACTTCACTGCCGACAACCACTCGTCCATCCCCAAGCGCAGCAGAGACATATTAGAGCACTACAGGCTTTCAAAAAGACGATACCCGCCACCCCACCCGAAGCTAACCAAAGAGGAAGCCACACAATTCCGGAGACTGCAGACAAATTCATTTCCGCACGCCACACAGCTGTTCGAAATACACCCCACGCTCTTCAGCTACGACTGCAACTTCTGCTCTGGGACTCCCAACACCCTGTACCACATGGTATGGGAATGTAAAGGCGTCACCGAACTACCCGAAGTCATCGCATGAACACAAGAGCAGTGGGAGGTTCCGCTAAGTGGCGATGTCCTGGAAAACCAGCGTGGCCTGGTGACCAGGGCCATTCAAGCTGCAGCTGGCCATGGCATCCCGGACTAGGGACGCCACCCACCATGGATGACCGACAACCATCCCGCGCTCCTTTCTTCCCGTTCATAGGGAGCAATAAACATTTTTTTCCTCCTCCTCTTTCCAACATTTGTTCTCTACATTGCTGTATGATCTGAAGACCTATGCACGCGGTGATGCGTGTACATCTACGTCAGAAACTATTCGGACTCTTGATTTATGCGATATTCCAAGTGAATGTTTGAGTCGGGCAATTGAATTCCCATTACTCGAAAGGAGCGCATGCTTAGAATGGCTGCTTCTGTGTTCCATGGCCTACGCTTACGGATCAGCCTCCTTTTTATAGGATGCAGTGTAACTTATTGTTTATGAAACGTCACCCTGCCTTCCTTTTCAGGCCATGCATGTCCGCACTGCACTCGCGTGCCTTTTGTTAAGACAGCGCGCGTCTTTTTCGTTCTCTTCTGTTTATTGCTTTTCTTGAAATATCCAAAGCCCGCTTTTTTTATTTCGAATTTTTTTGTTTATTTTATCAATCCTCTTTTCGGCAAAATTTTCAGAGTTTTTAACTTCCTGTGATAAAAGACAATCCAGCACGCGTGTTCTTAATGGAAGAAACGCTGTTACTTTTGGTTATGTATTTACAGGTTGCCTCAAATATGTCGGAGGTTTTGTGTGCCCTGAATCCAAGGACGGACGGACGGACGGACGGACGGATAGACAGACAGACAGACAGACAGACAGACAGACAGACAGACAGACAGACAGACAGACAGACAGACAGACTCGAAATTTCGGCGTTTAGGTAGTCCAACAAAGATTACCGTCTTCAAAGAACAATATGCTAGATCGATATCGAGTGCCACTGGTGGTCAACTGAAGAAAACTGTTCGAGCCCATGCCCAGACGATCACACGTAACTACACCCTTTGGGCGGTGTGTAGGGGTGAGGCTTGACCAAAAATGAAACACACTTGCTACGACTGCATCAAGTTCATATTGACCGCATTGCAGGAACACGATTCGGCTCTTTCTGTCAAATTCATCACTCAAAAGCGAAGAAAGTCACAGTTTTTTATCACTTCTTTCAACTTTCTGGTGGTGATCACAACTTGGCGATGTCTCCGTGGTCTTTTACGGGCATGCCGTGAACGTGACGTTGCTGGCGTTGTAACCTTTCACAATGGAGACGACGAGTCTAAAGTTTGTGTACTTCGCATACACCAAAACGCACCCATAGATAGCCGCAGTAATTCAATAAATGGGTGCCTTGCAACCGCGAAAACAAATGCTTGATTGGCTCATATAGCAGCCTGACCATGATGACGCTGCCTCGTTCTCAATGCGAGAAGAGAGGAGACGGTTTTCTTGTGGGGGAAGAGACAATGTTTGTTCTCCTATTATAAGAAAACTCATTAAGGCCCAGGACAGGGGGAGCTATTGTGGAAACCCGACACCGAGAACTCGAACGAAAGCAATCAAGGCTACAGCATTGTTTTGTTTCTCCTGGACAAAGCAGGAAGTTGTAATTGCTATCGACCTCGCTTTGATAAGATTTTTTGTTCGTTAATGTCAGCTTTAGGTGACCAAATAAAAAAAACAATTTTCTAAGAGAAGCCCACCGATTGGTTCTCCTAGCAGGGGCAGCTTTGCTTATCTCCTAGAACCCTATTCTCTTTTATCCTTCTGCCCTTATCGCAATCTGTCAGGGAATTGCGGGAAATATCGGCGATTAGATTTTACTAGTGCATTATCATCGCATCAGACATCATCGACGTACCTCTGCTTTCTTTTCTTGGATCTAGAAATAAAAAAACATTAAAAGTTGCTGTTTTTTTTAACTGATATCATCAGCTCCTATTTCGCGCACAAAAGCAGCAGCTTGTTTTGGATTAGAAGAGAAAGGGAAAAAAGTGTTTTGTGAGCTGGGTACGTTAGAAGCAAAAGTGATGTGCCCTGATTCTACGACATGACCTAAATTACTTTTACATTTACTTCTTGGCCAATCTCCGGTGTCCGTGAACACGACAGCAAGAATTACGAATATTGCTTAGGCGTTAACGTTTTATTTGGTCTGAAGTGTCCGGTCCCGTCCGATGAGCACCTTAGCCGAGAAGACGTGGCTAAACTTAGATTGCGTTATATTTTCTGCTTGAAACGTTTGATGGGTGCCATAAATTATGTATTGACAAATTAAGGCCTGCCAAAATCAGCCGTGATCGTTAAAGTAGATCCATTTTGTGTGGCTCGTTATTGCTTTTGTTCCAAAACGTCGTGATTATAATAAAGGTACGCGAGCCTTTACGGCGCGAATGTGCCAGAGAGGTTTTTAAAGCCGGAAGGAATCAATAATGCCTCCATCCATAAACATATGGTACTGCTATACTCCTCTCACTCGGAGCAACAAAAAAGACGTTGCAGGTCTTTGCGTCAATTGTATTATATACTGATATTATTACATGATGCAAACAATTATCTATCTATAGTTAGTAGATCGGCAGGTTTACCCAAGTCATTTAAGGGCGTTCCAGTTTGAAGTTTTAGGTCCAAATCATTGGATACCGTTTCGGTTTTTTTCCAGCTTTGGGTCCTGTCAAACTGACCGAATGCTAATCTGGCGTTTTGCCGCTATAATAAATTCATCATGCTACCCTATCAATGGTAAGGAGATACGCACGGCCAAAACCCCGTTGCGGTTTTATTAGTTTTTTAATGTGAATAGTTCTTTAATAGTTCTTTAATGTGAAGACGTTTGAGGTGGCGAGGGCTTGTGTAATTGCTACTGAATTTGTTATGTCTTGCTGTAGGCGTGAGAAAAGTTGAAGCTGGGAAAGAAATAAAAAAATCCGGAAGCCACCGTGTTTTTTATTATAATGCCTAGGCTGCGCGAAGAAACAGCAAGTCGTGACATAAAAATATAACGAATATGATAAACTATCGTGCCAGCCCTGCCACTAAAAGCATATTTTTTTTTACCAGCGCGGCAGTGCACACCAACTGCTTGCACGTTGAGCGAGAATTTCCCCAGTTTTCTCCAAGTGACGTCGTTGGGTAAAAACCGCTTCGTCGTCGATAAATTTACATGTAATTGTGCGGCGTATTTTCGTAATCCAGTGATATTAAAGCGGCGCGCGCGGGAAGGGCGGTGAACAAGTTGCGTGCGTTGCTTGAGAATTTAAAGGGGCACTGACACAAAATTTCGAAGGAGAGATAACTTCGGAGATAGATTGGTGTGAACACATGTACATCACCTGCAAAATATCAGCGGCGAATACAGCCTAGAACATATTTAAAATCAATTTTAAAGTGTGCGAAACGCAACCGAGCAACCAGCAGAGGACCACGCGCAATCGACATCCCGAGGATATTGTGTAAATAAACAACATACAAACACGTCACGAGTTTGTGTTTGCCGCTTCCGCACTGCCCGCGTTTTTCGCCGGCTCGCCTGGCTCGCCGCTCCAATCGGAGGGCCGGAGGGCGGAGCTTCTGCTCTCGAGAACGAACGACCCGATCGTTGGCGGCGGAGGCGCCGTGATTTCGTCAGCTAATCGGGCAGCTGGCCGCGACCAAAGTTCTACAGCGATTCCAGGCACTCTGTTTCTATTACTGTTTATTACCATTGGATGCGAAAACGCGCCGGAGGCACGAAAAGCCCACTGAGCTAGCCGCACGGTCGCTGTGCAGGCGGCGGCCACGGCCGCGAAGTGGCCCAGGCCGGCGCAGGTAGCTCGAGTGATAGCTTGTTACCGCTGCACGAAATTTTCCCCAAGTCCCGACTATGGTGGCTTACATGAGAAAGGAGTTAATGATGCGATGGCGGGTTGCATTAAATAAAAAATTGGGCCCATCTCCCCGCGAGGGGGACTCGAGTAAATGCGTCGCATAGGGGGTGGGTGTATTGCGTTAACGTTTAGTGTTTGGGGAGTTGGTGGTAGTGAATGCGTTGTATCAGCAGCTTCTTGACGTAGTTTGAATGAGTCAAGGATATAAGGCGCGTACGTAGCCTCCCATTCTGTGTCGGCTTTGTGGCGCAGTGGGTAGAGCACCATGTACATTGCGTTCCGCCCGCAGGGTCGAGGGATCGAAACCAGGCGCCGGATAGTATTTTTTTTTTATATAGTGTAGGGGGAGGGGTGCGGACTACGACTACGGACGTCAACGCGGGTGACATCGTGAGTTACTGAAATGCTCTGCATTTAAAATTGTCATCTGCACCGCTTGCGAGAGCGGCACTCGAATATCCGCCGCAGTGCTAAGCCGAACACATCTGTAGGCGGACCAGTAGGCGGACCGGCCGGCTGCTCTCAGCGCGCGTCTTGCCACCCACCGTCTCGAGCGTCGCGCGTCGTTCTTTAGCCGCGGTAGCATTTGCACTCGCAGCGCCTGCGTCACATCCACGGTCGCTTATTAATTAAGCGCCTCACGAGATCAGTACGTGGGGAATTCGCAGAAACTGCCGTCCATGCGGATTGGACAGTGCTACGGCGGCTCTGCTCTGTGATATCCCTCCGACGGTCATGTGGCCAGCTTTGTTCACACAAAATCCACAAAATCCATCGTTTCGCGGCACTCGCTGAAACCGAAACTGCGACTGGCCGCATTGAAAATGCCTCTAATTAAACAACCGTCGCACGCTGAAGCAAATGAGGTTTCTACAGGTTATAAGTAGGTCACTAGCTACTTATCGCAACAAAAAAAAAAACAAGATGCAAAATTTTTGTGTCAGTGCCCCTTTAAGCCTCCTTTTCACAAACCACCAACGTTAAGTATTTTGTAGCTTGAAAAATTGACGGTAACGATAGGCTAACGCTAAGACGCGACCCTATTCTTTACTCCGAGGAAATCTGAGGATGAGTTAATTCGAGTACATCCTTTCATTTTCTGTTATTTCCCCAATGTCTGCACTCTTCGTTCCTACAGACTAAGCAACCGTATCCCTCACATACCCTACGCTGGTCGGGCGAAGGCGGCACATTCTTTCCGAATGGAAATGCCGCGTATAACGCTTCTGTGTTATACGCCGTATCCATCGGCTCAATTTAGCCGATGGAACTAAGTGCTGGTGCATTCCACGGATGGCAGCTTCCCGGTAAAAGCGGGAAAGCCGACTCAATGTGAATGGGATCTTCTATAAAGAGATAGCGTATCTCCTGAAGCAGAACGTAAAGTTTCGGAGTACAAATCTCGAAACCAAAAGCCTAGCTGTGGAAGCAAAACCCTGTATCTTCAGTGGCGATAGTTTCGTACCAGCCGGGCGGGGAAAAGCAAGGCACTCAAATAGCAAAGGATAGAGCGTGCTTGAGAACAACACGGCTCCCAGCGACTTCGTCTTCATAGTTGACTCGTCTGTGTCGGATTAAGTCGACTCGGGCAGAAAATCTCTGCTCCCATCCTTAGGCATCTCTTCTGGCCGGATTACTGTCGCTTCAGAAGCACCGCCATCTTGTGCGCTTCGTGGGTGGGTTGTAGCTGGGAGTTCTGTAATTGTTCTGATATTTTACTATCGAATCGACGAGGAGTGATACGACTTGATTGAATACGATTTTGACTGCGCAGGGGCAGAACAATGTCTTTGTACGGTTCGCCTTCTAGAGCCCCGAAAATTTATTAGCGTGCTTTTGTCGGCGCGGCATGTTTTTGCAGTCTTTTGTGTTAGGAAAGAATTCGCAATCAACGAACAAGTTCCGGTGTATTTTACCCGAAAAAGTTTCTTTAGTTTGGACAGTAAACGGTGCATAGAAAAGTGGGCAAAAATGTTCTATGTTGCGGACTTTAGAGAAGAGGACTTATCGAAAGAAAACGGGGCTGAAATCAACCGTATACTGATTACCACAGTATTGATGGACTTCAAACAAGACTGAACAACAAAATAACAGCCGACCTCCTAAGTGCTCTTCATTAAGAACTGACTCCGTGGGTGATTGTGGCTTTTTTTCACTGTCTTTGAAAAAGAAATACTAAACTCTAAAGCCTCCCCTTGAAAACGTAGCGGCGTTCATCTGTATCAGTTTTTTATGACTTCAGCAAACGGTTTCAGTTTGCATTAACTATTATTTCACCATTTATTGAAAACTGTAGAGTATTACTTTATCAGTAACGGACAAAGGATGTGGAAAGACTACGCGTCATTCATGGCCTCTACACAAACTATCGTACTGACGTCGAACGTATTACAATAGATTTTTTTAAAGTGCAGAGCACTTTAAGGCGCACGCCTTGTCGTCATAGCTCGCTCGCTGGACCCAAGTAGAGCAACAGGGCGTTCCGTTGTAGCGCTGTCGTCGCGGCGTACCCCAGAGGCTTCCAAAGCCAAGCGGTTTATATAGGCATAAGCGTTCGAAACTCGTGAACCGCTGGCGCTTGTCCTACGTCTCCCCGTTGTTTAGCGCAAAGAAAACTACAGGTACATTTGAGGCAAAATATACGTAATTAACAGGCAGCGCCCGCGTTCATTTAGTTACGAACGCTCGTTGGGTTAGTTTTTACGATGCTAAGGGAAAAATTAGCAGTGGCTTAGCTCGGCTATGCCAGGATATACGTAGCGTGAGCTAAGGTTCAGCTGGTTATTCTTAGGTTTCCTGGTTGTCTAGGATTAGCTGATTATCATGGTTACTGCTGCTAAAACGTTTTCAATCCAATCCAATAAATTTAATCCAATCCAAGTCCAGTCAATCCAATCCAAGTCCATCCAGTCCAATCTTCCAGTCCAGTCCAGTCCAGCCGTCAGACCAGTCACTGCTCCTCGCGCATGCGCAGCACGGCTCTCCAGGAGCCACGCGAAACGGCTATCAAGCGGCTCCGGCGCACCGTCAGACTTGGCTACTGCGCAACGGAGGCGCACAGGTGGGCACGCGCCGGCGCCAGTGCGGCTGCCGCGGCTATGACGTCACTCCTCTGGAATGCGCAGACCGGCGAATGTGCAGACCCAATTCTCTACACACCCAATTCTCTATAATCCAAAATTAATCCAATCCAATCCAATCCAATCCAATGCTCCTCGTGTTAGCGCAGCACGGCCCTTCCAGGTCCACGCGAAACTGCTCATCCTCGGCCAGTGTAGCTTACGCTACAGAAAACGGGCGCGCAAGAAAAAAATGGCGCGTTCGAAATGACGCAGTAAGGCTCCGCGCGCAAGAAGAAAATGGCGCGTTCGAAATGCGCAAGAAAGGCTCCAGCCACGCAAAAAAAAAAAAAAAATTACGTTAAATGACACAAACAGCTCCGCACTTTCAGCAAGCAAGGCAGAACTCCGCTGGCGCATTTCAGGCAGGGCGCGCGAGCCTGCGAAGGCGGGAAATTTGAATTGCATGGGGTGGTAGTCGTGAGCGGATAACGGCGGTACAGCTCATTATGCGAATCCCTGCTCTGCACTTCCAACAGCTTTCACATTGAGTGGAACTGCTTTAATTTTTGGTGTTTTGACCTCCTTCACATGTTTTCTTTAACCTTCATAATGTTGCCGAAGTTTGAGGTAAAATTGGTATCATTGTTATCGGAGCAAAGCAGTCATTCTAATAAATCAAACTTGTATTTTTCTTCATGGCCCTTTAAGACCCCGCTGCTCAGTATTTGTGGAAAAGCAAAGGACCTCTCGCTACATGAAATTGCAAATTCTGGAACACTTTCGTTGTTTACGCTCCCAACTTGACGAAGCGTGTCTTTGGAAGACGTCAGTCATAAACAGCAGTGTTTAGTTTGACAGGACAACTAAAGAACACAGCCACAAAGAGTTCGGGGGGGGGGGGGTTAAGACAATGAGAACTTCCAGTGCACTCGCTTTGCATGGGGCTGCCTTCGAGCTCTCCTTTAATAAGCTCACAACTAAAGATTCCAAAACAATAAAACAACCTTCGTTATGGCGCGCGCAAACTGCTACGGCCGAAACAAGGCTGACTCCCCGCCGGGAATACGTCGAGCGGAGCAGCTTGCGTCGACAAAAACTCGCAACGCGACGACGTGATTAAGCGGCTCCTCTGGCGGAGCCGTGTACAGTTGTGCACGCCAAAGGGCCAAGTAACACAGAAGATGGCATTGGTTGTATTTCTCTGTGGTAGTCGCCTCTAGTTATTCACTGCGCCAACAAGCAGCAACTCACGGAGAAACACATCAGCGAGCTAATTATTCCATAAGGGAAAACAGAGCCAGCAAAAATTGGTTCGTGTGCTACATCACGAATGATAACGTGACATCACGAAGAAAAAGTGATGCCACGCTCCCGTTTTCTTTTTTTTGCATCTCAACACTGTATATATTATTTATTTATTTATTTATTTATTTTTATTTATATACCTTAAGGGCCCAATAGGGCATTACATAAGGGGGGTGACATACAGCAGTAATAACAACAACAAATTGCTTCAAAAATGCAGGGTACAGAAATATAATCAGTCAGAATTCCAAAAAATACAGAAAAGACCGCAACAAATATTCACAGAGCAAACACATTGCGAAAGCAGTACTTTTTGCACAAGCAAGAGATTACAATGACTAAAATTGGTTATCGGTTTCAAGAAAAGCAAGTAACGCAGTTTGGAAAGTTGATTGCAGAGAGTGTGCGACAACGCTAGCAGGTAGTGAATTCCACTCATTTATTGACAAAGCAAGAGGGGAAAATTGGTGTTTCTTTGTGCGAGAAAATACTGGTTCTATCTTATGATCATGGTCGATACGCATAGAAGTGTACGAAGCCGGGTGAATGAAAGTGCGACAAAACGGCGAATCAGTGTGGTATAACCTGTGGAAGAAAGATAAGCGGAAAGATAAGAAAGAAAAGATAAGAAAGATATTTGTATGTTAATCTGCATTGCAGGTAATAATACCTGTTTGTTGGTTTACGCGTATGTTTTACCAGTAAACACTGAAGAAAACTGCTAAATCTAGCTTCCCAAAATTTCCTGGGTGTCATCATACCCAAAGTCGGCAAATGATTAAAGAGGGTGCTGGCACTTTCATGACTGAAAATGCGGAGAAGAGTAGGTGAAAGGACTGAACCATGGCTTACGTACTGCATTATTAATTCTAGTAACGTAAATATTCAATGAATGCAAGTCACTTTATGTAGCTTAAAGAGACTCTGTGGCAATTATAGAAATGTTCCCCCTTTTCTTCGAGTCTGGAGGTATAGTGTAAGCTATACGCATCCCATGCACGAAACGGCCCTACGTGATTTCCTCAACGCAGCCGATCCGCCTTCTGTTCCCGCTTTGCTTTTGTGGCGATTTTAAAGCAAAGCTTTCTAGCTCTACTAGCCAACGGTTCTTTCGTGGCGTGCGGTACAACAAACTCTTGAAGCGTTGGAGGCGGCAAGGCGGGAGGGAGGTTGGGGCGGAGGGTTTGACTCACGGTGCCCACTAGAGGTGGCGCAGCGAATGTACCTAGCGTTCACCGCACGTCAGTACCTGCTCGCTTGCGTCGGCGTCGGCGGCACGGCTTTGTCGTCTGCTTTAGCGACGGTTGCTGTTTTGGGAATGTTTTGGTACAGCTTCGCGTCCATTGCGCCAAGCCTTCGCACGGCTTGGTTAACTTGTTCGACAGCACCTCCAGGGTAACCCGCCCTCGACGGAATTAAGTGGTCGTACGGCAATCATACGTGAAGGATTGGTTTGCAAGGTGGAAAAAACAAAATGTAGAGACCACATACAGACATCTGGCCGCTAGCGAAACGCTACCTTTTGGGCACTGCTTGCCACGAATGAACTCCGTTTTCTCAAGTGGTGATTACCAATTCGGTTTGTTTTAAGAGGTATTACAGAAGGCAAAAGTGGCAACTGGTTCTGATAAATGGCGATTATAAATGTTCCCTCAGCATTCTCGCAGTTCTCAAACTTACTAAACTACCTAGTTTCAATCGGCATAAATGGGAATTATTAGGCTCACATGCCGAATTGTTTCGGTGTCTGCGCTTGTGTCGCGCGGTGATGTAGCCCCAAGCTAGCACATCAGGATGGCTAGGTTCCGCTGAGTCACCCTTCGAAAGACGCTCCTCTCCGTTTTCTTTCTCCCGAATCACGGCCGGGATACAGGGCAGGGGCGGGGTCCACCGTTCTAGCACGGCCGTGGCCGACGCTGCTGCTGCGCTCGGGACACCGCTCTAGCGAATTACAGGTAACGGCTGGCAGAATGTCTGGTTTCACTCTTTGTAGAGCCACGTGTGTGAATTTAAGTGACGTCGCATGGGCGATTGCTGTGTCATTGAAAGCTTTGCTTTCCAACCACCTTCACAGCTTGGATTGGAGACAATTTTTTAAGTGCTTCCGAATGCATTTTCGGCGGCAATTTAAAGCAATCCGGCTATTAGTGACGTTAATCAAGCGATCAAACAACGCCAAGACCGGGAAAGAGAGAAAAACTTTTTGAGCAAGTTTTCACGTTATCTAATGGGCACCGAGCAGCAATATTTGGCTGAGGTTGTTTTTATCCCATATTCTCAGTAATAGATGTGTTTGTGGAGATCGTTCTGAAAGCATTTATGATTAAGAAAAAAGATGAAAAATTGTTGCAGGGCCTCTTTAAAATTTCCAGGAAGACAAAATGCAACTTTCTTTTTATTTAGGAGTACTAGCCTTTGGCAAATCGCTTAGGTGCATTTCAGTGACAAAATACGTTTTTTTTTTTTTTTTTGAGAAGATAAGGTTAGGTATAACTTCGCTGATGCCTGCAAAACGACAGTTTTTATGCGCCGCGGCGCGGGCCTGGCGTCGCCTAGGGTTTGCTGTTACTCTCCGCAGCGCCAGTGCATCCCGTTGCCGGGTCACCGGGTCTGTGTTTTTCGAACACACCCCGGGCTTGATGTACGGCCCAAAGTTGAACGTTCTTGTATATAATGCGCACTGTTTCTTCAAGTTTCGGTGGATAAGTCCTTGACTTCGCTTCATCTGGAAATGGGAAAGATGCCCATAAGGTGTGCCACTGGTCCACCAGACCAAATTAACACACTTTTCAAACACCACTCAAATAAAGTCCTGGATATAACATGTGCACCGTTGCTGATACGAGGATGCATCCGGTTTGGAGCTCCCGGCTCAGTCCCTTGGGGGGGGGGGGGGGGGCGGGGGGCATTACCTGCTGAGCCAGGCGGTAGGCCTTGCTGATCTCGCTGTTGCTTTCTAGGCGGTATTTCCTCTGGAACCACCGCGGACGGATGGTCTCGGGGGAGCGGCAAGAAAGCGCACGCGCCTCCGTGTGAGCCGTCTCGTTGTTGTTGGGCGTAGTTGCGCACCTGCCCATGTGCGCCGGAAACCACTTGATGCGGACTTCACTGTCCTGACGCTTAGTCTGGCCGATGATGGTGGCCGCCTGGGTGCACAATCGACCCTTGACGAAGTGGCGCAACGGCGGTTCTTGAGTCACTGAGCATGGTGAGACACTGCGTCAAAGCGATGGCGACCTCCTCGGCGTCCGTGGCGCCCGTGAACCGCACGCTCGCTGCCGCTCTCGTGATACCCGTGGTAGGCTTAACGGCTACCGCGACGAAAACTTCTCGCTGATACTCCGCAGCGTCGACGTACAGCGCGTGCTCGTCCTTGGCATGGTGCTCGACGCGGATCTTTCCCAGCTCCGCTCGTTGCTCCTTGTTTTATTCCGGGTGGACGTTCTTGGGGATCGGGTCCATTCGTATGCGGGCCCATGCATTATCGCAGATGTCGCTCGACCGCCGGTCCGCTGCTCGGGTGTTGTAACCCAGAATCTTGAGTATCTGGCGTCCCCTCTCGGTTCCTGAGAGGCGCTCTAGCTGTGCAGTCAGCGAGGCTGGTGTTCACGCCGAATTGAAGTAAGCGTGCCGAGCTCGTAGTGTCCGTGAGGCCTAGCGCCGTCTTGTAAGACTTGCGGATCAGCGTGTTGATCTTGTTGCGTTTCGTGACCCGCCAGTTGTGGTAGGCAGCCACGTACGTGATGTGACTGATAACAAAGATTTGGACGAGGCGCACGAGGCTGTCCTCTTCCAAGCAATAACCCCAAGAAACACTGAACCTCAAATTTCTCGGCACAGCGATGTAACATAGGCCACCCTAATGCATTTAAGGCCAGCTCTAAAACATAAATGACAGTGTGATTCTGACGAGTACGCGTTAGCATTCAAGTGGCATGATTAAACAGAGTTAGAGGATCCAATACATTTGCTGAGTGATTTGCCTTGGCGATTTAAGTCGGCTGCCGACAATAGCATAAAACATTTTGTTACGTCATAGAGAAATCGCTGGTGAGTCGCTTCTGCATCATTGCTTTACTTTAATATCTCGTTTATTGGTTTGCTTTTCTTTATTATTTCGTTTATTTGCTAGAAATTAGTGATAAAATTGGCGCCATTGTAATCGGAACAAGGCAGCCTCTTTAATGAACCAACTCACCTTTAAAGTGCTTGGCCTTTTTAAAGAAGGCATTTGTCATTAGCTTTTTTATAGAACGTTTCCAGAGACTACAAGAACATTCTTCAAGAAACCTTCAGTGGGATCCTCCAATCCTCGCGACACCTCTTGATTATAGAAGTTTGCCATGGTGAGGAAGTGCTCATCTGACAAGCATAATTGCAGTACAGAATGTAGTTTTTATTAGGTCTAACTTTTTAGAGCATTTCTTATTATTGCGGTGGCGCAATCAAGCGCAACATTTCTTTTGTAGAGCTGGGCATGCCAATTAACTTGGAGCTCCATTTCACGGAAAAAACCTGCTTGATACTCTCCTGTTTTTATCAGAGAAGCTGGCATTCAGGACGGCTTTAGCTGCCTTTCTTTCCCTGTCCTCCCAACTCTTGACTCCCTATCTCATTTCCCGGCTGTTGAACAAAGCACGGGCCTTGTCAAGGGGGCTTGTCTTTTTTTCGATAAACATCTACTCGTAACAGAAGAAGCGACAGACAGACAGACAAGACAGGACAGACAGACAGACAGACAGACCGACAGACAGACTAGACGGATTGATTGATTGATGATTGATGGATTGATTGATTGATTGATTGATGATTGATTGATTGATTGATTGATTGATTGATTGATTGATGATTGATTGATTGATTGATTGATTGATTTGATTGCGCGGTTTGACGCGCCGAAACTACACAGGTTATGAGGTACGCCATAGCGGAGTGCTTCTGAATAATTTTGGCCAACTGGGGATCTCCAACGTGCGTCGAAATCTAGAACACACGGCGTTTTTGCTTTTTCACCTCCAGCCGAAAAGCGACTCCCACGGACGGGATCAAACCCGCAATTTACTTGGGCTCAGCAGCAAAAACCTTAGCCACGGAGTCATTTATTTATTGCACAGGGGAAGCACTTATACAGAATGTACTGAAACTAGTCCCCTCTAATTGCTACAAGCACAGAATGAGGGTGACGGCAATTACTTTGCGGCATTTTCATCGGGAGCTAGAGTGACGGTCAAGTGAGAGACTTCAATTGTTCATTCAATTATACACTCCGGAAATGCATTAGGTGTCGCAACTATCTTTTGTTTATCTAAATGTCTGAGCTGTATTTCCCCTCATATTTGTTTTAGTACATTGTGCAATGCAAACAATCTACTTCTGCGGTCACCGAAGCACAAAGCCTAACTCAATGGATCAGCATATTTCACTGCTATGACCACTTGGTGAAATTCGGGGGGCAAAAGGGGGGCTCGCTGTCAGTTTGACTCATGACAACAGAAAAACAATTGCGTGGATGGCGCGAGTGCTCGAGCACTCGCAGACGAAGGAACAGCAAGGCGTTCCTAGTGCCGTGTTTTACCGTCTTCGCACCCTCTCGTGCTGGCCTCTGGGCTCCCCCAGGGCTCGCGCACTTCAAAAGCTGGCTCATGTGGCACCGCGTTTACCGCCGACTTAGCTGCCTGGAGGGGCCAAGTTTGCCAACTTGCACGCACGCGCCCGCGAACACGCACGCACACGCACGCACGCACGCACGCACACACAAACACACACGCACACGCACCCTCACTCACACACGCACCCTCACTCACACACGCGCACACACGCACACACACACGCACACGCACACGCACACGCACACACGCGCAGACATACACACGCACACACACGCACATACACACGCACACGCACACACACGCACACGCACACACACGCAGACATACACACGCACACACGCACACACACACGCGCACACACACGCACATACACACGCACACACACGCAAACGCACACCCACGCACACACACGCACGCACACACGCACACGTACACACGCGCACACACGCACGCACACGCGCACACGCACACGCACACACACGCACACGTACACACGCGCACACACGCACGCACACACGCACACACACTCACACACGGACACACACGCACACGCGCACACACACACACACGCACATACGCACACGCACACGCGCGCTCATACTCACACACATAAAGACAGAGAGAGTGAATGAGTTTGCCAACTGCGATGCTTAGTCGTCGGTTGTGAGACTTGGGACGGACAGTAGATGAGCAGCACGGACGGACAGTAGATGAGCAGCACGGTGTTCCGCAGCTCAGGGCTAGTGATTGCGCGGACATTCGTGACCACCTGCGGACATTCCCATGTGCGCAGACATGTGCGCTGAGTCTATGACACTAGGGTGAGAAGCGCCCTGGGTAGGAATATCCCATACACAAGTGGATTTGCGTTTGAGGGGATCTGTAAAATTCGGCAGACCACCGAAAGTCGCTTGCTGAGTGCCCTGGATAAACGATAATTACTTGTAATATCACTGTATGACAAGCCTGCAATGCCTGACATAGGGACGAGGTCCACATCGGACGTGCAGTTCGCTCGGTCGGTAAAGCCTCGAGCGGCTTCGTGCGCGGACTCGTTCCCTGCCAGCCGGAGTGGGCAGGGGTCTAAATTGAGGTTCTCTTGCTTGTCCCGCGTATGAGGGGGAGACCAGAAATTAGGATAGTGGCCGCCTCCCTTGTTATTTGTTCTCGGGAGAAATTTAGAACCGCTTACTTGGAGTCGCCAATTATTGTCTTCATTTCTGGGGAGGCAATCATGGGCAATGGCTGCCTCTTCTCGAACCACAGAGTCCCTCGGGCGGAACGAGTACGTGTCGGTAGAGTTACCCGGATTGCTGGCCACCGCTATGAGCCTTGCTTCGCAACCAGCGCAACCGGCTTCGTCCGCTTAGCAAGTTTTTTTTTCATTATGGGGACAGCAGAGATTTATGCACAGGTGTAGCATGCCCTCATAATGCATGCGAGATTCACAGCATGCCCGCACAAGCGTTCCTCATTGGGTGAGCCTAAACTAACGTGCTCGCACGAGCGTAGACAGCGTTCCTCCTAAATTGGACGCATTGGTGCCAGTTGCCCGCAACGGTTAACAACAACTCACAATGGTCAACATTTGGACGGAAGAACTGGAGGCAAGGGCGGGTAAGGGCAACGCAAAGGTAACGAAACGATAAACAATCAGAAACGGAACTCACGAGGGAAATTAACTGGATTGATACCAATACGGCCATGCGCCGGGATTTAGTACAATGTGTAAAACGTCTACACCCTCCCTCCCCCATCCTATCCTCCGTATCTCCTTCCCCGTTGAGTTAGCCCCTTTTTTATCCTTTCTTTCTTTATTCTTTTTTCTTTCTCTCTTCCTTTCCTTCCTTCTTCCTTCCTTCATTTCTTTCTTTCTTTCTTTCTTTCTTTCTTTCTTTCTTTTCTTTCCTTTCTTTCTTTCTTTCTTTCTTTCGTCCTTTCTTTCTTTCTTTCTTTCTTTCTTTCTTTCTTTCTTTCTTTCTTTCTTTGCTGTCTTCCTTTCGTTCTTTCTTTCTTTCTGTCTTCCTTTCGTCCTTTCCTTCTTTCTTTCTTTCTTTCTTTCTTTCTTTCTTTCTTGCTTTTGCATAGGCGACACGTATTTAACCCCATTGTTACCGATCGACGCAAACACTCGAAACACCGATGCTCGAACTCTGTGCTCTCAGTTTCACCCTTTGCAACGCCGCTTTGCTAGACTAGCGATGATCTCTGATAGCACGCAGAAGAAGGCTAGACAAATTTCTCTAGATAGCAGACAGAGCAAGTGTGTCGTGATATGTACTCTTTCGCACTGTGCCGTTCATCCTTTTACTTTGCTTGTGTTGGTGTCACTGGCGTTCATCTATTTATTTTTCTTGGGTTGGTGTTACTCTTTTTTTTTCTTCGCGTCGTTTACTTTGCGTTTTGTTTCAGTGTTTACATTAACGATTCTCTTTTCAATTGTATTTTTATGTCCGGACTCTGCTGGCAGATTTCTCTTGTTTTTACTTTCCTTTTTTTTTCAACGCTTCTTGTTTGTCTTCTTCCTGCTGTAACCCTAATGTCTAATATTCATCACTCATCAACGTAGTCACCCACCATCTGGTGTAGCAAGCCTTGTCCCTAGCAGGGCTGACCTCACCAGTTTACATTAAAGAGCCTTCTCTCTCTCTCTCTCTCCGTAGAATGGATGGCAGGAGGGAGCATCCGATTAGAAACAATGGTAGCTCATTATCGTCAGACATCGTTTCGTAATCGCCAGATCGGCTGACGCCGCTTCCGACACCCGCCACCTGAACGGTGAGATACCTGCCGACCGTGCTAATCCTTCCAGGAACGGACAAGCTTGCATCTTCGCCTGCGAGTCTGAAACATAATTGTGATGACCAAATTGTGCCCTGAGGATTATGGTAGGTGGGACCAGCGAATCGACGCGGGTACTTTGTCTCCCGCTGAAAGAGCGTTTCATAATTTAAATGCGAGTGTCACGGTGCAGTGCTGGCACATTACGCAAGTCCGAATTGCGCCCATCTTGTGCGCTGATAACAAAGGCATGCGGCTCGGTTAACCTGCACAGGATGTTTAGAATTGCAAAGTGTTGTTGAAGCTAATCTAGCAGCGACTGTTTTAACTCAAATATTAGCTCCTAAAGCTAATCGAAATAATGTTCACTCACTCACTCTTTCCTTCCCTCCCTCACTAACTCACTCAATCACGCACTCACTCACTCACTCACTCACTCACTCACTCACTCACTCACTCACTCACTCAACTCACTCACTCAGTCACTCACTCACTCACTCACTCACGCACACACTCACTCACTCACTCACTCACTCACGCACACACTCACCCACTCATTCACCCACCCATTCACTCACTCATTCACCAACTCACTCCCTCACCCACTCCCCCACTCACACACTCACACGCTCAATGACAACCGTGAACTACGCACGATGGCAATGTTACTATGTGGATCCCATCTTTGACCAGCTTATATGACGTTGCGTTCTTTCTTTTCTATCACTTCCGACCGTGAAGGTCAATTACTATTAATTTGGATTCAGTGGTACAAGGAATGGTGATACATACCTCATCGTGTTGTATACTTAATACCCACAGGTTAGCCCGACCCGCCATATCCCATTAAACAATGCTTTCCCCACAATTTCCGATTTTGTGTGGGTCCTGAAACTCGCAACAGTTCCATACAGCCCGTTTTTGTACTACCCAAATCCAATCAGTCACCAGAGGCAGCATAATAGCGCGCATACCCTATTAAGGCGACGAACCCCTGCTCTACGTCCCAGCTCTTCAGGTGTCAACGTGCGTCGACTGGCACCTGAGATCAGTTGGTGAAGGAGAAATACTGATCGTATTGCACTGGTGGCCGAAGTCAAATCAGCTAACGAAAACTAATCTGTTACACAACAGGGAAGTAACTGTTTGTATTTATGTATGGACACCTGTCAAACGCTTGTATTTGTTTATTGCAAGCTTACCTAAGAGAGCACAGAAAATTTAAAGGTGGGGTGCTGTTTAAAAATAAGAGCAGAGTTTACGGCTGAAGATTAAAATAAGGAATATAATTTTGTTCCTCACATTTATAACAACAGGCCACGTTATAAATTAACAAGAACCAGTTTACAACTAAACAAGCCACGTATATAGGTCATCTGCTTCGTCTGGATGTCACCCTACAGGTTGCCCTATTACCCTTATAGTTGATCCAATATTGAGAAAAGAATCGTACAGAAAACTATGGAAAAGAGGAAATTGAAATTAATCTAAACGATCACTACGGGGATTTCTGCTGTACCAATGGCGTGGAATTAGCCATTGCGGCTACTCTGTTAGCTTAGTTGCCTTGTAGCAAGCAAAGGAGTCCAAGGGACACTGAAAGTAAATTGCAAGTTGGGCTCAGACGAAAGTTCAACTGCCCCGAAGCCCTCCCAGCGTTTATTCGGCGGCGAAAGATGGTTTAATTGCCGAGAAAATACCAGTTAGAAAATCATTTGAATTTTCGCACCATTTAGTGACGTTTCGCGTGACGCCAGCATTTGTCGCAAGCGGTCTAGCAGGAAAACTAGAACCTCCCGAGCGAACTATCGCGGCCGCAGGAGCCACCGGTCGTGCAACTGGAGCATACGACAAAACAACTTGCTCGCCCACAATTCCGTTACCTGCCACTCTTTGAGCCTCAGTCTTGGTGCCGTACGGAACATGAGATGGTAGTTAAAGAATGTGAATGTGCCTCGCGGGCTTTTACTTTACCTACAAAACGTCAAGCGGACAGGGCAACCGCAGCGAGAACGACGACAGGGTCGCTCGTTTGATTTGCATTCTCGTTATGGATAGTCGGCTTTTAGTCGCTTCGATGCACTCGTGGCTTAACAACGTGACGCCATTTGTTAGTTTAACTTGGAACAGCCTGCAGCGGTAAATTTTTTCCGTCGCAATATGGTAACGCTTACTGCGCCATCTGTTGAATGTTTTGCCAAGCGAGCTGCCTATGAGCCCATCTGCCAAAATTGTGCCTAGAGCTCTTACGAGCGACCAAACCACCACTAAGAAACGCCTTGGCGCCATTATGAAATGAAACAGGCGCATAACATGATACAAAAATCATTTTACTTAAGTACGCAGCGTAGTTGAGGCATAGCGGCACAAAACGCCTGAATCAAAAGACCCGGTTCACGAACACATCTTATTCGACTTCAACACAATCAAGAAATGGTTTGGAACAAGCACATCGTCACGACATGCGTTTTGAGGCGAAGCGCGAAATTAACAGGCGATCGATTGCCTCCTTTTGTTCGGAAGGGTAGCACTCGCCGTTTGCGATTTACGGGGGCCAACAAGTGACTTGACTCAGCGCAAGCCATTAGGTATTAAAAACTCCACAACCTCCCGAAGGGGATCGTGCGGAAATGCGAATGCATGGGTGCCCGATGTGCGCTGCGCAAGCAGTAAGGAGAGGGCGTGCGCTTCACTGCATTATTAACATTTTCCGGGCGCTAGCGAGCGGAGAGAGGTACGCGGAGAGGAGAGAGATTTTTCCGCAACAGCCGCCCGCGCGAGCCTCTCTCCCGCCGAGCTCCGCGATGCGAGCGCCTACCACGCCCGAGCCGCTCCTCCTCCCACTCACTCTCCGCACTCCGCCGAGCTCCGCGATGCGCGCCCTCACACGCCCGAGCGGTCCTCCTCTCCTTGCCAGTCGCTACTCCCGCCCGAGCTACACTGCTCCGGTTGCTAGGCGCGCCACAGCGTTGCTAGGGGCAAGGAGGAGCGCGGAGAGATAACACTTGCGGGCGCACGCCGACGGAGCACGAAACCCCCGACTAAGAAATGCATTCGCTTTACGACGACCGACGACGACGAATAAGCAGAATCGAGGAGCGCGCTCACGTGCGCTCGCGCTGGAGGAATTCGGCCACGCCGGCCAACGGAGCAAGCAACCCGCGCAATAAATGCATTCGCATTAAAACTTGCTCTCACTCTACATACGAGGTGTGGGTTTGAATCGTCAATAGTGATAATTCCATCATAGTAAGGCAAATCTACCCGCAGCGGCTGTCCTTATGTTTCACTTCCTTCGTCTTCGTCTGAGTTCGCGCGGCTTTTATCCAAGCATGTCTTTCCAACTAGCCCAACTTGCAACCCTCCCGCAGGAGCACGCCATCGAATTTCGTCCCGATGCGAACGCGACGACAACACACACACACACAGCTTGGGCCGCCGCCTTGCTGGGTTCAAAACTTCGTTCGAGCAGACAGCGCTACGTGACGGAGCAAAAAAAACTTGTTCTGTCAGACGCAAATTACTGTCCACAGAGGAGCGGAAACGTGGAAGCCGACGCGCTACTTGCCGCCATGATGTAAACAAGGAGATAACCGACATGCGAGTTCGGCGAACCTGCAGTAACCATGACAAACGCCACCGGTGCCGTGGCTTGGCAGTTTTCGAATGTCGGCACTGTTTGCATATTTGTTATTGTTTATGGAAGTGAACGTGCAAGGAAAAATTGTATGTGTAATTTGAGAGATTGTGTGCGCGGTTCTCGATCTGTTGTTCGTCACGTGACTCTTGGCGCATCCACTCAGTCGCCGTTGACGTCATCTTTGCTGGGTGGCTGATAGCTTGTTTTTTTTTTATTAGTTAACGTCCATTTTCAAGGCACTGACCCAGGGACTGGTATATTCATTTTCTGCGGACGACAAACTATTTATATCAATTTAGGTTTTGTCTTCAGTGTCCCTTTAAAAAGCACGACATAAAACCACTTGGCAAATTTAAACTTCCCGCCCGCTCTGACTGACATCCGGCTAGACAAACAAAACGTCGTAGACGGAGCCACTCAGAAAGCATTTGCTGATACGAGTAAAAGGTGACAGTAATGGTTTTTGGTGGGAGATATACACCTATGGCAAATGGTGATGTTGAGCGAAGACATAGCAGGAACTGACAAGGCTAGTGGAGTCGGTAAAGGGTACAACGCAAATTTTTTTTTCTATGAGCCGGATCACGCGCAGGCAGCTCGACGGCATCAGGAACGAGCCTCCATGCGGATGCCGCCATTGTTATCAGAAGTTTGTTCAGTCCAATTGTAAAGAAAGGATGTGAACGTGCAACAAGACATGCTGAAAAACCTCAATTTTCGATCAGTGTCAGCTCAATGGCATAGCTGGCCCCATGCAATCGTAGCTCCGCAAAATATCAAGCGCCACATCGTCACCTGAAAACACGCGGTATCGCTACACGCCGTTTTGAGTGCCGTGAATATGCTTCCAACCAGTCCATCGTCATTGGGAATGCACTTGCAGCGCCTAGGTGACGAATAAGAACCACGGCAGGCAGTCGAGCAGGCCAGTCCTGCAGTGTAATGCCACTGGGAACGTTGTAACGCCGTGGCGGTGGTTATTGGGGGCTGGCTGCGAACGCACACGAAGCGCAGATCGCGTGTGGCCAGAAGCAACTTTCGAGCTTGAGGCTGAGGAGTTGGGCATGCCATGGTGCCATAAAAGGTAAGTTTGGCCTTTCGCGCTTCGTCCGGTGGCTCAGGTTACCCAGCCTTAGCTCGCTCATTGAGAAATACACCAGGAAGTTGGGGGAATTGACAGAGGCTATACCACACAGTGTCAGCGTCTCGAAGGGGTACGGAAGGTCGAGCAGAGGTGCGCACTATGTCGCTTGTCTGGATCGACCGTCTCCCACCTCGTGAATCCCCGAGGTCCGCGGCGCCCTGCGCGAGCTTCCAGACCACGGAAACGGTACAAAGGCGCGTGTTGCATGCTCGAATCTAGCGGGTCGGCACAGTGCGCTGGACAGCTGCTGGAGCCGGCTTTTACCGGCACTCAGTCGACGTACTCCTGAAAGCGCTACGATCTGAGGCTGACGTCTTGGAGGCCTCGGAATATGGAGCAACTGAATATGGTGGACGGGGTCTGTGTTATGCTGCCGTGAAACCACCCGGGCTGTGCGACTTGGGATGGCCAGCGCCAACACCCGCCTTAGACAGCTAGACAGCCAGGAGAAAAGAAAACGCGGTAAATTGCGTGAGAAGGGCGTGTTGGAAGACGACGGAGGAGGTCGGGAAGGGCGCACTCTTAAGAACCAAGAGCCTTGATGACGCTGGGTCTGGGCGGTTGGTCGCGCCGCGTTCGCGATCCCAAAGCCGACGAGCGTTCATTCCCTGCCTTGAGGTCCGTTCCAAAAGCCGGTTTATACGTTACAACTTCCGGGATACGCAAGCCGTATGTGTGGAGGGACGTGGCAAGTCACGGGGAGGCCGTGAAAATCCCACTACGCTACCGTGTCGAATGCTGACGATGAGGATGACGATGACGATGATTATGATGATGATGACGATGATGCTTCCTTGGTAAATTGCACATAGCCAAACATGGGACTCGCGAGACATCAGGGGTAGGAAAGAAGATCTTATTTAACTGTGGGCTCCTGTAAAAAGGAAATATAGAGCGGTTCCTAAGCATTTTGAATGTAACATTGAACATTAAGGAAAAGAGAGGCTTTGAAAGAATTTAAAACAAAACGATTTCTATAGGGGGCCAGCGGAAACGAAGCCAATCAAAGCGAAAATCGATTAGAATTTTTCATGAATATAAGAAGGCCCGAGTACACATCTCGACAGCAGAACTCCGTCTCGGACGCGCTCCAAATGAAAGAAGATTCGGCGCACTTAAGGCCGTCCACGGGCTGCGTTTTTGAACCTTAAGAAGCTGTTATCTGATCCTAGAAAAACGTTGACAGGCCAACAGGTGATCAATGACAGACTCATATTTTTTTGCACTAGCTGCAGACAGGATTTTGCGTCAGACGTGACCTGTAGGGATAGCTGGTGCGCTTTCTTCATCTGCGTGTACGCATGCGCTCAGTCTGGCGATGCTCATCCTTTTCCTTTTCAGCAGTCTAAGTGACAGTGACAGCGTTTGATGTCGATTCAGAGTTGCGAAACTTCGCTTCAGAATCCGGGCGGCGCACTCTGGTCGCATTGGTGATTTTAATAGGTCAGCGTATATTGTTCGGTTCCCCGGTCCCCAACTGTGTAACACCCTGCATCGGCACAAGAATGGGTGCTTGGCAAAGTTAACACATTCCATCGTTGTAACAGCATCTATTCAGACTGGTTGAAGGAAATTCTAAAAAAAAACAAAGAACTTGAAATTCATAACTGAAGTGAATGATGACCAATGTATCAAAAGCAATTCCTAAAATTGTAATGAAGCAGCAACAATGTGACGCCCTGCGACGTCAGCCCGCATGACCTTAAAGGACAGTTGCACTCAAATTTCACCTCGGCCCAATATACCTTTCCCATGAATTCGAACGTACTGTACGTCCAACTAATCCAACTGGAACGTGATTGGCAGCCCTGTGAAATGCGTTGTTATTTAGATAGAAACAATTCAAATAGCTCCGTCGCAGCTACGCTGCATCTGCCGGCGGTTCGTGCCAACAGCCATTCAACGGAAGTGAGATTGCGGCCGGCCCTGCGCTTTTTCCTCCGGCAAGCCAGGATATGGTAGCCGCCATAGCCAGGAGAACCGGCCGAGCTCCCACGGTTTCCGGCGACAGCTCAGTGTTGCGGGCAAGTTTTGCTCCGGCCGGCCGGCTGCGTGCGGCCGCTCGCTCGCCGGCAGAGTTGGTTGGAACGTCATTCAGCCTGGCCGTCTCTATTTCGATTTCAAGATACCCCATTTTTAAGGGGTTTTCGACGCGGATACGCGTATTTCAGCTGTCATATTTTGTATCTTGCAGTCTTTTAGGCATACTATAGGAAAATTACGTTTCAAGAGCTTGAAATTTTGAGTGCAGTTGGCCTTTAAGTCCGTTCTAAACTATTCACATCCTTAATCGTACACGAAAAATTGCTGCAGGGTTTTTGTCTGCTTACGTGCTTCGAAGGCTAAAGCCTGGCGATAATAATTAGAACTTGTTTGCTGCTATATTGTGTTTGCATCTTTTTCATCGATTTTCATTGTCGTTTTTCGCGAATGACTTAAACCGTATTCGTTTCTGCTACACATTGCGTGCTGATCTTTCCTAGCTGTCGTTTCTTTGTCTTACGGCAGAAATTACGTCACAAAGATACTGGCGCTCTTCAAAGCTTCCCTAGGGTCAGCGTTACGTGCTACATTTGTGAACCTGTTCTACTGTTGTGCCATCCCGCTAAGGCGTTACGCAGCGCCTAAGTTCTACAAGTTTTACATTAGAATTTTTATATCTGTTAATATTGTGAAGCGAGGATTATTGCCCCTCGATGATCCCGATGCCTGGCCGACTCCAAAGTGCGTATGTGCCACGAAGAAAGGAGTAATAACTACAACAGCTTTTGCTCTACTCTGACAATTCGCTGAGATAGCACAGTTTGTAGAGACTGAGCTGCTGCTGTATTAAAGTACCGTTTGTTTCCCGCATGCGCCTTTTACTTACAGCGGCGTCCTTTTATCACAGGACAATAACAACGATAACAGGGGCACTTTTTCACGGAATGGGGCACTTAGGCTTTCGCCTTTTTATTTGAGGACTCTCCGCATCAGACAAAAAACTGTGGATTTTGCGCCGTTCTTCAAGTCTTATTGCGTAGATTTTACAATTGCAGCTTCCCTTTTCATCCAAGATCCCTTGTAGCAAGTAATTGGCTGAAGGCGAAGGATTTGAACACCACTTGGCAAATTTAAGTTTCCCTCCACACGAAACCAACTTGTTGGACAAGCGCAATGGTGTATAACGCGCCGCTAAGAGTCACCTGGAGATGCGAGGAGAAAAAAAAACGTAATGATTCTTGCTGAAAGGTAGGCCTCTGCAAGGAGGCTGTTGAGTGAAGGAACAGGGAGAAGCAAGTAGCAAGGCTAGTTTGTTCTTAACGAAACCAGATTACGGCCGCATTTGCACGCAGTTGGTGTCGGGTGTTCAAAGCTGAACGGCCAAACAAGTGAGCCACGATACGCATAGACCTGTCACGTTTTGTCGCCACCACATCAACATGTATTGTTCCAAATTTCGAGAAAAGCTGGCGAATGTCCAACAAGGCTTGCGGAAACATCTGTCATGAAGAACGTCACTTCAATAGCTTGGCGATTCCAGTGTAATCGTTGGTGTCGCAGATGATATAACATCAAGGGAACGCGTCGAAGTTGGATAGGATTTGATCCCCGGGAAAATTCTTCCAGTTCAATCTGTAGCCAGTACGATGATTGAAATTGGCGCACTTGCGCGTCGTTTGAGCCACAGGCGAGAAGCACCACACGAAGTTGAACAGGCCCGTTCTGTGGCCTGGCGCCACTGATACCTTGGCGATGCAGTTGCGGCTGAGCTTGGTCATTGGCTGTAGGGAGCACAGGAGGCGCAAAACAGGTGGAAGGAGGCAGTTTTCGAGCTTCAGGCCACGGAGTTGGGCGTAGATCCCTTCCAGCAAAGCCACGCCTCTCCTGTTGCGCATGCTCACAAGCCCAGGTAGTCTAGCCATGGCTCGGCCATTCCAAAACATACCAGGGCGCTGAGTGAATCGCTCGGGGGCCCAGGTCTCACAGGGTCAGCCTTTGAAGACGGCTTGCACAGCAGACAGCAGGAAGACAGGCACTCGGTCGTTTGTTGCACTCGGTCGTTTGTTGCATCGCCTGTCGCCCAACTCGCAGAAGCGTGAATTTCCTGCCGTCCTACCGCTAACGTCCAGGGCACGGACGATGCTCTAATAGAGCGGGTCGGCGCATTGCGCTGGACTGCGGGGTGAGCCAGTGAAGGCGACCATGGTGGCTTCTGCCCGACCTTTGCGTCGTCGATGAGGTTCTCAAAGTAGATCGTCATGAGCCTCATGTCTTGGAAGCCCCTGCAGATGGAGAGCAATGCGCTGGGTGGGGTCGGTGGTGGGGGGTCGTGAAACCACGTGAGGTGTGCGACTCTCTAGGGCCAACGGCTCGTTTAGACGCCCGAATCTCGCCTTGGAAAGCCAAATGGGAAGAAAATGCAGGGAAGTGCGAGGTATGGGCGTAAGCGGCGACGACGACGACGGGGTGGGCAAGGGCGCTCGGAAGAACGAGCCTTGCGGCAGCTTGGTCCAGGTTGTTCGCCGTAACGCGCTCCGGGATCCCAAACCCGACGGGCGTTCCTGCCGTGATCCCTTCCAGAAGACGTCGTACAGAGCGTGGGCGGCAACGACGACGACGGAGGTGGGTAAGGTCGCATTCGGAAGAACGAGCGTTGCGGCAGCTTGGTCCAGGTTGTTCGCTATAACGCGCTCCGGGATCCCAAACCCGACGGGCGTTCCTGCCGTGATCCCTCCCAGAAGACGTCGTACAGAGCGTGGACGCAACGACTACGACGGAGGTGGGTAAGGTCGCGTTCGGAAGAATGAGCGTTGCGGCAGCTTGGTCCAGGTTGTTCGCTGTAACGCGCTCCGGGATCCCAAAGCCGACCGGCGTTCCTGCAGCGATCCCTGCCTCGTACGCTTGGTTTACGGGAGGCGCAAACCGTACGGATGTTGGGGCCATCACGGGGAGGCCGTGAAGATACCACAGCGCGACCGCTTTGAGCGCGTCGCCTTTCCTTCTCTTTCTTCAGCGTATGCACGAGCGCTCATCCTGGGGCCACTCGTCATTTTCCTCCTCGTCAGCGTATAGCAGAGGGATGTCATTTTTTCCTGCCATGGGGATTTTAATTGATAAAATCTTTGGAGAGTTCCACAGAGTACCAACAGCGTGCACAAACATGCATAATTGGCAAAGTAACCGATCTCTTTGTTGCCATATTGTGCGTGCGGGTTATCAAACCGAAGCGTTGGGTGTTCTCACTGATGGCGTCTGTACGCGACAACGTTGAAGTGAAAGAAGTAGACACCCACTTTATCTGTATAAATCTGGTCTGGCTCTATCTCCCCAACGCCCTTTCTGCGACGAACTGGAAAATATAAAACATTTCCTCTTTAATTGCCGCAGCTTTTCCCCAATGCGACGCACGTATCTGGAGTCAACCTTTAGGCGCCTCCACCTTCCGCTATCTACTTCGGAGGTTCTGCGCTTCCACCCTAGGAGTCTGACACAGGGATGTTGTGTCCACCCTTCACTCTTATGTTGCGGCGACAGGCCGGTTTTCCTGCTAGCCAACTAAGCGTTCACATTTTTAATATATATTATATATATATATATTTATATATATATATATATTATATATATATATATATATATATAATATATATATATATATATATATATATATTGTTCTGTATTTCCCTTTGTAAATTTGGAGATATAAAATAAATTAGGTCACATTCTGATTAGGTACATAGCTTCTTGGCCAATCCCCCGCGTGGGTATGTGCCCTAGTCTGAGGCAACCAACCAACCACCCAACCACAAAATCACACCCGCCAGGCCACCGACACCATAGAGTTTCATATATTAGTATGAAACTCTATGACCGACAACGCCAAACTGGGCTAAGGTCACTAGGTGTTGAGGATGTTCAAGGATGTCCCTGTGCAATGCTTCTATATCTGAATTTTGAAAAAACACTATGGTTCAGTCTATGAATATCAAAAGCGTAGCAGTTCAGAACAAAATGTTCCATGTTTGCTTCACACACAGTGTGACAAAAGGTACATGTGCAGGAGGTAGTGGGGCCAATGCCCTTCTTCTGGTGAGCACGTATATGGCATTTATGGATGATATGAGGTGGAGTGGCTGTGTATGAGGTGTGAGGTGTACTTATGTAGGATTTTAGGTGTAGGCGTAATGCGTTCAGCAGCTGCGTCCTCTGTTTTTTGGTTTTGGTGCTCAGTGCTACGTAGTACCTAAAATGGGTGTGTATATATGAGGGAAGGCCCGGTGTTGTCTCTTAGAGCCTTCCAGATAGCCAAAAGTTCGGCTTGAGCAGGTGTTGCGTGGTCCAGTGTGCAGACGCAACGCCTGGCTTCTCAGGTTTGTCTGGTTTGTGTGCCTTGTTTGTACCAGGCAAAGGTCAGCCGAAATCCATCGAGAGCGGCGTCTGTAAATACTGCATTGGTGTTTTGTTGATTGTGCCTATGAGAGAGGTGCTCTCTGGTTGAAGTGGCGCCATTTGCGGGAGGCGTGCAAGTCTGGAGGGGGTGCAGGTAGGGAAACTCAAGGTTGGTTGTTTCGCCTGGAGTGACCCGGGCTTCTGTACAGACTCGTCAGGTATCCCAAAGAAATGGGGCCTTGGTCCTGTATTGTGAGGTTCAGTCGGTTGTCCAATGATGACTGAGCGCTTCTGAGGATGTCCTCGATTGGCAGTAGGGGTACAAGGTCCCGAAGTTTCCGTAGATCGGTGAACTTCGGAAGGCCCGGCATAGTCCGAAGAATGTATCGGTGGAGAACTTGCAATGTCTTCTCAGCTGCTTTTGAAGAAACAGAAAAAAAAAAAAGTTGAAGAAAAATTCGTCCTGGCCAGTCATAGTCCGAAAGATATATCGGCGGGGAACTTGCAATGTCTTCTCAGCTGCTTTTGAAGAAAAAGAAAAAAAAAGTTAAAGAAAAAATTCGTCCTGGTCCAGGACGAATTTTTCTGCAACTGCGAAGTTTCTGAGGAAGCTGTAATGATTTCCTTTGTAGCCGTACGGCTGCATTCACGTGGATGCCAAACTTTCCTTTGCAGGGACTCATAATGCGGCCATTAATGACAAACTGAAAGCTCCTGAGTGTTCCTTAGACAATTGCCCTGCCACTTCTTTTTCTTGTGACATGGTAGGCGATTTTTTGCAAGTATTGTTCGCGTACGTTTTCATAGTTTTTACGGTAATATGCTTTTTCTAGACTGGAAAGACTGGGAGGTATTGCACTTAATCAACGAGCATTTATCCGCGCGTAGCGCTGTCGGTAACGTCTATAGTCAGATCCGCTCATAAGGTGCCTTCTGTGGCCACAATATCTTCGTCGTACGGCGGGTAGTGGTACAAGCTCTGTCATGGCACGACACGTTCTGCGGGGAAGAGGGCATGGCCCACCATGTTGACTTTTGCCAGCAGAATTGTTGCTGTTGCTCCACCTTCACTTAAGCCACATAAGCAAGTGGAAAACAAATCGGCAACAATCAAGAGAGTTGTCAATTAATCCGCAGCGTTCTTACGCCAATTCTCGCCAATGTAAATTATGGTGGCCACCTGTAGCTACAAGTAGCAAATGTATTGGTGATCTTCTGTTTTTCCAGTTTTCTTTGTTTCTTTTGGGTGAGGATGTACTTTTAAGGATGTAAGGATGCTGTAGGATTCTGCAATTGTGAAAGTTCGAACTAACTAAAGGGAACAATAACTGCAGTACATGGCGATAGGGAAGACGTACCACATGTTACGATGTATTTCTTGAAAAACTCCGTAATTGCCGCCTGCCTTTTCCGCTATAAGGCAAAACGTCGCAAGCACGTTTTGCTTTAAGTGGCTGAATATGGCGAAAGGGCTCCGATTCACCTGTTTCAAAATTTTAAGAGACGGGTGCAATTCCATCCGGCCCCGACAATTCGAGCGTTCGGCTGCTCTCGCGCTGCGTCCTCTTCCTCTACTTCGTCCCTGGCAGTGACACGTTTTCGTTTCTGACCTATGAAATCATGTACTCATTTGTCGGTGCACCCCAACGCACTGCACTCGCGTTTACACCGACGTAGTCCGCAAAGAAGAGGTCTTCGAATTATCCATAAGTTTGTATTATTGAAGTTCGAATTCCCGAGCTTGATCTGTATTACAGCAATTAAGTGCCTTAAGATCACCAATTGTACGTTTTGTTTTTTTTTGAAAATGCTAGACACTGCAGGAAGGGCTTGTTCTCATATTTTTATTTAGGGTTTGCGCAGTTCTTTTTCGGAACGCCTAATTTTCTTCCTTGGTTTTTGCGGCCCATGGATGAGATTCATACTTTTTATTTCGCGACCTCACCTTTTATGAAGTGTTTGCTTTTATATATTGTGATGTCTTGTTTCTCCCTTCGACCTATTTTCTTCATTTGTGCTATTGAGACAATAATTGGGTTAGCTGCTCCACCCGCCATGGTGGCTCAGTGGCTAAGGCGTTGTACTGCTGAGCACGAGAACGCGGGTTCGATTCCCGGCCGCGGCGGCCGCTTTTCTGACGGAGGCGAAAAGCAAAAACGCCCGTGCGTACGAGGATTCGGCGCACGTAAAGATCCCTAGGGGGTCAAAATTAAGCCGGAGCCCTCCACTACGGCGCACCTGATCGCCTGCGTTGCGTCGGCGAGGTAAACCATACAATCAATCAATCGGGTTAGCTCCGCCAATTGCGCATTTTCGTACACAAGCGAGACGTTACACGCGTGGGGCTGGGTGTGTATTCCGCAGATAGTTTCTACGCATTATAACATTTGACTTCACATATGATTTGAGCAAGTGTCTCGACATCAGAATGCTGAGCGCGCGATGTGAACGAATCGCTGCCACTACTGCATCGCTTGAACAGACGTTGCCCAACAGGATATTCCTTTATGTTGCATCTTGGTGGCGGCCGCCGGCCAATTCACCAGCGCGCGTATGCGGTAAGCCTCACAGGAAATAGTGGTTCAGGTATTTGAGAATCGGGGTCGGCAATGTTGACGTCGGAGTTAATGGGGGGAGTGGTGATTGGTCTTCACATTGTGACGGCAGTTGGCACCGCCCGCGACGAATCCCCTTGAGTAGGCGTGTGAGATTTTTGGGCTGGATGTGTTGACTCTGCGATAAGGAGGGTATTGGTGCACGGCCATTTTATTTCTTACGACATCGATCATCTCCTGTGAAAATCTACCTGTGCGGCTATGCTGGTTTTGGAATGTTTAACGTAATTACCTTACTAGTAAGCCTCCTGACGTGCGAAGGAAAGTCTGCGCGGCTGCTCATGGAGCTGCGTGTACCGAGATGTCAATGTTTTTGAAATCGAAGTTCATAACTCATGCACTAGATCCACTTTTCGCAAGGTACATGGCAGCTGCATCTTTCAAATTACGGCCACTTAGTCAAACTGGTGTGGTGGGGTGAGTGTTTGACTCCCATTCCGAGTTCGGTTCTCATTCGGACCCAAATATACAAATGCGAAAGCAATAGTTCAGTGTGCAGGACCGATATCCGCGGTCTTTGTCACGTAGACGGCACACCAAAGGCCGACCAAAGCCGCACAAAAAGGCCGGCGGCTCAAATAATTTAGAAAACGGTATAGTTTAGTTAATAAAAATACTGGTTACCTTTCAGGGTGATCCAGACTCGAACCCTGCAGGGGCCTCCAGAACACGAGATGAGAAAGCAATCTTAGTATTGGCACAGTTCGGGTAACCTAGTTTCATCAAGGTGCACCTATACTAAACAAGTTTAGGCCTTCTTTTTAGAAACATGCTTTTGTTGCATTAAAATTACTGAAATAAGATTTATTGACCACTGGCCAGCTGTGGGAGCTGCGTAGATGCTGGAGATTGTCATGCCAAGCAAGCTCTGTCAGACACTGTAATCAATTCACTCGCGCGCCAAGCGCTGCTTCTTTCTTGTCGTGAGAACAAGTCCCAACGGGAGAATTGTCCTCAATTCCCCCGTTGGGAATTGTCCTCGTGCGAATGAATGTCCCAACCACTGCAGTAACATCCATAACAGAAAAAAAATGTATTGTATGCACCGCCACCCTGCAGTTGGGACACAAAGCAGGAAAAACCGAAAGAAATAACAAAACGTCCTGTGCCATTTCACCCTGGAACGGTGGATTTCCAGCGGAGCTGCTTGTTGGTTATCGGTTGGCCACAAACTGCCCATCCAACTGCAACATCGCAGGGGCAAACCGTTCTGCAGGATCGAGCAAACGCCGGCGTCTTGCGTTTTACTCCTAGCGGTATTCGAGGTGCCGAAGTCCATCGCGTTTACGCTTGGCGGTCGCAACGCGATCGTCGTAGGAGGCCTCGTCCGGCCGCTCTCGCGCTAATTGCATTCTTTTGTAGCGTGAGCTACACTGGCCGAGGTTGAGCAGTTTCACGTGGCTCCTGGAGAGCCGTACTGCGCATGCGCGAGGAGCAGTGACACGGCGCGCAGCTGGCGCCTCGGAGCCTCCACCGCCGCGCGCGCCTCGCCGGTCTGCGCATTCCAGAGGAGTGACGTCACAGCCGCGGCAGACGCACTGATGCCGGCGCGTGCCCAGCTGTGCGCCCCCGTTGCGCAGTAGCCAACTCTGACGCTGCGCCGGAGCCGCTTGATAAAGCCTCTCATTTTGTACGCATGCGGAGAGGTATCAGTGCGGTATACATGTAGCGGGGTGTTTCCTAGACAACCAGGAAAGCTAAGAATGACCACCGGAATCTTAGCTCACCCTACGTATATCCTGGCATAGCCGAGCTAAGCCACTCTTAATTTTTTTTTACATCGAAACTGTATGGCATAATCCTTCACACGTTCTCATATCCATATTGAAAAAGGGCTCTGAGATTGTGTTCAGCGTAGGTAAAAATTCATACGAAATAAAAAGACAGCTACTAGGGCCTCCATACATTCATGCCTTGTACTGCCACAAAAGCAATGTTTTCCCAGCAATCCAGGTTCGTCTAGATGTGAAGGCCACCTTTAAAAAGACGGCGTTATCGTGGTCTTTCGTTAGTTGCCTTACTTACAACGTGATGTTGCGCGGCGAAGCCTATTCATCTACGGAGCAAGTATGGTTACAGCACATGTTGATACTGTTATGCGTGCACTCGGAGAAAGGGGGTGGGCCACACGCGCAGGTTTCGCTTGCGCACCGTGGACACACCCGTTCTGCTGAAGGAGTGAAGGGGGGGGGGGGGATATTTCAACGTGAACGTGTCACAGCCCAAGGGACGGAGCAGTAGTAGTCCTTGAGGTACATTTTATGCCTAATATTCTAACGTCAAATCATCATTGTTCTTCTCCCGAGGTGCCTTTCTTTATCAATGAAGCGTCTCATCGTTAGGTGCATTCGATTTCCATGTGTCAAACTGCCTTCCTGGATCTAAAACTCTAATAACATAAAATATCGTGTTCATTGATTTTTCGTGCCCTACATTTATTTCGAGGCGTTCAAGTGTCGTGTACCTGCAATGTAAAACCATTCGACTATACGCCGAACCTTCAACTGGAATTTATCCCAGTATATTTATTTCCCAAAGCTGGGGGAGCATTCGACCAGGGGAACGCACTGGTGATAGCAACGAAACGTCGCTTCAAAGGTTTTGCTCGGTTGTTTTGTAAAACATACCGCCTGACGCTACAACAAAAGGGAGTATGAGGAACTGTTTGAACTGAAAGCTGCTAGAAATATTGTATTGAATGCATTTTTTTTTGTTTCAGCGCTGTGGGATGATCCAGACTAAGAAATCATTGTTTGGAAAGATCCAGAAATCCGCATTATCGAACAATAAGGTTTCGTGTTATTGGATACCAGGGAAAAAACGATATGTTTTCGGGCTCCTGTCAAGGTGTCGCAAAATTGTTGGAAAACAACTTAGTCCCGAACGTATACACTCCGGTCGCCTATTTTTTTTGTTCATCGACTTATTTTGTGTAACTCAGCGTCGATATCTATCGATCGTTCTTCGCCCTTGAGCTGACACTGGGGTTCTCTCCCTTCCGCGAGCCACCTCACAAAAACACAACACAATTCGCAAGGAGGAAAACCAATAACGAGAGGAAACTTCGCAGTAACCCACTATTGGATCGTTTTAGCTAACCGTGTGTACCGTGTGTTCCGTGAGTACCACGTGTACCGGTATCCCGACTGCGCATGCGCGCGCAGACACGGCGAGACGGGCTACACGGGCCGCCCTACTGGAACAAATGCACACATGCCCAGTCAGGTGCCGGTACACATGGTACGCACGGAGCACATGGTACATAAGGTAAGCTAAAGCTCGGTACATCGGACACCATTAGCAACAAACCAAGGTCGCTTATTTCCATATTGAAATGACGGCAGTCTCACACAGACCACGGACCCCCCTCCGCCTCCCCCCAATTCTATTGACCATATGACGGAGATAAGCGTAGTATGCAGCGAGTGCGCTTGAGTGGCCACGGCTCAGAGCGAGCGGAACCAAATGCGGACATGCTCTGCTGCGGCGCCGTGGCAACAGAACATTGAAGAGAATTATTCTGCTGGGGCGAAGGAGGAGACCGCATGACGTTCGTTTACTGGGTTTGCCCTGTAGAGACGAGACACTGAAAAAAAATTGTGTATCTACATACTAGAACCGATTCGCTCGTCGTGATAGTTGCCTTTGCCTCCCGCGCGATTTTTCCTGTCCTCACCCAGAAATCGATTTCTGTTTGCGGTCACACTTTTGCTGCCTTTTCATTTCCGGATTGCACATAGATGCGGAAAGGACAATAACGGTTCCGCTACGCCAAGTAATCAGCTCGTTTCTGTTTATTTTCTCTTCCACTTTCTGGCGTTGCTTTTTTGACGACCTTCACCTCGGTGGCTTATTTTGTATGTTATTTCTTTTCCCCGGTTATTGTTGAACCCTATTTATTTATTTATTTGAAGTACTTACAAACAGCGCCGGGACTTTCCGGGAGAAGCACTGGGTACATGAATATAAGGCATACAAAACGGCAATAAATCGGAAGGGAAATAAATCACAAATGGGTAAAAATAAATGTGCAGATGTAAACAAAAGAGGAGAGTGATCAAAACGAACAACAAGAGCTCGGAGGTCGTGTGCAGGGTATGCATTAATGATCACATACAAGTATAAGCTAGGTGGTTCTTTTGGCGCAGAAACACGAGAACAGAGGGAAAAGTGCAAGTACGACCCCTCCACAACATCTGCATTCAAAATGTGAGAATTTTAAAGGAGTGCTTAAAACGAACTATGTAATTGCAAAAAAAATGCCAATAGAAGATAAAACGGACTGTTAAAGGCATGTTGGCATCAGCTATCTGGTGCCAGGCTCAATAAGCCGAAGGCCATTTAAACGGTCAGCTAGTCTTTACGCGCTTGAAATGGGTGGGAAATGTTTGAAAAAATGGGAAAGCAGAGCTATATAAACTTTGCGGGAGCGGCTCAAGTGGCTCTAATCCTGTGCTGCTTACAAGGTGTGGTGCCACCCTACGTTGCGAAAATGGCAAAACGAATATGGTATCTTTATTGGTCAGTGTGAATTGCACAGGAGTCAGGATTGCTCCAGAGAAGCTGTGTGTTTATTTTATTGCCAATATATTGTTTGTTAATGAGAAGCTTTCTGATGTCTTCCTTGATATTAGATCGCAGCACCAAAACGCACAGCTGGAAAGCCAACTTGGGGCTCTACAAAGGTCAAATAATGAAAATGAAGATGAAATGCCAAGCAGCGCAAGAAAAAAAAAACGCTTCTTGAGCGCATTGTCGGAATCTAACCTGGGTCTCTCACGTTAGAAAGGTGACGTTTATTCAATTATGTCCATTGCGACACGGTCGAAGTAGTTTCGATTTCGGACTTTGACTTTGCCTTTGGCTGAGTCTGCATGGGAGAAAGCAAAGGGTTTTAAACATCTTTCTCTGCGACAAGTGCTTAAGTGTACTCGCAGGAGCAGTTCTGGAGAGTCAAGAAACTGCTCGAAATTTCTCAGCACTGTCAGAAATATAACAAAGTAAAAAAAGGCTGGAAATATAATTTGAACCAGAGTTTCTAGGCGCTAGCGGATCATCAGTGGCTAAGGCGTTGCTCAGAGCAAGGGCTCAGGATCGATTTTCAGTGGCGGTGGGAAATATGTTTGTCGTTGACGTGAAAACAAATAAGCTTACCTAATTAAGATTTCGCCGCACGTTGAAGAATCCGGCGGTTCCAAAATAATTGAAAGTGATCCAATATCGAGCTCCTAATAGCCTTTGGCGCAAAAAAAAAAATCAGCTTGGAGTGTGCATATTAATTCTACTGTTCTGTAAATTATTGCCAGAAGGTTCAGACCAATGTTTTAACAGTTATGCCTCCTTTATCCTCAAGGCCCACCTCTCACACCATCCCTCTCCAAACGGTAAAGAGGGTGAGGTTTTGCTCAAGTCAATTCAGTGTTCCCGCGTTCCACTGTTCCCGCACCATCTCTTGGAACCTTTCGCTACTCTTGGACATTGGAAGGCCGCCACGATGTCTATGCTCGGGCGCGAGCTGTTTTTGTGTTTTTTGTCAAAATAATATTTTGAGCGCGTATATTTTATTTGCAATCGCAAAAATAAAAAATCAAGGGTATTTTTAATTTCAAACAAAAGAAACCTGTTATGTAATGGTGGTCTACCTGAATTGTGCCTAATGTTGTCTTTGTGCCATACAGTGTTGACAAATATAAAGTATGGTACCAGATGTAGTGATTAGGAAACGTTTTGCCTATATGAACTTCTGGTCTCAGAAATCGTTTTGGCCTTTGGCCTGGTGGCAGAATCAAGGAGCAGACAGACAGACAAACAGACCAAATTTTCGGGTTTAGGTAGCCCGAGAAAGATAATTGGCTATAAAAAGACTTAGTGCGTGTTCGAGTAATTGAAAACACGTTTAACATGTTAGTAGCGATATGGAAGATATTGGATGCTTCTATCCATATCAGTATTATCATCATCATTACCGATACTTGGAAATAAAGGAAGATGTACAGCAAGCCCTTTTGCAATGTGGGGAAGATGTGAAAGGAGTTTAGTATCGAGGATAAGTAATGCAGCAATGGTGAATTTATTGTAATACCGGAGGAGGCGCAAAACGTACAAGACAAGTCAGCGCTGAACTTTGGCTTCGCGTTTGCGTAATTATCTACTAACGTTTGCTTTTTTATTCTCACAAACACGGTATTGCGCACCGTTCTTACGGCCAACAACAGGATGCTTAAAATAGGACGCAAGAAAAAGCAAACCACTAGCATATACCAAAACTAACAAAAAAGAATGGTCTCCCTCCATTATTCGGCCACAGGGAAGGGGCATAAAGATGGCTGATGGCATCAGCAATAAACCTACAATACCCGAGCCGTCTGTGCCGGTCGTGTAAGCAAGTAGTATAAGCTCAGTATTTCAGTATAAGCTGAAAAAATCGCGGGTATAGGGGTTTCCAGCCAGCATCAAAACTTGGTCTCGTTTCGTAGAAGGCTCCTTGGTAATCCGGCCTGATATGAACTTTTACGAGACAAGCCTGCTGCTTTTTCCGGTCACCATTCTACTTTACGGCGTCGGTTCACGAAGATTGGCGTTCGTCGCCGTAGTGCACGCTTCCGTTTGACGTTCACCACTGGCCTGAAAGAAGGCTGTCTCGTACGGAATTTCATGACAAAGCAGACAATGGCCCTTTCCATCTAGGCGTACCATCAACACAGAAAAGAAAATACAATACACAGAGTGAGACAAGCTGGTATTTAGTTCCAGGCTGCAATTCGCCGATGCACGCCCGATAGCCGGAGGGGATAAATTCCTCTTGGGGTTGTGGAAAACGATTACGTTATTACCGTTTTTTTAATTGCCCAGACTGGGACAATGGTGACTGTGGTGAAATTTGCCTCTTCAAGAATGCATGCAGTAGTGGCATAAGATGATTTCAAAGGAAATTTCTTCAGCAGTCAGACGCGTCAGCAGTTTGCCTGGATTTTGGCTGCGGCCGCTGCGCCACTGCGGAGGATATTTCATGAGGAAGCTTTGGTGGGAAGACTTTGTGGTGAGTGCACATCAACCAGCTTTCCGCTAGGGCAAGCCCTTTTCAATTTATGGAATATCAGATATATTTCAGCTCTAGGAGAACATATTTGACTTTGCCGGATTGATGAGAAACTTGCTGGGCCGCGTCATTCAGTACAAGTGTTTTCCGTGCTAGCCTCTCTCCACTAAGACAGCGCGGAATGTACAATCAGTGGAAGAAAGCTTATATGTGCGTGCGTGCCTGCACACGTGTGCGTGTGCGTGTGTGCATGTGTGCGGGTGCATGTGCGTGCGTGCGTGTCGCGTCCGTATGCGGGCGTGTGTGCGTGTGTGTGTATGCATGTGTGTGCACGTGTGCGTGTGCGTGTGCGCCTGCGTGCGTGCGTGCGCGTGCCTGTGCGTATGCGTGTGCGTGCCTGCTGCTGTGTGTGGTGTGTGTGTGGTGTGTGTGTGGGGTGTGTTGTGGGGTGTGTGCGTGGCCAGTGTACAGGGGTGCCATGTTATTTTCTCATTAAGATCATTATGATATTTTTGTACTTGTGTCTTTTTCATCCGCTATGCCTCTAATTAGTATGTCCGAAATACCCTTGTGGCCTCAGTAGATGTCTTCCACACATATTTCTAAATAGAAGTCCAAGACGCTTCACTAGGTGTACGTTTGATTCTCTTGAACCAGGGATCGGCACTGGTGTATTGTATGCGTGCTACACTAATGCTGCGTAGGCCTCAGGTTCGCATTCCATATCTAAATGGAGCCACTTTTCCATTCATATTTTTTTTCTCTGCGGCGTCGGCTATTTGTGGAGCCATCCGTCCTGAGCCACACCGGCCCGGGATTTTCGTATGATTGGGCTTCTTTATTTCGTATTAAAACATGCGGATGTGGGCGCGCTTCTCGGCTTCACCGTTTCAATCCTTCTGGCGTAGGTGTCATAGGCTGCACAATTCGGTAGTTTTATATACGCCTTCATTGATTTTTATCCTCTCTTTCTGTTTTTTTTTCGCAAATTTGCTTTGATTGTTTGATTTAAGTTTTTTTATAAGTAAGGCGTCTGCCAGTTTTAAACGCCCTCTTCACATGCGTTTATTAGAGCACACAAAAAATATTGGCAAGGCAAGTGCGTCAATACGCGGACCTGCCAACACGCACTCGGATCAAAGCCGGGCTTCCGTTCTCCTGCAGTTCTTCTCCAGCCCGGTGAGACGCATTTGTCTATGCAGGATGGTTCGATTGCAAGACAATGCTTGGCCCATGCAACTCAATGACTCGGCCTTTCAAAGCTGCACAGCGAACCTATGTAAAACATATATGCTAGAGAAATCAAGTCCGCTTTTGACGTGTCCGCGCGCTTTTATTTGACACTTTATTGTCTGTACAACCAGCCGGGCTGAAATGCAAATACGGTTTCATGTTGACTGCTTCGGTTTGGTTTATACTCGTTAATTGTGTTCTTTGCCGAAAGTCTGCGCTTGCATATTCTGTGTTCGGATTTCAGAGCTTCTTGGCGATACTTGAAAACGCCTCGTGGGCAGAATGCAGATCTTAGTGGGCGACTGATTTATGTGAAGGGTAGAGTGGCGAAACGTGCGAGAAAAGCGGGAACTGGGCTGGAATAATGCCGTAGCTTAGTTTATTCTCTCGAACGGAACCAAATGAAAGCAATTGCTCTGGTAAATTCAAGCTGGATCTCCAGCTATTTACAATTGTGTTTACACGATACACAGCAAAGTGTCAACGAAGCGAAACTTTTAAAAGGAAGACATCAAGCTACATGTATGTACAGTCAAAACTCAATCTAAAGGAAGTTTAGTTTGCGAAATCCCCGATCTAACGAACAAATTCGGATTCCCCCGCACTTGCCTATACGGCTCAGTGCTTCATGAACTCCAGCTAACGAACTAGATTGAACGTCATTCCTGAATTAACGAAGTATTTCGAGAAACAGGCACATTAAAAAGAAGCACTTTCAGAAGTGTTTTGTCAGAACGCCACGAAGATTATTGCGTCACGTCCGAAAAAGTTGAGGCATATCGTTTCATTTTTATGGAGCTCTACGAGGAAAACTCGTCAGTCCCCGTTTTCAATCACTGCTGCTGCTAAAACTCATGACGCGCCTGTGATGGACGCTATTGACTTGCTCAGGTACTTAGTTTGGCTCACGAAGGAGTCGACGACGCGTTGAATGCCCTTGTGTGCTACGCAGACTATGTCCGCCCAGTGCTAACGAATCTCATGCAGGCGAAATCACCGGCTTTTTGCCACGAAATAACTTTGCTTCCCCCCGAACTCCAGCGTTCGATTGTTACTATTTTTACCGCGGACATTTCGCGCATTGCTAAATTATCTTCTGGCGAGTGCCTTGGCCTCCGCGTTTAACGATGTCATGGTATATGCTGGGACACGCCTCCCTTTAAGCATCAAATCTATAGAATGAACTGCTTTTAAATGAAAATGCTGATTTTACGAAGTTCTTGATTTAACAAAATAATTCGCGGTTTCAGGTGACTTCGTTAGATCGGGTTTTAAGTGTGTATACTTTGGAGCGCCGAAGTCGAGTTCACATGGTGAAACGTAAGGTCGTAATTAGTTATTTTTCACTTGTGCCCGCCTTTTTTCGCAACTATCATACATACATACATACATACATACATACATACATACATACATACATACATACATACATACATACATACATACATACATACATACATACATACATACTACATACTCAACTATACATGCGTGTGCATCATCGCAACATCTCGGTACATCGTATCTTAATATATTTGTAGTGTCTGATGATTTTGTGTCATCGCTTCCTTTACTTTTGACCTTCATATTCTGTTTGGGGTAGCAGGCCAAGCTCGCTGCAGGCTGGGAGTTCTGCTCATCATTAAAGGCATGCTCCTCCTCCTCCATATACATATAACAACTACATCGCTAGCATCATACATACATACCATCATTAAAGCATACATACATCCATCATACATACATACTACATACATACATACATACATACATACATACATACATACATATCATACATACATACATACATACATACACTACATATATACATACTTGATTACATTGTATTCTTTTTGCGTAGCAGGACCAAGCGGACTGAGGCGGGTCAGTTACGCCACACAACATCCTTGGTTCGCGCACTGGTCAATATTGGTAACACGACGCGCTAGCAGCGCTAGCATCAGCGCTAGCATCAGCCACTTGGGTATCATAATTTCTTCGTCTTGAAACTTGTGAAGCTGAAGCTTTATTTCGGGCGGAAAACGGTGCATGGAACAATTTAAAGAAAGCAAGAAGTCAGCGGCAGTTCGATGGCTTCAATCCGATTAGTGCGTTGCAAAAATGCCTTAGGTTCTACGAGTTTGGAAGGCAGGTCCACTCTCCTATGTAAAACTAAAACATGCCGGGAGGTAACGATCGTTGCCTCCTCATTTTTATTACCGCTTTACGGTGATAAAGATTATGCAACTCGCAGTCAGAAACGTGGCATGTAGGTTAGGCGTATCGCTACTCAAGCTAATTTGCATAGCACCAACCTTACAGCATAATCTAATCATTAGAAGGATATACCCGCTTGTTGCAACCCGAGCCAGGTTGTTTTTTTAGTCCTGGTTCACGCGAAACGATCCGGGCCAGACAGCAATGGGCTCTTAAGCTTGTCATTTACATTTTTCTTCTTTTCTGTTTTTACAAGAAACACGATGCTACATTTCGGGAGCCGGAATGTGATATTCATTCTCTTTGATACTTGATAGTGTCCCACGGCTAAATTTCATTCTACAGTTTGAGCCAAGATGGGCTTATCGGCGAAATGATTTCCAGAAACTCGGAAAGTTTCTTGAAACTTTCGGGCGTTATACCAGCGTTTTACCACTCTGGCGTTATACCAGGTGGCGCCCTGATGGACGGAGCATTACATTATTAGTAAAGTGCATGTTATGAGCAGGGCAGAAGCTGTGGCCTTAACAAGGTTCCGAGTTCATTTCCTAAACAACCAGTTTGCTATTTATATATTTGAGTGCTATGCAAACTTATTTGCGCCTCTACGACTGCGGTTCTTTTTTATTGGAAGAGGGGTGTCCTGGAAATATTTGCTTTTCCATGAGGATGGGTTTTATATTCCCGCCGTAACCTCCATGCTTCTTATAAAAATAGGATGACGTCAACAGAAAAAACGAAGTACAAGTGCAGAGATTATGTAGACAAGAATAAATATTTTGCAATAAACAAGTCAGGTTACTTGTAAGTATTACTAAAGTCTTTTTTGAGGCAGCGTTTTAACCTCTGCCTTTTTGATTACTTGGCGAGGAACAGCTGTAGCCTAAACGTGATTAAGAAAAAGAACATATTGACTGTTAAGTGTGAATGTTAATCGCGGGGTTACGGAAGCAATATGATTACGCTGCTGAATCATACCAGTGATGTTAATGTTATTTTAAAGGGAGAAAAGGCACACACGCGCACACATGCGTGCACGCATAAATACATACGCGCAAACATACATGCATGCATACACACAAGCATACATGCATGCATGCATACGAACGTACATACCTACATACATACATACATACATACATACATACATACATACATACATACATACATACATACATACATACATACATACATACATACATACATACATACATACATACATACATACATACATACATACATACATACATACATACATACATACATACATACATACATACATACAAGGTTTCAAAGACACAGAGGCTAACCTGACCCGCCGCGGTGGCTCAGTGGCTAAGGCCTTGCGCTGCTGAGCACGAGGTCGCGTGTTCGATCCCCGGCCGCGGCGGCCGTGTTTCTGATTTAGGCGAAAAGCAAAAACGTCCATGTGTACAAGATTTCGGTGGACATAAAAGATGCCCAGGTAGTCAAAATTAACCCGTAGCCCTCCACTAGGGGGCGCCCCATCACCTGCGTTGCGTCGGCGCGTTAAACCCTACAACGAATCAGTTAATCAACAGAGGCTAACCTGACAGTACTTATTGTGACGTTTCTGCATAGTTTATGAGACTTTTATTACCGTGTACGGCGTCATTTCAACCACCGGGAACAAACGCCTGTTAACCAGTGACGTACAAAAGGGTGATAACCAGTCACAGCGGTTATACGGCTATTACAAAAGCGAGTTCCACTTCCTAATTAATGTTACCGTAGTTTCGCCTTTTGTATTAGCAGTGGATTTCGGCAGCGTCATGAGCACCACAACTGAAGCAAAAACGAGGACAACACCCCCCGGAAAATCTTCCGTGCCTAATCAAATGTAAGGGCGGCCATAAAAGCAGGCGAAAACAGCCCATCCAGGACGGAAGCTCGATGCCTCCATGGCGTAACGTAGCCCCGGGCTTAGTTATTTCCTCGGCTCAGCCACTTTCTCGTCCTTACTGGTCCCTAGAGGTCTCTATATATCTTAGGCAAAAAATAGGTCATGGCTCCTGTATATTGATGTAGGCGTTTAAAAACTGCATAAAAACATTGTGGTGATGACGCGATATCTCTAGTATAGCGAAGAAAGAAACACTTCATTTTCAGCTTTTATCGCACACTATTACGTTGAAGTGGCTCAAGGGAGCGGAAGGTCATGCATTCTGATGCTTCATTTCTTAACCTTTTATATCTGTTAAAAATTATATAGGTTTTTTTGTGCAGTTCCTAAAAATACCCAAATACTAGAAGATCGCCTCCACACGCGGTGTTTTATCATTGGTGCGGACACAGAACGTCGTTTTGGAGCCCAGTTGCCTTTTAAAGCGATAAGGGCCATGAACGAAAATTGCAAGTTTGGTTCATTCGAACGATAGGGTTGTTAGAAAAATACTGATACAACTTTTAACTCAAAATTCACTAAAACAAGCGACATAAAGAGAAAAACGGGGAATAGGCATGCCACAACCTAGCTTGGTTTCAGCACTGAACTGATTGCGTATTATGGGCAGCTGGTAGCGATTGGCTGATGCCGACAAAATTCCTCCCAAATTAAACAGGGAGTTTAAGCTTACAAAACGACCTATTTGCGCTTGAATTCGCTGCACATTCCTTTTATAGCAGTTAATATTACAAGGAAAATGGCAGAAGTCACGAATGAAAACGTAAATATAGAAGTATCAGTGCCTACGCCGCGCACTAAACCGGCGGAATCTGAACAAGTGTCGTGCGCGTTGCGCTTGTCGGCCACGACACTGGCCAACAGGCATAAGCGACATCGCCACTTTGGTGACTCTGTTTGTCGAGCATACGAAATGTTCCAGGAGCGACTACTGTAAACTGCAACAAAAGTAAGCCAGGAGCAATTCAGGGCAAAAACGGAGCAAGTGCGGACAGTGTCCCTGAAGCAGTATTGTCGTGCCATATAAAGGCGAACGCTAAAAAATGCAGCAAACCGCCGTTTCGCCGTCCGCAGCAGTCGTAGTCGACATACTAACTTTCGTGGATACGTTACCGCTGACGTCACAAAACACCCGATTCCAGTGGGAAAATGAAAATTTCGGCTTAAAATGTTTAATTTCTTAGTGAATAAATCATCGTTTGCTGCCGGAGAAGCGCGGGGGCACTTGAAAACTCGAATTCCTTTAAAAAACGATATTTTGCTTTAATGGCTCTTCAAGTGTCCCGTTGTGCAAAAAACTGGCGTTGTCGTTGTCCTGTATCGAATTTGGCATACCTGGTAAAGTATAAAAAATGGACGCAGTTCTTCTGCACGTGAATGCGGTCGGAAATTCGGAGCAGTGATTCGCGAGTGTTTTTCTGGTGTTATTGTTGTGAATATCTTGTGTTTGTCTTCTGTTTACTTGTCCCTTCCTTTTGTTTTTCTTCCTGAACTTTAAGCGCAGGATTCGCTTTCTTTCGCTGTTGTTGAGCCGTGACTGCTGCCAGATGAAACTGGGAATATTCCTCTCTGCCTTGACGCTTGCTTTCCGTTTCACTTTGTCGCACAGACGAATCGGCCTTTCGGAATCGCTGTCTTTCTCGAGCAAGCACCCGGTGTCACTCGACCCGCGCCAACTGTTCGGCGTCCATAGCGGAGAAGAGCAGCTCTTTGTTCACAGGGTCTATTCCTTGAGGCGGTGGCACCCTCTCTTGACCACTTTCGGTATCAGTGTGGATGCGTGATGCCCAACGACATTGAACGGACGGCATACCGGGCGCCTGAAGTGCCGCTTGTGTTCGTATTGGAATTGAACCCGGGACTCCTGAGGAAGAGCCGAGTGTGGTAGCACCATGCTGCCTCTGCACGTTGCCAGTGGCGAACCAAGATTTAGTGTAGTGTGCGGGCGGGATAACATCATAGTGCAGTGAACGTGACGGTCCATGAGTAGAACAGGTTCACGCAAGCCATGGAAAGTTATGATTCCGGGAAGCCGTACTGTGAAGTGTCGTCAATCTACCTGTATAAGTAATTCACACCGAAGGCGAAGGCACAAAAGCCAAGAGACTCAAACGCGATGTGGTCGATGTGGTGAGGTATCGGCTAGGGAAGCCATAATGCGTTCGCTATCAAAGCGCGGAAGCAGACTTAAAGGACACCGACAATTGTTTCTGAAAATTTTCTCACTGCGACAGGTATGCTCTACGGCTTATAAAAACGCCACTCGCACGAACTTTGGAGATGAAAAAATTCTGGCAACTTTGATCCACACGGACAATTAATCCACTACAACGACAAGCTGCGTTTTTAAGTTCTCCTGCTGTGCCGTGCGACGTGCCGAAAGCTACTCATGAGATATGCAGTATTTGTCAAGAGTGTAGTACATTCTAAAAGTTCGTAGGTCACAAAGAATTCTAAATAGAAAGTTAGCACTTTGCATAAGCCCTTGACAAATCTCTCAAGAAAAAGATACCACCACCTCTGGGGACAGAAGAAAATGTGAGACACTATCAAGAACCATATATTCCCCATCACAAAGAAGAAAAAAATCCTGTTTTTTGACCGGACGTTGCAGTAGAAGAAGCAAAAATGTCATACAAATAACACAGATACAGCAGGCTGCTTTCAGGAAAAATAAAACAAAGGCGGCTGGGATTGCTTTCCTTCGTGCTCTAAATTTTGGTTTTGAAGCACCAACCCCTCCTCACGTCATGACGGGTTCTCTTCTGGGCAGACAACCGGAGGTGTTAGTTGCGCCCACACGTGTTCGGCTGGTTCCCTTTTATAGGCCCGGAAACCCGACGGTGGTCGTTTGCTGCTAGCGCCTTACCAATAAACAGGGTCTTGTTCGCCTTGCTGCCGGGTACAATGTCTTGCGTTTTTGGTTACGGGCCGCTTTTTCCCAGAGATGAATGCAGAGGAACCAGTTCGGGAGGGTACGGGGCAGTTCGTGGGACCAGAGATTAGAGGAGGAGGAGGTTCATGGAAGGTTTGGCGGTTTAGCTTGAATACGTAGAGGTGACAATACTCTTATCCCCAATGCTCTTCTTACGCTCTTTGCCACGCAATTTTCCCGGGATCGTACTGCTCAGACGCGGGACAGCACGCGTCTTTTTCTCCATGTTTTTTTTTGTTTCATTAGGAAGAGCTCAAGCCGACACAGTGTTCTCGTGTTTGCTGCTATGGCACCGTATTGAGCGGTGCTCTTATGGCGTCCATTTTACCAGGAAACGTCTGTTTGCAAAGAGGCATTTCCCTGTACGATTGTGTAAGCATGAATTCTGACGTGTGGAGCTGGGGTATGACGAATTGCACAGTATCTAAAACAGGAGTAGCGCAGGACAAAGCAACAGGTGAAAGGGTCTCTTCTTACTGAGGTTGAACATTGATTATTCTGCTAGTATTTGAGATGCGCGCCAAACTGTCCGAATAAATTTGCGACAAGCCATAGTGAATGAGCAGAGACGAGGCTTCACGGAGCACATTTAATAAATCCACCCGACGGGCATGAGAAAGAAGGTCATAGCCAAAAGCGGAGGAACTTCTAATTTCCTGTGGGTGCCTGTGACGAACGCCGGAACTGCCCAGAGTACTTTGAGACCAGCAAAACTGAACGTGCGGCAGCTGGGCATAACTACGAGCCTGTAAGGGGACGCAAATCTACCATAAGAGAAAAGTGAGAATATGGAAGATGGTATCGGAAAATTGGTGAACATCAGTTGCTCTGCGAGTTATCCGAAGTACTTTCGGACCATCCATTCTGAAAGTTCGAAAAGTTTTGGGTCTTACGTCCCACTTTTATAGAAAACATTGATCCAACCGACCAGCAATAGAAAAACTACCATTGCCGTCACTCTCACTTGTAAAACGCATGCAGTATATTTGTGGAAGTAACGCTTCCGCTGGAAACTTTCCGAGTAAAATCTGAAGAGGAAGGGCTGCGTTTTGTTGGGACTCATGATCTGTTGCGTGGAAAGCAGGTGAACAAAGCTCTTACCTGGAACAATGCCAAGGAGTACGAAATAGACAGGATATTTAAGGGGTGTCAGACCAAGCAAATGAAGACAAATAGTGGATTCGGACGCCAAAGAACCTGAGTCGAAGGCTCCCACTGAGGGCGTACTCCGTACTGAAGTGGCGATTTGCGTACTCAACAAAACGTAGAACCACAAAAGCACGGAAGATTACATTCTACAGTTTAAAAGAACCCTTAAGGAAACTTGAGTTACTCCAACATAGAATGCGTTAGGGATATCCCCCCACGGACTAGCCTCCAATATATTACACAGAGAACGGGCCAGCGCTCCTATAGGTAAAGAAGTTTGCTGCTCATGCTATCCTTCTATACAGAACTTAATAAATAGCTTGACCTGGAAGGCACATATCATGTTCCCTAAACCAAGAGATACAACTGGACGCGTATCTGCCTGATTCGCTACGAATTTTGCCGGAAGAAGATGGTCTTTCGCCCGGCCTGCCTCGTCACCCCCTTTCTGATCTTCCACCCTCTCACGATGTTCTCTTCCCCCTCTCCTGTTCCCATATAAATAATGGTAGTCAACGTTGCTGAAATCTATTCAATTTTACGGCATTAACACTGCTTGCGCGCCATTTGTTTGGATTTTAAGGCAAACGTTTTCTTCGTAGGACCGAAGGCGTTCTATCAAAAAGCCAATGCATTTTCCCATAGACCGGTTGGTCGACCGAAGACTCTGATAAGATAGCTGGGCACACGGCGTGTGCGTGAACCTTTCCGCTATCCTAAGAAAGAGTATTTCGTCTAACAGAACTAGATGGCATAATCCGTATTTATTTAATAAATTATATGCCATTAAAGATGATAGTCTTGATTGATTGACTGTGGGTTTAACGCGCCGACCCAACGCAGGCGATCAGGCGCGCCGTAGTGAAGGGCTCCAGATTCATTTTACCACGTGGGGATCTTGAACATGCGCCGATATATCGTACCCACGGGCGTTTTTGCTTTTTGCGTACACCAGAAAAGTGGGCCGCCGCGGCCGGGAATCGAACCCGCGTCTTCATGCTCAGCAGCGCAACGCCTTAGCCAATGAGCCACCGCGGCGGGTAAAAATGATAGTCTTCCTTGGGCTACCCAAAAAAGTTATCGTGTTAAAACATTTTTAGGGTGGGTGGGTGAGTGAGTGGGTGTGTGGGTGAGTGATGATGGATGGATGGATGATGGATGGTATGGATGGATGGATGATGGATGGATGGATGGATGATGGATGGATGGAGTGATGGATGGATGATGGATGGATGGATGGATGGATGGATGGATGGATGGATGGAGGCTGGATGGATGGATGGATGGAGAACAATCTTTATTTTAGTATGGCGATGTTAGAGTGGCTACGCCAGATTAATGTGGTGACAGTGTTAGAGATGATGGCAATGACGTTGAAGAAATGGTTGTGCACGTAGACGTTCAGTTCTTTAGACAGACTGGTCTAGCCCTGTGTGTTGCGGGTACGTCATCAGAGCCTTTGTGGCCCCTGAAGCGCGTTTAGGACACAACCACGGACCTAAGACGGCCTCCACTTGATAGTCTACTGAAAGCGGCAGTCCCAAAGACACTAGACTCAACCGAGTGAGTAGTAATTTTTACAAATGGTTCGAGATGCGGTGAGCTTTGCAAAAGTCTAATGGGGTTCTTACGCAATAGATGAGGTGAAGCGTAAGCTAGAATTTATACTTTGTTCATTTATTACTTATAAAGGCGGAAGCTTGAGTGCATCATTGCCCCCAACGCATGTGTTTTCATTATCCCGTACGAAAAATCGCCACTTCTGTAAAAATGTAAAATGTAAAAACGACTTTTCAGGTTCGATGGCAACCGAACTCGGGCCTCAAGAGTAGGAGACGTGTGCGGTGCCACCACGCTACCTTAGCACGGTGGCAGTGTTGGAACATCTAAAGAAGTGACGGCGCGTGAGTAGATCAGGTTCCTCCTAGGTACGGGGAACACTGACAGAAGTGGCTATGGTGTAACGAATGACCATGTTACCTATCGAAGTAATTTGCGTCAAATGACAAAGAAGCGAAGGCGGAGAAAGACACGCAGACACGACGAGCCACCGAATCAGTGGTTCATAAGTAACACCAAGGAGTAAAGTAAGTAACACATAAGTAACACAGTACTTTCGCCTGCAAAGCACGCAAGCAGGCTTCAGTGCCCCGAAGAATTTTCTTTCTGCTCTGAAGTTTTTGGGCACGAGTAACGTGTTTTGTGGAGCCCTTGAGTTACAGTACTTAATTTTTTTCTTTCGCTCCCGGTTGTCCAGAGCTCGCTTCCCACCACCCGACCCCTCCCTCTCCCGCCGCCACGCTGTTGTATGGCGCCAACTTCAAACATCCACATTTCCCACCCCTGACCTCCTATCACTCTACTACCCCGAGTTACACTCTAACCGATGCCCTCTTTGCCATAAATACGCAGACCTATCACATGTGATTTGGTCCTGTGAAGAAAAACCCCTCCAAACTCTTAAAAAGCACCCCATTTTATTAGAAATTACGAACGAGGAGCAGTGGGAGGCCGCGCTGCTCAGCACAGACCCTATGACCCAGGTCTCACTAGCCCAGGTGGCCGAAGACGCCGCAGAGACCTACATGAATCCTGCCGTCGCCGGAAGGACACTGAAGTCGACCTGAAAACGGTCCCACCCGTGGCAACAATAAAGTTTGATCTGATCTGATCTCATCGCTCATTGTTACAAGGTCACGACGTGGACTAATTCGTGAGGGAATAATAGCGTAGAGGCAATTTCCACAATATTTCGTTCCTATTGTGAACTAAAACTGGAAGAGTGCATGAACACTGGGGAACAAGAGAATTAATGACAGGCGCTAAAGAATAAACACTCACGTTGCTGTTCATAACGTGTCCCGAGTTTTTAGGGGCGAAGCTCCTTAAGGCGTGGGTCTGTCCATCCTCGACGTATGTATGTAGCCACCTCTAGTTTAGTTCGTGGATTGTTTACTAGATGGCGTGGCTACCTCTAGTTTAGTTCTTGGATTGTTTACTAGATGGCGGTACTTGTATATGATGACAAGATGCGCTTGGATTGTTTACTAGATGGCGTGGCTACCTCTAGTTTAGTTCTTGGATTGTTTACTAGATGGCGGGGAGCGTTGTAATAAAATCCGTTCGCTGTGGGCGCGCGCTCGGAGTCGCCCGATGGATAAGGCTGCAGATGTGCGAGCCCGCGAGGCAGAAGCGCTCCGTGAAGCTGCGCGACGCCGCCGCCAAGATCCTGCCGTACGAGAGCGGGAGGCCGAAGCGTGTCGTCTGGCTGCGCGACGACGCCGCCAAGATCCCAGCGTTCGAGAACGAGAGGCCCAAGCGTCACGGCAACGGCGCGAGGACCCTGCCGTACGCGAAGCGGCACGGCTGCGGCGCGAAGAGGATCTCCAAAACGTCAGAGAACGGGAAGCGGCGAGAAAGCGCGCGTATCGGCAGGCAGACCCCGATGCAGTGAGAGCTCGTGAGGCGTCTGCAAAAAGCATCAGGCTAGCTCAGCCCCAAGGTGCCGACGCGCGGTTTAAGCGAGACTTTCTAGACGTTACGTTCGGACACAGATGTAGTGGGCGAACTTTCACTGAAGAGTCACGGTTTTACCGATGATTTCCCCTCAGGAGCTTCGCCCACTCATCATCATTCACCCCGTGGATTTGCTGTGAATTTTTTTTCTCCTTCTTATACTTTGCGTTTAAGCTCTTTGACAGAGGCGTTGTTTTAGTGTGACAGTATTCTGTTTGAAGAAGGAATCAAAGCAGGTAATTTAAAGAGCTGTAAAATCTTAAAAGCCCATCAGACAGCCCTTGTAAAGCAGCTGGTTACGCTCTTTCTTTTCTGTATTTTTATAACTGAGATCTAGGAAATCAGATCCGGCATTATTATTACTAACGTTGTAGCATTCTGGTCTCAAGGTTGCGCTCAAAATAATATAATTTATTTTAGTTTTGTTTGCTTAAAATAAGTGGGGTTGGTTTAAATTTGAAATTAAATTTTACGGAAAGCAACTAAAGATGACGCCATATACGCATGGTATCGCACCACGTATCCCCTATGCGTAACGCATGGAGGGATACGTAGCGCATCGTTGAGGATCATAAAGAACGTTTAGGCTTGCGCATGCTTCGAAATTAAGTTTATATAAAGATGTCACAAAAGACAAGGAATAACTTTCGATCTGCGTCCATGTTTAGAACCACCGTGCGGAATATGCCTTTGAACGAAGCTAAAATATATTACCAGTAAGTTTGGGAGTGTGTATATCTAAATCATCGGGCAAGACTCAGAATATTTAAAGTGGAATAGTTTTTTCACGAAGTGTACTTTCCGTCTTACGTATTTAAAAATATGTGCCAGTAGCAGCCATTAGTGTGAACCTGACATTAATTTTATAAATGCCCATCAACAAGTTCTCTAGTGTATTGCAAGTACTGTTTTCCACCAGCAGCTGAAACATACCCGCTAAAACGGCATTTGAGTTTAGCGACACACTTTTTTATCGCAGTTAAACTAAATCCTATGGCTATTCGTCCTGGCTGTCTTTACCAACTGCGTGTAATTTGCCGCGGAAAGATGCCTATTCTGCTGTGGTCCGCAAGGTAGCAGTGCATCCAGATGCTCCAACATGGGGCGACAAATATCCTTTCCACAAATCAGCCATTAGAAAATTCCGCGAGCAAGAGGGCTTATACGAGACCGCTGCAGCTAATGCTGCAAAGGACGCAATTACCTCGGGAATACAAAAAGAAGAAACAACGCGGAGTATATGGTTATGACCTAAAACGCATTGCTCGTAAAAAAACCTAGCCAGAGGTTATCATTTATAGTTTGCGCTGGCGCTGACGCCCCTCAGCGAAGGGCAGAAATAAAAGGGAAAATATTATGGAGTGCCCGACTGGTGTTGTCGACCGGTGCCTGTTGGTTGCGAGCTTGTTCTTCGAGCTACCGCTCTTGTTCTCTGCGTTTACATCCTTCTTTATCTGCCGCGTTATTTCTTACATTCAGTCTCGGTAGTTCCGTATTTCACTCTCTCAAGAGAATGTAAGGATTTTTCTTGTTGTGCTGAGTACTTTTTCTGCGCACTGTTGATGTATGCCTTGAGGTTTGCAGGATCGTTTCACTGGAGTTCGGACCATAAAGCTCGAAAATGTGACTGATTTGTTCGGAATGTTTTTTTGTTGTTGTTGTTGCTATCCTGATACTATGATAGTTGTTCCCACCGATAAACCTGTTTTCTTACCCTCAAATGCGCTTCGGCGATATAAATAAATGTTTGTTTATAGCCCATATCAACGAGCGTTTCATTGGAATCTTGGTGCTGTGAAATCGTCTTGTATCGCCCTAGGTACGAATGCACACGTGTGTTCTCTGCGCTCAGAAAGGATGGAATAATTATTTGCTTGAGACAAACGATTTCGCCGGTCAGCTTCGGGCTGGTTATTCAGTTCGCTGCCGAAGGAAGGGCCAGCAAACCTTGTGAGCCCACGACCTAGAGGAAAAGCAACTTTCAAGGGAAAGGTGTGAGCAGCCATTACATCTCTTGAGCATTGAAGGCAGTCATCTCCAAGAAAGGAACGCACACGCTTTCATTCTGGCTCTAATGTTCTTTAAGATGTCGCCTATTTACCAATCTACTCAAAATGCATGCACAAGTGATGAAACGTACAAACGTGAGGTCTAGGTCGCGTTCTGACGTAAAAAAGGGAAGGAAACGCACGCTAACGGGCAAGAGAGAGAGAGAGAGAGGATGCTTTTTAATGTGAGCTGGTGAGGTCAGCCCTGATAGGGACAAGGCTTGCTACGCCAGATGGGGGGTGACTACGTTGATGAGTGGTGAATATTAGACACTAGGGTTACTAGCAGGAAGAAGACGAGCAAGAAACGTTGAAAAAGAGAAACAAGCGAATGCTGCCAGCACAGTCCGGAAATAAAAAATATAATTGAAGAGAAAATCGTTAATGTAAACGCTAAAGCAAAATGAACAGTGAAACTACGCAAAAAAAAAGTAACAACACCAACCCAAGAAAAATAGATGAACGGCAGATTGCGAAAGAGTAGATATCGTGAGACACTTGCTCTGTCTATGGGTTAGAGAGAATTTTCTAGTTCATTCTCTCGTAGGAACCGGAGCAAAACTTTTGTACCCAAGGTACTGTCAGAACTAGTGGAACAGGACCTAAGAAATGACAAAGTTCAAGCCTGCCTCCATGACGCACACGAGACGGGGAGCTCGCTGTAGGTTTCTTCGCGCAGCAGCGAATCGAGGGCAGACGCCCAGCAAGGGATTTACAGTCTAACGCGCAGCGCAAGTCAGGCACAGGGGGGAATCTTTCCAACCTATCTTAAACTTAAAACTACGAGTAAACGCCACATTCAGGCGCAGCCGGTGCAAAACTCCTTCACACCGCTTATTGAGGCCGCGTGGAGAGAGGAAGTCACAGTGCGGGTCAATACGTGCACTGGTTGATACCTGCGGTGAGGGTCCTGCCACTCCAACATTTGTGCAGCCCATCCATTTGCGAGGATAAGGGCGTTGCTGTCCTCTCCAGAGAAATTCAGCTGGGTAGTGTTGCTCAGCAAGTTGCCTGCGCTGGGGTCTGCGTCGGGTCTAATATTGCCTTGTATGCCAGAGTCACCAGGCAGCCACTGAAGAATGGTGTCATGACATTCGCGCACTGCCATTGTGGTAATTTCGGCAATTTCACATACAAGCTCACCGCGGTTGTCGTAAAGCTTTCGAAGGGCGCCGTGTAAGGCGCTACGCGAGCCGAGGAATCTTACTCATTGCCGGACATGATGTCCGCTGATGTAATGAAGTGCATCCCTTACAGCTGCCAGTTCTGTCGCAATCGAGGATGTTTCGTGCCTAAGTTTTCTTCCAATAGTGCACCGGGCTGATGGGATCCACACGCTGATGGCGGATGATTTTGGCAGAACCGAGCCATCTGCATAAACATGTGTCTAGCCTTTGCAAGTACTGGAGATATACTCGAGTGTGAAGACCTTGAGTGCTGCCATGGGCATGGCATAAATTTTGCTGATTCCGGTTATTGTCGGGCAAATTTTCGACGGCGCCAGTAGCCACGGCGCTAATGTAGACTTTTGAGGTCCTCGAAAATTCGCCGGAAGCATGTACGCAACCTTCACGACCATCACAAATGTTTAAGCCACCATTGCAGCCGATGTGCTTCTCCTTCGCTGCCGCAAACTGTCATGTACCGTGATCCGGCAGGCCTCAACTCAAGTACTGCGCACTTGAGTTGCCATGGGGTGCATCATTGTTGCTATAAGTGTACACTTCCTGCATTTTTTTGGTAGTGATAATCATTGGACATCAGCATGGAGGGGGGTACGCTAAGGCGTGTTTTCCTCACTTTGAGTAAGTGTTTCCACGATGTATGCCAACACTGGAGCGTTTTCTTTTTTGCCAATTTTGGGCAACCACCTTAAGCAGGTATGCCTGGCTTGACGACTGCGTGCAGGGGAGGTTGGGCGGTCGTAGCGAGGCACGCACACACGAGCGCTAGGCATTTTCTTGGTTTTGTTAACTGCCGGGCGGTCGCAGCGAGGCCCACGCTCACGTGCGTGCACTCGGAAATTTCTGGCTATTTTAACAGCGGAGCTTTTCTTATTGGCCGCAAGTTCGGGGTTCATGCGCGTCGAAAACTCCCCGAGGAAAGCCCCTACGCTAGTGCACGCCTACCTCGAGCGCACGTTCATCAAGCTAAGCATACCCACTTAGGGTGATTGGCCAATATTCGCCAAAAAAAAAAAAAACTCCAGCCTTGGCCGCGTGCATTGAGCGCATGTTCATCAAGACAGGAATACACTCTGAGGGAGATTGGTCAACATTGGCCGCAGAAACCCTCCATCGTTCGCCGTACCGTGGCAAACCTTGCTCAAACGGGGAAGACGCGTCATACCGTACGCCTATCATTCGCTCGTTCTTGTGTCGCCATGCGCATGCGCTCTGCACCGTAGAAGAGCCGCGACTTGAATGTAGAATCTGCTGTAGGTGATCCTTCACTCCACATGTCCTAGCTGTGGATAGTTCGCCCGGCTGAGGAAGCGGCCGCGCTTGGAGAGGATCGGCGTGCAAAGCATCCGCTAGATACGATAAGTCGCGCTCGCAGAGTGGCGTACAAACACGCGTGCCAAAACGACGAGCGCACTCCGGCCCTGCTCAACATAAGGTCATTGAAATGGCATGCCGCCGACGTAAACCACTACAGCACAACGATATTAAAACTCAATTTTGTGTCCGTCAGTGATTCCCTACAACAGCTTCGCCATTCAAGTCTTGCGCGTGAGTTCAAGCTTCCCTTACTTTTTGAACTGCGAACATGAAAAATGATGATTTGCTAAACATCTTCGCTCTTTAAACATTATCCCTATTCATAAATAAACTCCTCAATATGCATTTGCAAGTGACGAGACGTGTAACGTGGGTGCCCACGTAAACTTTTAGACAGGCTGCGACTTCAGTGGGAAACGCGTGCTATTATAAAGTTCTAGCGTAGCGGCTAGCGTACGCTACGCTAGAACGTGGTACCCGAATAGGCATGTGAGCGCAGGTGCAGCGAAGCGGGCCACCCATCACAACAATGAATTCACGGAAACGGCGAGGCGGGCCGTCCCTTTCGGAACAAACGCGCGCATGCCAAGTCGTGTCTCACTGCCTGCCGGCGCTAGTTTAGCGTACGCTAGCCGCTACGCTAACACTCTACAATTCCGCACACAAAGGGACGTTACTTTTCCAGTGTCTCGCACGAGAACGCCTCCTGCTTGAAAGACACGTGGAGATAGGGGTTTTTTGTTCTCGGACATTAAAAATACATGTAATTCTAGCCATTTATTTAATTCTAACATATAATTCTAAACATGAGATGTGGCGACGTCACAACGCGTGAAGGAAAACAAATGGCGATGTTGCAGTCGATGTGACAGTGACTTTATGCGCTGAGCCAGACAGTACGGCTACTTGCCGTGACAACATAATTACGAGCCGAATTGATAATATTCGCTTAGCTTCCAATGTCAAGAATCGTTTGGATTTTCGGAATGAGTACTAGTAGTGGGAGTATGCGTGTTTGTGTATATTTAGAAAGCTGCCTCCCTGCGTGGTTGAGTGTGTTGCCCTTCCTACCGTAACGGCTGCTCTAATGACGCTTTCGAGTGCGCTAATTATAAAGAGACTGCTGATTCCAAGGGCGCCAATTTCACTACCCGGCCTCAGCGGCCGCTTTTCTGATGGACGCAAAACCCAAAAACACCTGTGTGTTCGAGATTTCAGCGCACGTTAAAGATCCCCAGGTGGGTAATTAATCCGGAGGCCTCCACTACCGCAGCGATGGCTCAGAGGTACAGCACTCGCCTCGTATGCGGGAGGTACCGGGTTCGAATCCCGGTTCCGCCGGCACCCACCGGTTTCTTTAATGGGTACAAGCGTCCCTGGTCGAGTGCGAACCCTTGAGAGGGGAATCTACGTCTGTAAATCTGCCTTTACCTCTTGTGAGGTGCCCCTGACCCTTGTCCATCTGGCCGGCCCCCTGGCCATCATGCCGCGTTGCGCCGTTACCGGGGGTGAAAGAGTCTGGCGGAATGTCCTGCCACAGGCGGTTGCGAGTTGAGCGTCCACCGTGGCTGTGGAAGGCACCATGTGCATTCGTGTGCCTTGGTGGCGCCGGGCACCTACCGGTAAAATAGGTACAAGCGACTCCCCGGCCTGGCGCTCGGCCCTTGTGTGGGACTACAACGCTTGGGAAGTTCACCCGGCTTGCACGGGAAATCGCCCCTATGGATAAGGACGGCTGCAAAAGCGCAGGTACTGTTTTAAAAGACTTACCCTGAAGTGAATGAAAATGTCATTTTTTCTTATTTCTTTGAAAACACAGAAACAGAAGGGAAAACAAGGCGAGTCCTGACTCCCATCTGTATTCCAACAATTCATTGCGCCTGAAAAAGATAGTCTTGTGATCGTTCGTTAGCGGTCCATGAGAACTTTAGAAGTACGGAAGGTAGAGCTGGTTGTACCAACGTATGTCACGTCCAAAGCCAAAGCAGCCATAACGCAAACAAGAACACAAAAAGAGTGTACATTAACATCGTCCAAGTAACAAGCATGGTCTTGCCTACTTCAGAAGTTTGTTGCGAGTTTTGAGCCCCGCATTTGTGTTTTTCTTATGTTATCTCTGTTTTTATTGGTACGAGCTCAAGTGAGACATAATTTTTATTTGTTTTTCTCGACACTCCTCTCTCCGAACAAGCTACCATTACCATATCACAGAAATACAATGGTTTATATATTTTTTGATATCTCTTATACCCTGGTGGCAGTCACGGAGTCTTGAATTTGTGATATTTATTGCTCACGTTGACAAATTAATGCGTGTTTTGAACTTTCGGCATGGGTCGATGAAGTCAGTAAATTTTAACAATTTTACGCCGCCTATGTAGTTACTACAGTAATATTTAAAGCTCCTGTCTTCAAGCTGCCTAGTCAGATTTTTACATTTATTTAATGTTTTCAGGTGCGTTATGGTGCCGGGAGGTCGAGAAAGAAGAAAAAAAATATTTCTTTTACTATTTTTCTTCATGGAAACCCAGCTTAGTAGCACAACGTAAGGAATTAAGTTTCCATCTCTCTGCATCATTCTTTGACTAACTGTAATAAATGAGGGAGCTCTTGCTACACCAAATGATTAGTGGGAGCAATACTGTCTTCCCATCTTCCTGGCGAGTGATTGTAATGACGTGTGTCGTCGAGAGATATGGTTAGCCTGACAGGACAAGTATACAACCCAACGCCACTGAATGAAGGTTCGCAAAGGAAGCATAGACCGGCAGAACACTCAGTCCAGTTCGCATTGCAGGGCGCTTGGTTTTAGCTAGAAAACCGTTAATGAGCTCATAACTGAAGCATGAATGCTGCAGGCCCGCGTTATCGCCTGGAGCAAACTGCTCCACCGAAACCTAAACGCCGACTTGTCGCCGGGTGTATTCGGATTAAAGCAGCTTGCGTCGACAACGGCTCCTAACCCAACGTCGTGATTAAGGTAACTTCTCGTTCGGAGATTTTGCGTACGTTAAAACATCCAAGTAACAAAGACAATGACATTCGTGTTCTTTCGCCAGTGTAGTCGTCTCTAACTATGAACTCTGCGAGCAAGCACTACCGCATCGAGAAGCTCGTCTGTGAGCTAATTAATCTGAAGAGCTGACAGCACGCGAAAAGGTTTGCTCAGAAACAGACAGCCATACACAGCGATGCATGTGAGCTAGGGTGCAAACAATGAAGCCACACAGATTCGTACTGGTTACTAGTTGGTAATGCAGTTATAGCACTCGTCCATTCTCATGATTATTTCTGGTAGACAAATGGCATAACAGATATTACATGTTTAATGATCACTTAAGCCTTTTATGTAGTTATTTTCCCCACTATTTGTACAAACCCCACTCCCTTCTGTAATGCCCCATGGGCACTGAAGGTACCGAAATAAATAAATGAAATAAATAAATAAATTAACCATTGTTTCTTCCGTGGGCCATATTTCAGCCCCCCCATCAGTTGCTGGTTCTGCAGTCGATTATCATCTTAGTTATAAAAACGTCCAACTAGTGTTTGAAACAGCCACTGCAGAAGATAATGACGGTTGAACATTTTCATTCTTAAAACATGGACTGTGTATTTAATGCGCAGTTGTAGTATTCTACCCATGGTCGATTTATAAACCAGAGAAGTGTGACTTATGAACGTTTTCTGTCCATAACGATTGACTGTGATTTACACACGCAGTTTTAATATTCTGTATGGTTGGCTTAATAAAGAACAACAGATTAATAATGCAGGGTTGCTGAAAGAAACGTAGAGTTTTCTATTAGCATATCCCGAGTGCATAATCACTGGGAGCGATTATGCACTCAGGGGCTAAAACCATTATTAAGATAACCCCGTGTGTTCACCCCACAAGACGAACTCCCCTTAAGCGTCCCGCCATGTTTATCTGATGGAACACTTTTAAAAACCATAGCCTTTCTTGGCTTCCTTAAACGCAGACATTTTGGTCTGTCTGTCTGTCTGTCTGTCTGTCTGTCTGTCTGTCTTCTGTCTGTCTGTCTGTGACCCGATTCAGCCACCTGGCCAAAGTGAGACGAAAGCTGCGCAACAGTCTTATATACCTACAACAAAACCTCAACGTCGAAGACCGGTGTCAATGTTCATATTTGTCAACATTGTTGAACAAGAACAAGACATTACGCCTATTTAGGTCTGTGAGACCAACACATTGCAATTTTTATTTGCATGTTCCGCGTCCCTTTTCACTATAGGGAGGCGAATCTAAAGTTTGCCGGGCGAGGGCAGCGCTGCACTCTCCCCTCCGCGAGAGTACGCGGGGGCTGCCGCCGCTTTGGCACGTACTTTTTTCGCTGCGCGCGTCCTGAATTTTTCGCGCTAGGAAGAGGGCTGGGAAAAATTTTCTTTTCACTTATGAAACCATACGCGTCAGCACGTGTCCAGCAAGTTCGGTTTAAACGTAGAGTAGTTATTGAGTTCATTTTTGTCGACGTTTGTCTTGTCGTCTGCTACAGACCCGCCGCTCGACCGGCAGACTGCCCCGACAATTTTAAGGGGGGAAACGCGTTGTTCGGCGGTCGCCAGCTGCTGTCCTTTTGTCTGCAAGGCGACAGCTGTTCAGCTTGTCACAGAGTACTTTTATCTTGTTTGTTACTCCCTTCGCGTGCTCGCGCTTCGGACATCCGGATTTCCTGGACTGCAGCAACATTGAGGCTTGCGAGAAATGTAAGATAAACGTGATTGATTATGGTAATAGGTTATTTCTTACTCTTGAAACAATCAGCGGCATCTTATAAAAACGCATTAGAAAGGCACACGCTAATTAAGGGGTGCGCTGACAGCGCCGCATTTTCATTTTACTTGTCCTTGAAGGAATTTTTGTTCGCAATGTTTGTCACCCGCTAGGAGTACAAGTATGGGTTAGAGTGACAGTTCGCGGAAACAACAGAACAGATTGTGGCGTATAACATTTAATTACTATTATTATACAAAGTTTGATGTATACCTCTTTTAATTACCAGTATTTGTAAAAAAACGAACAACGCAGCAATCCCGTCCAGAACACAAGTCACAATGACAAGACGGACCAGAGCTACTACAGCCACGTAAATCGCTGGAAACTATTTTTTTTTCACCCATGCAAAATTTCAACCAATTGCGTTATATATGGACGATATCGGACGGCACCAGCTAAACAACTCCGAAGTTCATTTATTATAGCTGAAAACAATCATTGGCAGCATGCATTAACAAAAGTGTAAAGGGGAGGACCCTCCCCCCCCCCCTATCTATTTCCAGGCAGCCAGAGCAACAGAGAACTAGTGTTCTCTTCTGCAAAACCCCCTTTTTTTCCATTTAGCTTTCCCCCTCTGATTAGCACCAAAAGCAGCGGAGGCAGCCTTGGGAGCCAGGCTGTTCTGGACGCGCCACACCTGTTGTCCACTCTTTGGTCGATGCCGTGCACGACTGAAGGGCCACATGTTTTCGTTTATGCACGCGGCAACACTGCACAGGTGTAAATGCATCACCCTCGTACCAGCTGCACCTTCTGCCTTTCTTTTTTGTGCAGACGGCGAGAACAACAACAAAAGGGCAAAAATCTATCTGAATCCGTCCCAGCTTATAGCAGTTTTGCTTACTGCACACAAGGCAACCATGTTTTGTCGCAGCAGTGTCTGCATGGTCATAAAACCCAGGAACATAACAGAAAACAGGCGTGGAACGTTGGCGGAGTCCCGAGTCCTGACAAGATGTTCTGTTGTTCCAGCCGCAGTATCACCCTCACTCCCAGCGGGTCAATCTGTGGGACGAACGTTGCGAACAAAATTCCTTCAAAGATAAGCAAAATAGAAATGCGGTGTTGTCAGCGCACCCCTTTAACAGCATGTGCCGTTTTAATGCGTCTTTCATAGGAGGCAGCTGATCATTTCAAGGATTAGAAACCATGAATTAACGGGAATTCTTGTAAGCCTCAATGTTTCTGTCGTCCATAAAATCCGGATGTTCAAAGTGGGAGCACGTGAAGAAAGTAGCAAACAAGAGAAAAATGCGCTCTGACAAGTTGCACAGCTGTCGCCTGGACGACAAAAAGACGGCAGCTGACGAGCACCCAAGAGCACGCTTTATCCCGTGAAACCGCCGGGGCGCTCGGCCGTTCGAGCGGCGCGTAGCAGACGACGCGTCTCTAGCAGACGACAAGACAAGCACCGGCAAAAATGGACCCATTAGCTACTCTTCGTGTGAACCGAACTTGCTGGACAGGTGCTAACGTGTATGCTTTCTTAAGTCGAAAGAAAATTTTACCCGAACCTCACCGTAGCGCAAATGCAGCACGCGCGCAGCGAAAAAAGCGCGTGCCGAAGCGGCGGCAGCCACCGCGTACTCCCGCGGAGGGGAGAGTGCAGCGCCACCCGGCGATCGTTCCGGAGCCTATGGTAACAGTTGTCATTGCCATATAATCTATATCGTCATCTTCCTTACGCATGACGGGTGGGTTCGGATCGTTTGTTCGCAGGCTCTCAGATTTCTCACAAAGTGGAACGCACCAGCACGTGCCTAAACCGGGCGGGCAACCGGCGTCGCGAACTGGGCGTCTGTGGCGCGAGCTGCCTTGTGCTCCTCCTTTGAGGCGCGGATGCAGGTCAGCTCTTTTCATGGTACTTTTGGCGAGCCCCCCGCGCAAGCCTTTACGACGCCGGGCGCTCCTCGTAAATCGCGTGCTCACGAGCTCTACTGTAAACGGTGGAAGTAGCTATGATTGGGGAGTTTTCTGAAGACGCCACACACATTACGGCCAGCAACAACAGCTCCGCTCTTTAAAAGTTTGATGTTAACAGCGCAGCTGCCAGGCAAAGCTAAGCTTCATAAAACTTCTCAATGCCAGCAGAACAGTTCCCGTTCGCGCCAACTCCTTTTCGCCGTACTGCACTGCTAGCCCCATCTACTGGAGCCTTTTCTTACATTTAAACTTAAGCTCACCATCAGCACCAGTAAAGGAGCCCCAAAGCTGGAAGGTAGTTTTTGAAAGCCTGAGCAAACACCGCCTGAAAACACTACTGGAACTATTTCAAAAACATTTCAAAATAAAGGCAAAGACCTCAACGCCTCTGTGCTTTGAGATGCTAAAACAAAATAACCATTAAAAGTTTATTGATGAAGCGTATGTTTTAAGGCATAAGCTTATTTTAAGGTCTCACACTGCGGAATTAAGCCTCTCGTCAACAACAATTCTAACAACAAGAACAGTGGGAATGAAATCCACAGATGATAGAAAAAAGGAACAAGAACAGCTAATGATGGGGAGAGGAGGGGCTTCCCATTACTAGAACGACAGTGCAGACCAAGTCAAGTCTGGGGAGACCAGACCGAGATTTACTGTAAGTGTGCGTGTAATCGAAGACAAATGAGGCGAAGGCGGAACAGAACAAAAAAGAAACTGAAGTCGTGGGTGCTTTTTTTTAAGACCGATTTATTCGGTGTGCTTTCTTTTGCTTCGCGGCAGCTCACACTGCAGTGCGGCCCGTGGAAGCGAACCCGGAGATTCCTCCTCAATCTGCCCTTTCCTCTTCCTCATCACTCTTGCTGTTATCCGGAGAGTCATGCTCATTTTGCACGGTTAGCTTTTATACCGATGCCTCGTCTTCTACCCAGGGATGGATTACGGACGAGTCCGCTAGTCCTCTCCGTCGTATCGGCTTGTTTGTTTCCCCCCGTGCACATGGGTGACCCTTACGGATAGTGTGTGGTGGTGAATAGTTCTAGCTTACTAATATAGCACTGCCGATGTGGTTGGAGCGTATACAAACACAAGGCGGAGCTTCGGTACACAAAAGGAAGAACGTTCACGCCTCGCCTGGGTGGTTTGTTTCGCGGGTTGAATGCAGGAGATGGGAGAATTGCGTCTTGAAGAAAGGGAGGATTGCTATAGGAAGACTCAGACGGGAGAGGATAGAGGCTAGTAATTATGTTATTCTTTTTACTGTTACTTTTCACCATAGTCTGGACCCATAGGTGTTATGTAAACGAAGCTTGAGATCGGTCCGTCGTTTGTAGAGTGTTCGTCGTGTAGGTGAAACAGGTGTCCTTGGGATTCATGAAAATAAGTGTTGAAAAGACAAGATTAGTAGGCAAGTTTGACCATTTCTGTATGCATTTTGTGCTAACTATGACGACTCGGATTTCATAGAGGGAAAATGTTAACCTATCTCTGCTGAGCGCACGATGTGACCTCCAGGGACAGCCAGAGTTCATGTTCCGAAGTATGACAGCGTATAATGGCATAACATTTTAGTTTTAATTTTTTTAGCACTCACACGTGTGTTTGTAGGTAGAAATACAGTTGTAAAAGCTTTTTGTTTTGATTTAGAATTGCCTTTCTGGCCACTGGCAAGTAATTAGTAGTAGTAATAGTGGAACACTGTACTATGAAATCTGATTATTGAGCTCTCAGAGGGTGCAGCGCTTAGTCCAGGTGGCCATTTGCTGCCCCAACCGTCTTGCACGGTCGACCAGTCCATGCTGGTCGTCCCCAAAGCTGTCCTGGAAAGAGCGGCTTTCGATCCGGAGGGGGAGGAATTGTGTAGGGTGCTATCTGGATGTTCTGTTTAGCAACAACACTGGGTAGATGCGCAAATGCTCCCAAATAATGGCGTTTAAAAGTACAGTAAGCCCCATCACACCCTCGCTTTTAGTGTTGGTGCTCGCTCTATATGCCATACTTGTCCCAAAGAATATTTTGTAAACGTGAAGGCCATTTCCAACTTGGCGACGGGAGCGGCAGAAGCGAGCTAAGCGACCTCGAGCGTAAGCCCCCATGGGTTCACAGCCGCACGATCGATAAAAAGTTTGTCTTCATTGCCTTACAAGTATGGTTGGAGTTCTGTCAAGTATTAAACAAACATTTCACATGCTGAACGCTATAGCCCAGTAATCTTATGTAGATTTTCGATCTGCTGTTTACCTTCATACCACGTCATCTATGCTGAGCCTACCTGTCCAAGTCGCCAAAACTGTGCCGTTACCTCACCTCAAGTCGCTTCGACATTACTAAAGGTACCTTAACAAATCGTCAAGCACGTTGGCTACCTCCGAGAGTGCTGTCGACAGGGATTCATTTGTTCATTGTTTAGGGAGCGTTAGTGCGCTCTGCCCCTGCGGGCTCCAGTGTAATACTGGTCAAGATTCGAAATTTGAGGCATACGGATCAGAACGCCGCAGCTTCGCGCTCAAAAATCGTGCCGCGTCGCTTGACTTTTTGCCGTACAAACACCAGCTGCTGGCTTCCCGTATCATGCGTACGGACGGCGGAAATGACAGCTAGACAGCTTTCGCTGTAAAATTTGTTGTTTATCCTTGCGTACGCTTGACTCTCTCTACATCGCATATGCATTAAGGAAAGAAAGGCTATTTCGGAGAACTTTGAACACAGGGGTAGGTGGGAGTCACCCGGCGGGATTGAAAAATGAATGAAAGTCCTCCAACCGCTGATAAGCTTAATGATAGGTGGGGTAAACACGAAGACATGGTCTAAGGAGCACATGGTTTAAGGAGTAAGGCCACATTCTTGGCGTTCGCATAATTTCCCCGAGGGCGTCAGCAACAGATGTGGTGCAGAGTCTTCCTTTCATTGACGTTAAGTCGACCAGTGTTTGTTTAGTGCATCGAAAGTAGAACAGAGCGACGCTAAACCAGCGGCAAAAAGGTGTCCCGGCCCCCTGAGTGGCGCTTACATTTTGTGGCGCACCATTCCGTCCCAGCAGGCCAGATTCAAGTGAAGCGCGGGTGAACATACGCGAGCGTAAGTGGTCCTAGTTTAAACACTCGCCTAGAGAAACACAAGAGCTCCCTGTTGCTATTGCCGCCCCCGCGCCCCTGAAATGGCTAATTCAGTTATCCTCTCAGGCCACATGGAGGAACTGGTAGAGCAAAAAATAGGGACCTCGGACGTAAAACGGGAAAACAGGCCGACATGTGCTTGAGTTGTCGACCGTTCCAACAAAGACTGAAATTCCTTCTCTGCACGGCTTGGGGTTAAAACCTGCTTCAATTACAAGACAAGAACTCAGTAAGAGAGAGAGGGGGAAGCGAAGAATAAAGGAAAAAGAACAAAAAAGCGGAACGAAGAAAAAATGGATAAAAAGCGACGACAGAAAGCAGAAAAGCAAGAAGGAAACGAAGTAAGGCATTAGGTTAATAAACGAAAACAAAACAGCTCTGAATAAAAAAATAGGACAGCGAAGAGAGGAAAGGCAAAAGGAAAGATAAAGAGAACGATGAAGATGAAAAGACGAAAAGACGAAAAGACAAAAAGAGAAAAAGAAAGAAAGGAAGAACGGACAAAATTAAAGAACGTACGAAAACACAAAAGAACCAGCAATCATTGGAGAAAAACAAAAAGAAAACAGAAGAAAAGGAGCATCAACACATTATAACAAGAAGGCAGGAAAGCAAGGAAAGAAGAATTCAGAAAAAGAAGGCAGTGGTAAATCCTCGTGCTTGTACTTTGCTGCCCGACGTAATATGCAGTGTTTTTTTTTCAACTTTTATCCGCTGTTTACCTCAGTATGTAAGACAGTCGCTCATTTTAAAATCCACTCAGTACAGGTGGTTCACCAGTGATGCTACAACGTGCGGGTGGTGCTTGTGTACATTAAAGCCTCTTCTTGTGAACGGCCTACTGCGTCAGCACGGCGCAGACAAGCTCATTTTCGTTCCTGGTCGTCGTGTCACCAAACGTAAGCTGCCTGATCTCTGGGAGTAAAGTAAGGCGCGTGTCCTACCCATGTAGAAGTAACCTGCGGCCGGTGTGGCCACCCCTACATTGACGCAGCTCCGCCAGCACCCTCACCACCCTTGCCCGCCATTGTCGCTTGCGTTGTGCTTCACGCAGTAGCCCACTGCACGCTCAATCTGCGGCGAGATAGACTTCTCCGCTCCCTCCGCCTTAACTTCTAGCTCATCCCCAACCTGTCTTTTTCGCTCATGCTCATGTGCTTGCACCGAAGGAGTTTTCTGCGCACACCAGACCACTGGACTTGACCTTCGTCCACCCATATAAAGCTTCGCTTTAACAATAAAGATGTATTCAGCGTGCCTCTTGACTTCCTGATTCCTTCGTTCACTATAGCTTTTTAGCAACCTTATTTGTATTATATCACTGCTTCAACCAGCCCAATTGTCGGGACGTTTGTGCTGATCTGGAGGTCACTAGTTGGCCTCGAGGCCATCTTCATTGAGGAAGACGCACATCACGCATAAGACAGCGATGAGTAAGATTTTTCCACAAAGAAAAGATAAAGAGACATAGCCGGAGCAAAGATACAAAAATTATTTAAGAATTTTAGTGCGATTCCACTCCGGAGGTAAATGAATAGCTCAGCTGTTTGCGGGTTGATGGTTACCGACAAACTCCAACTCAAACTACACCATCATGCAACGAAACCGTTAGGGGTATAGTACCACGTCGGCTGTTCGCTTTATTTGGGTCCCACGCACGCCAAGCTTACCGTCCACGGCCCTACCGTCGTCAGTAGGCTTTACTATGCAACAAACCATGCGAGAAAGCCAGCTCGTCAAGGCCCAGCTCACACCTATCTGTTTATGTTGGCTTCACTTGTAAACGCAGGTTCCTTGCTGGAAGAACACTTTTTAGGGTAAGGAAGGAGGGAGTTAGCCTATTGGTTGTATTCACTGGTGTTGCACGCATGCGGACAACCATGCGTGTGCTCCGCCAAGCGTGTGTGTTGCTAAGGCGACGACGCCTCGGTCCTGCGCACTCCAAATAACGTGTCACGTACTGGTTACGTCGGGCTCAACAAGATCGCGGTACTTGTCCACGCATGTGCTCTATGGAACACAGAACATGCCAACAACAAGAGCTTTTTGATGGTCCACATTGCGTCCCACCGTACTCGAAGTAATATCACGACATCAAAAACGGTTCCGGGCAGAAACCTAAAATCTACATATTGCCAGACATTGATGAAATCGTCGTACGACTAGGTAAAGCGGTAATATTTCGGAGCCTGCGTACGCGTACAACTCTGTCGTGATGAACCAAGTCGCAAGCCTATGCTAGTGAAAGCCAATCGCCCCTTAAGGGTCTCTCACCTGTTCAAGGACCTCAAATTTTCTTCGTGCACCATATTTCCAAGCCAACCAAGCTTCTTGGAAGTAAAATGAATGGTTCGCCAGCTTTGTGCCTCTCGAAGCTATTAAAGGTCATTATGCACCTGCGCTCAGCTCCCGGAATGAGGTCACGCTTTTTAAACCGCTGGTAACTGGTCCAGCACCCGTCTCTCCTCTCTCTCCTCTCTCTCTCTCTCTCTCTCTCTTCTCTCTCTATTGATCTCTTATTGCTATCTCTAATCCTCCTCTCTACGCACTCTCTATGCTACGGCTCCATTATAGGGGTGTCTCTTATTGTTAAAGCTATCACAGGTTGGATCTGTACTAAAAACGTTCGTCGTACTTAGTACAGCACCTCGGTTTTCAAGGTTTGCATATTTCACGTCCGCCTTCCAATTTTCACTAAGCGCCTTCTCCTCCCTGGAAAGTCACCCGGACAAGTGTCATAGCGAACTCTTAGCCATAAACCGCTGTGGCTATTTTACAGGAATGGCTTTATAGTATTGAAAGCTACACAAGGTTGTACGTCTGCATACTAAAACTTTCACTTCTCTCAGCTAGAACGATTCCACAGCTTTTTTAGGATTGTTTTCACCGCGAAATGTTATTTTCATCTAAAAAGCGTTACACAAAAACGTTCGGAAGTTTGCATACGGAACACTCTAGAAACATCAATAAAGCAAGCTGTAAGAGTCATTTTCTACAGTGTAGTGGCGGACCACAATGACCACGCAAAAACAACTGCAATACTAACAGCAAAAAACTGTAATCGCAGTAAAGGGCTTACCATATCACGCCGGATACTTCTCAACGTATTATCCAATCAACAATTCTACGGACTGACTGCATGCGACACCGAGACAGTGTATGGTCAAAAAGCTTTAACACAAAGATATTCTAAGATTTCCAGTAGCAAATAAAAATAAAATATAGAAAGAAGTCCCCCTGTGCACTTGATTGTCTGGATGCGGTTCCATGAGAAAATTGTTATTACCATACATGCCCCCAGCTTTTTAAAAAACAAATACCAAGATATAGCAGGAAAACGTGAGACCGCTTGTTTATGGGACTGTACAATTATTTTAGTACCATGAATGAAATCTTTCTGAGCAATGTTTTTCATGTATTAGTTGTACACGGCTTGCTACAGTGCTGCTTAAGCTCTCAGAATTTCGCACCACGGAGAACTACCGCAACTTTTTCGATGCATTTTTCACCCTTTCACAATGCATAAACCAGCGCATATGTAAGATTGTATAAAACTCAGGGAAGCGCTAGACTACTCTTTAGAAGCCGTTTTCGCAAGCGGGTACATTTCGCGAGAAATAAGCACTTAAGCCACCGCTGTGCCTGCAGAAATGTTATTCAAGAAAAAAAAAAGGAGAACGCACTCTGCGGCCGTTTGCGCAAGCCTCGAACCGCGGCAATTACAACACGTTGTGGCTTCGTCCAGACAACTGCATTAACAGGAAAGGCGCAAGCGCCTTTGTTTCAAATTTGTTTTCTCTTCTGAAGAATAAAAACAGAGCGCATGGAGAGTTATTGCGGCCTGATGTTTTACTGCGCAAAACACGCATGCCGAATATTTGCAACGGACATTCTTAAGACTGTGAGGTAGTTGAGAACCAGACCATTTTCGCTCAGGCGGATTGACAGAACTTGAGCAAACTTTTTTGAAGCCCAATCTTACGTCGTGTTAAGCTGATAAAAAAAGTAAGCCTAGTGTCATCTATGCAACATAACTGCGCTTGACTTCTGTGGAAATCTCCGCGAGGCCGCAAAAAGAGCAATCCAGCTTTGAAAAACGCTGGCTCCCACCTAATGTCAGCTATTTTGTTTTCCTAGACCATTTTTGTTTCACTGCTACTTCTTGTGCAAGGTTTTTTTCTACTGACTAATTGCTACTTCTGTATTGTTTTTTGAGCAGTCCTTGCCAGAATGCAATATTTTAACTTTGTTGCAAACACGCAGCGCAAAGCTTAGGCAATTTGGTTGTCTTAGTTTTGATCTCCTGCTTGTGCTTTGTAAGCTCAGGGGTTTGGTAATCCTAATTATTAAGTAAATAAAACAGCCATGTTCTAAGAAGGCGTACCTTGGCTTCTGAAAACTACAAACAGCTTTAGCCTGCCCGCACTTTCAGCTGAAATTTCTACGGCAAAGTAGAGCGTTGTTTATGTGCCCATAGATTAAGTCCAACATACACATTCGCTTTGATCTGAGTTGATTAGATTCGATTCGATTCGATTTTATTTTAATTCACTCTATTTGATTTGTTTGGATTTGATTTCATTTGATTGGAAGCATTCCTCCGAATTCTGCTGCTGAAATATCTTTGTAGACGTAACACGAAGCGTACATTCAGACGATGAAATCCTTCTGCAGAATGTAATGTTGAGGTAATTCGATCATAAATATAGCTTTATAAACGATATGAAACCAGCCTGATCAAGCAGGTCGCTTTAGGTTTTCACTGTCGCTCTTTATTTAAAATATGATGGTGTCATTACAAACATAACACCTAACTACAGAGAATATGCCAACACAACCAAAACGTAAAACGAGAGAAAAAAAAAGATGTGTTTTAATAGGGATTTGGTAAGAGGCGGACAGCACTCAAATATTTAAATTGCAAATACGAAGAGACGAGCATGAAGCTAATTTAAAGGAATGGGTCCGGCGCAGTTCTTTGCGACCGAAGCTATGCTCTTTTCAACACTGCGTCAGCCCGTATTACTGCGAAGTGAACCATCTGCTAGAATTTCCAAAAACGTTTCTCCGGAAAGCCCAACTTGGCTAGATTACCGGGTCCAAATTGAAGTATGGAAATCAGACTCGCACGAATATTAAATAAGAGACAGAAAAAAGTTGCTCCTGGTCCGGAAAAGCGACGTCGCGTTTTATTTTGTTTGTTTCGAAATGAACTGCGCTCTTGCGCGTTCCTGGCACACGTGCCCATACAAATAATAGTAGAAAATAATTTTTGGGTCACGTAACGCTGCTTACGCGGATTGATTTCGAAAGCACGATGCCTTCTTTTGCAATAGTTATAAAATACCCAGGAACTACAGGTTCTTGACACATCCAATATACGAAATCAAATGGCGTTACGGCTCTTTCTTCACATTGCATTGCGAAACCATTTCGTCATGAACGGTAACAGTTTCTTTTTTTTTTTAGATTAGTTCCTTTTTGAGCTCGGTATGGCTAAAAAAAATACCTATTCGGTTACGGTTTCATTTTTAAACCCAGGTTGAAAGTGCTGAGGTGCTACCATTCACACAATTAATTCCCCCCAAGCCTTTACGCAAACTCTAGCATCATAATACAAACTAGACTAAGCGGAGCTTTGAGGTCATTGCTTAGGTGTTTAAACTGGGCCAGACGATTCTGCTGACTTGAATTTCAGTCACAGGTATTATAGAATAATAAAAGAACGCCTTCAGGTGATGTTGCCGTTCTTTTTGTTTTCTGTTTCCCTGAACGCTAAACCACAGAGAATGCCTTTTTTATTATTCAATCTATGTCTGCGCTTTACATTTCTCTGTGAGAACAGCATCTCACAATCTTTCTCCCACTGAAGTGTTTGGAGCTCTGAAAAAATATTCAAGGGACAACTCAGAGCTTTCAGAGAATGGGATGGCGAAATCCTGGTTCAAGCTTCTGTTCATGCGCTGCAGCAGAACTTCCGGTTTACGTTCCTGTCGCTCCAGTCAGCCCGCCACCCAGGTTTATCCCATAGCCCCTTCATCCCGGCGGTGGTCACGGCGAGCGGCATTTCGCGCTTGCTGTGGGACTTTTCCACCGTAGAGTCATTCCTTTGTCGTCTTACCCGCCCTCCAACGGGAGTCTGGTGCACTGTCGGCCGTAGCCATGCGGGATGAAGCTCTAGAGCCACCTTCGATTCCCGGCGGGGCCGCGTTCGAGGAGTCGAAAAGCAAAAAGCGTGGACGAGATTTTCGGCGCACGTAAAGATCCCCAGGTGTCAATTAATCCGCCCTCCACTACGGCGGCTCATGTGCGTTGGTCGGCGCGTTAAACCCACGATCAATCAATCCCACTGAGATATAAAACGCGCGTACAGAATGCTCTATGGATCGCCGCCTTTTCTAGGAACCCTCCAACTCAGCTTCTCGTTCCCTTTCACGGCACGCTCTCTGATTTCTGAACGATTACCCATAGCTCACTAAGATTTTTTGTACGCTCTTCTATACCTCACCACGCGGCCTTGGAACATATACAGGGTGATCAAAGTTAAGTCGACAGTTTTTTAGGTTTACGCGAGGACGACCTCTACAGTGAGGTTATGCGCCCAGGGGGACACATAAATGGGATGTAATTATTGATTTTGAGGGCTTAATTAACTAAAATTGATTAATTAACTTTTTAGTGGCTCAAGTAACCAGGCATGTTTGTACTGTAAAGTTAGACGCAATCTTGTTTCTACGCAGTTTCAATTGTCAGAATTCTTCTGGCGCATTCGTAGTTCGAGATAACAAATGATGAAGTTTATTTGCCGTTCGTATGATTACGCATGCAAGACAGTCTGTACCGACGCAAAGCTCCTCCCTTCTGTGACGTGTCTGCTGTGTACGGTGTTTAGTTCGACAAAGGGGTGGACGCACAGGAAAAAGTGATAACTGGCACCCATTCATTAATGCCTTCCGTTACCGAAATCGGCAGTACTCGTAACCGCTATCAAACACACAGCAAAAGGGAGGAGCTATGCGCCGCTCTTGACTTCTAGCATGCGTAATCATGCGAACGGGAATTAAACTTCACCATTTGATATCTGGGACCACGGATGCGCTAGAAAAATTCTGTCAATTGAAACTGCGTAGAAACACGATTGCGTCTAACTTTCCAATACAAACATGCCTGGTTACTGCAGCCACTAAAAACTAATTAATCAATTTTAATTATTTAAGCCTTCTACATCAATAATTACCTCATAATTATTTATCCTCCTGGGCGCATAACCTCACTGTAGAGGGCGTCTTCGTGTAAATCTAAGCGCCTATTTTTAGAAAAACCTGTCGACTTAAATTTGTATCACCCTGGCGACCAAAGAATTCGGCGCCAAAAAAAAAAAGAAAGCAAGACGAGAGACCCTATTTTCCGTCCCTTGATAGAAATGACAAGCAGAGACATTTGACACTTGCTGTCACCGAGGCAATATGCGTACTTTGAATCTTGCTCTGCAATAAGCTTCCCTATCCACATCACACCACGCGTATTTATCGCTGCGCAGCATTTATTCAGCCAGCGGAGAAAAATGTTTTCTCCGCAGTGTTGCTGAACGCCCGCAGTAAATAAATTATCTGGCCTTGTCTGAAAAAAAAAAACAGTACCAAGAGCAGCAGAAAAGCAGGGGAAAGAGAACAGCTACTTCTTTTTTCACCATTCAAAGCTTGTATCCCTCGTCTTTTTTGTTTAACCGCGCGAGGAGACAAACTAGACTATATGCAGAAACCTGACACCGGGACAGGCGTCTTACGTTGAAATGCTTTAGGTGGCAAGGAAGTTATTTCATTAGGCTTTTGCTTGCGGCATTATTATGTTGTTTTTTTTCTTTCTTGGGTACTGTGCAAAAAACAAGTCACGAACGCTGACGGTTAAAGAAACAACGCGCTGTTCTGTCTAGTCATCTATTTCTGTATCTATTAATTTTTCACGCTGTACCCAAGAATACATCCCCATCTCGCCCAAGTTTGCACCTTGAAAAATATCATTGCGTGATGTTACTTGTGCAACCGACTATTTCACCCTTTAGCGTTGCTGAGGAGTAGCATAAACTAGTCAATACTAATCATGACGATAGAACGTCATTGATTCGTAGTTCTCGGGAGAAACGAAAACACATCGCTCTCGTGAGGAACGCCGGAGTAATAACAGCAAAGAGGCAAGCGGATCCATGCACTACAGAATGCTGTACAGGACAGCAAGAAATTCCAACAGCTTTCTTTTTTATCCTTCCATTCCTCTGATGTCGTGTGGCAAAATCGCACAATAAAAAAAAAAAACAGCAATAACGCCATGCCGCTTTTTCTATGCGGCTTGGCACGTGTCACTTCTGAAAGTTTGAATTTATTGCGTAGTTGCAGGGTAAAGCCGACTTTGACTGCTGGCGCATAGGTTTCGAAAATTAAACGCACTCGTAGTTCGCTCAATTAGTCTGCGTGGGAGAGCGACGGATCGCTCAAATTCTGATCGCTCAAATTCTGGCCTTGTGATCGCTCACGTGGTCGCTCAAATTCTGGCTCCGTGTTGACGCATCGCGCAGCGCCGGATAACTTTCAATAGACACACACACCAAGTTTGGAAGTTGAAAAGGGAGAAAACCCAATAGATTGAAGCACGGCGTATTTATGTTTCTTTCGGGTAGTAACTGTAAACAGAAATCATAGGGGCTGGTTAGTGAAAAATGTTTCCGACAGAGAGCAAAAATCAAATAAAACCAATTGCCTCCTGTATATTAAAATATAATGTATAAGCTTCCTAAGTTTACTTTTTGTCGTTGAACGTTAACGTTAACAGGGATAACAAAAATTTGGCCGGCACAGCACGCACGCACGCACCATTACGCAGAGCTCCTGCGGCTACGTCCAGAAAAATATAAGAGGACAATTTCGGGAAATGTCGATACCTACAGTTCCTTCTGTGGCCATTGCAGTCACTTCAATGTGAATGAACATAAAACGTACAACGAAAAGAGTTCTGAAGTGCGTTCATAGCATCGAACTCGTCTCGAACTCTCAAAGGGAGGAAACCTAGAGCACAGAAAAGTTCCCCGCGGAGGAACTAATGACGTCCCTAAAGAGAACGGAAGCTGCCCCGGGCCACCGGCTGTCAATATCACGCTTGCTAACATGCTCTACTCAGCCCCTTTCATCACTTCCTCGAAATTGATTCGACACGTGTTGGGCGCCCGGAAGGCAGAAGACGATCCTGCCGGCTGCATTTGCCTAACTAGAAACATCTTGCTCCACTAAACCACCATACGAAATTAACGCTTATCCGACTAGCATACATAGTTAGTAAGGTCAGACAAGTAGCGCCATCCCTTCTCTTCGCCTCTCTAACTTACGCGGAATTCATCTATCTCTTTACCTGCACACTCGACTACTCCTGCAGGCACTGAGACCCGTCGCATTTCCATTGCGTTTCTAAAACCCTTCGAAAAGTTTGTCGGTATAGACCGTACCCTCGGCCGACTTTGCAAAGTCATCGCATAACTTTGCATCCATTTACGGCGACACGAGCGGAGAAAAGGGCTGCAGTTCGCGAACGAAGAAAACGTACAAAATATGCCTGCAGGGGAGGCTGCATGACAGATGTTTACCCCTGAGGTAATTTGCACGACAAGAGAGGCTCGTTTACGTTTAGACAGGCATGACCGGGGAACATCCGTGCGAATGACAGTTCTGAAGAGCGGTTCTCCCCCTATGACAGTAACTCGACGGCGACGGCCCGTCTACGTCGGCGCGGCGGAAACTCGGGGGCTGACTGCAACGCGGTTTGGCATTCATGTCGCTTATTCCGGCGAAATTCAGCCGCTCATCACTAAACCTAGCGTGCTTTGTGGAAGGCTACCAATGACGGATGTAATACAAAAATCATGCATCCCTCCATCTAACCATCGATGACGATGGTTGAACGCGAAGATTTCTTGTGAGGGATTCCTTGGTTGTCGTCCGACCTTGGACTTTGACTCGTTGAACTCTCACTTTGACTCGCACGCAGTTCGGACTTTTGATCACAAGAGCTTTGACTTTGACCGTTCGCCATTTTATTTCACACGAACAAAGCTTCGCGTTCAACTATTATCGTCGTTAAACGGAGGGGTGCCAGATTTGTATGCCTAATTTTGCACGTCCATGCACCATCCTCCAAATCCAAACTGCTTCGACCATGTCGGAATGGCGTAATCGGATATGCTTCGCCTATGTAACGCAAAGAACCCAGGTTCGATTTTGACGACGGGGAGCCCCTTTTCTTTTTTTTTTTTGGGGGGGGGGGGGTTGATGTGCTTTGCTTATTGTCGTGATCGTTTTGTGAAACAAACTGTGTAAAGTTAGCTTTCCTGCAGTGCGGTGTACTCGTACGCACCAGCACGTCCATGAGGCGTAAAATACTTCGCTTTATTGAAGTTTTTCTTTCTCCTCCTGTTAAGGACCTCCCACAGCTGCTCGAAGCGAACCCCAACCTCCGACATGCAATGTAGGTGCATGATCTTGCACTACGGACCCCGGCAGAATTCATCGGCGCGCAACAAGATTCTCTACAAACTGCAATATGCGTGACACAGCAATACCTTGAAGCACGTATCTTGAACATGCTCCGCAAAAATCGGTCCTTTAATAATTCAGCAGAAGAAAACTCCAAGAAAAAAATTTCACCATCTTCCCGGAGGGGAACATTGAGTAGTATGCGAAGCAGCCATGGGGTCGACTCAAGTTCCCATTAGTTTTCAGTTCGATCGCGGCGTTGCGGGAGGAGAAGGAGAGGAGCGGAGCGCGCGCGCGTGTCATTTATACCGCGGTGCTACAGTGGCGCCCCCAGCGGAGTATGCAGCGTCTACCGGCGCGTCTCTAACCCTAAGCTGCTTCGCATTATCGCGCGTGGAGCCACAGGTGTTGCCATTCGTTGCGCGATCCCGGAGAGGAGAGGAGCTTCGGAGAGGAGAGGAGGAATGCCGGAGAGGAGAGGAGCGTCGGAGATGAGAGGAGGAATGCCTCGCATACTACTCAGGGTTCCCCTACGGGAAGATGACAACGGTGGTTAAACGTGAAGCTATCTCGTGTTGGATTCTTTGGTTGGCCAATCCCTAGGGGCATCGTGCCACAATCATCATCAGCGGTGCCTGGCCAGGCATACGCAGTGGGGTGTTGTACTCAGGTTCCCCTACGGGAAGATGACCACGGTGGTTGAACGCGAAGCTATCTCGTGATGGATTCTTTGGTCGCCCAATCACTAGGGGCACCCTGCCACAATCATCATCAGCGGTGCCTGGCCACGCGTGCGCAGTGGGGGTGTCGATTCCGCACAACGGCACCCACACAACGGCGGACGGGACAGGCTCGACCATAAGCTGCTTCGCATCTAAAACCACGCAAGATACACCCGACCCGGAACTCAACATCAGCATCCAGTCAGTTGCTAACGTCCCCTGCCTCCGCATATTGAGATTAACTTATCCAAAGGATGGCTCAGGTACCCAAACGACCCTCCCCCTAAACAGAACCCTCGCACAACTCATGTACCACATTCATCACGTCTATAAAAGCCGCTTCGCCCAAAAGAAACCGACACGTTCCGTCTCGTACAAGCCATTCTCATCAGCCGGATAGCCTATCGTGTTCCCACCCGCCGCGGTGGCTCAGTGGCTAAGGCGTTGCGCTGCTGAGCACGAGGTCGCAGGTTCGATTCTTGGCCGCGGCGGCCGCTTTTCTGATGGAGGCGAAAAGCAAAAACGCCCGTGTGTACAAGATTTCGGCGCACGATAAAGAACCCCAGGTGGTCAAAATTAATCCGGAGCCCTCCACTACGGCGCGCCTCATCGCCTGCGTTGCGTCGGCGCGTTAAACCCCACAATCAATAAATCAAATCTATCGTGTTCCTTCCATACCTACCCCTAAAACCAGCCAGGACCATTAAACTTGACTAATCGATACGCAAAGCAGGCAAGACAGCCATGGGCCTTCTCCCCGAAAACGTCACCACGAACTTCAGGCAGCTTGGCGTCCATAATCGAAGAAGCACACCACACCTCTCACATACAACGACGTAAACTAACTCCCACGGATAGGGTAATTCTCGCGAGACTACGGTACGTTATACCACCTAACCACAACCAGAGGATTCGTATCCCCCTGGTTATGCAACAAAACATTCGTGTTGCTCCCATCCCAGGTAATATGCAACCGACGCACAACAAGGCGCGCCGAGCGAAAAAAGCCCGCAACATTTATAAACACACCCAAAACCTCCCATTCACCCAATACACGGACGCATCACCATACCCCCACAAATCTGCACATGCCGCCACCGTCTTCAATACCCGAGGGAAAAAGCGCACTGCAGTGACTGCTGTCACCATCTCCATCGAAACAGCTGATGAGGTTGCCAATCTCCCTCCCTGCTACAACCGGCGAATAATTTTTGACTGTCATGCTGCTTGCAAAAACTAGCTAAATGGACGCATATCGCAACAAGCCTGGACAATTCTACAAGCGAAACCACTCCCAGAACTACAAACAATTTGATCTCCAGGTCAAGAATCCCTCGGGGGTAATTCGACGGGACACTCCGCTTCCCGCGTTCATTCACACCGGGTCGTTTCCCAAGAGGGACAGGAACCCAATTCTGAAGCAACTTCAATCCCACCCCACTGCGAACATACGCATTAAATATTCGCCCACTATAGAAACGAGCGTCACAAGTACCCGTTCCTCCACCCACACCTTTCACTAAACGAAGCTACCACCTTCCGGCGACTACAAACTAATACCCACATAACACCCTTCTACATGCCCTGTATTCCACCCTATATCCCGCCACTTGGAAATTCCGCCCCCAATAAGACACCCTGTACAACCTTGTATGGGAGTGCCAGCAATCCTTAACGCTCACCCCTAACTCCAACCCTACCTATACGAGCAAAGGGTGTAGCTGCTGACAAGCTCCGAACTCTCAGAACAGCGACCACTGGTGGAGAGGGCATGGATGGCCACCACGGTCCAAGGCATCCCGGACTAAGTAAGCCTCCCACAGGGCGGGTACCCTAAAATCGGAACCCGGCTGAAGCAAAGTTTATTCATCATAATTATCATCTTCGCCTTTCCCTCACCAAGCTGCAACGGGTAATTGAATTTACAGTCGTATTTTTGTGGTCACCTTGATTCAGGCTTATTTCCCTTCTTTGGTTAATTTATTTTTTTTTTTAAAAGGGAACCCCCAATCAAATTCTGATTAATGCACCTGTGGGCACACTCGAAAAACTAGGCGGAAAAAACCGGCGGGCAAATTAAGAAAATAAAAAAATTTTCTAAATTCACAATGCTTCGAGGGAAAATGTTTTTAAAACATGAACCCGGACGGAGAAGATACAACACCAAAAATCCCAGAAAACGCTTAAAATTGATTTTGCGACCCAGATTGAAGAAAATAAACCCGGGCTTCCTTCCCAAAAGCCATTTTTCCCCGGGGAATTGTGTTTCGAGCATTTTCCCTCTTTTTCCGAGTTACCGGGATGCAGCGGCCCCACTTACGCCTATGAGGTTTGCTAAGAGAACTTCCCTTTGAACGGATCCCTTTCTCTGTTTTATGATTCCGCGCCCTTTTGGTTTAAAAAAACCTTTTCCCTTTTGGGGAAAACAGGCGAGAACTGAAAGGGACGGGGGGGGGGACCGGGGGGGGTATATCTCCACCCTTTGGTGTATTTTTGTTTAAAATTTTAAAAAAGGGGGTGTTTTAGGCCGAGCTTTTTAAAATCCGAAGCGGCTCCCCCGGGGGTTAGGCGGGTTTTAAAATAGCAACAAATTCCCCCCGCGGTGGAACGGGTTTCCCACCTCCGATAGAGGGAAGGGATTTATACCAAGGCCGGTAGGACAATTCCGTATTGCCCCCCGGGACAGAGGGTTCCCCCAAAACCCTTCGCTTTGGGAAAGGCCCCCTTTGGAGGCCGCCTCCGGGCCTTGGGGCGGCGCGGGAGAGGGTCCGGGCGGGCGGAACGGCCGAGGGCAAAAACTCACGAAGGGGGGCCTTTCACTGAGCCGCCGCGACCCCCTTTTCCGCCCCCCCAGCTCATTTAGCGAAACGATTTGGGAGTTTGGCGACAAAGGGGTTTTCGAGAAGGCCCGGGCCCTGTGGCAATCAGATGCGCAACTCTTGCGCTACGCGATCTACAAGAACTCTAGTAGTGACTGGTTCTACTCCCTGGCGCTGGGAGAGGGTGAGGGGATGGAGCCTCCCGCAGCTGACGTTTATCTGCCCATTCCTTTGCTCGAACCGTAGAATTCGTACGGCCACGGCGCTGCCGTTCTTGGGCGAGCGGCCGTTGTCGTTCAAGCCGGCACACGAGAAGCGCAGCTGCAATGTATCAGAAGATTTGGAACTGGGTTTAATTTTTCTAAGTGGCGACTTGGGAGGGATAGTTTTTGTTGGTTTTTGCCTGAGGATCTTGGCTTCTTCGACGTGTAAACCCTCGCGCGAAGTTATCTAGCCCTGTTCTTCCATCTGGACACGCCATTGCGAATGATGGCGGTAGTGTAACGACAAGCAGTACTCAAGGAAGATTACCATACATGCATCAGTCGCTCAGAGGTTAAGTTACCAAGAATCAGGTCGGGGGATTGATATTTCACAGCCCTTATGCACGTTAACCCAAGGGTTAACCAGATCTTTAATCAGGACTCCAGCTTTCCTGTACTGCGTTTACACAAATAAGTGTAGCTTGAAAAATAAACTACGTACAGGAAACATCACTCTAGGTACCCTTCGTGTTTTCTATAACTCCTTTGAGAGGAGCAAAGAAGTTGATGCTTGGTCAAGACGTAAGCCAAATCGCACGTTATAGGCGCCAGGAGCAGGACCGTCGAATAAAACGTCCGCGGGGGAAGATTTCCCAGGAGATCATAAGGAGAACCTAAGGAACTTGCTGTTACCTGAGAGGACACGACTAGTGTTTAATGACTAAGTGTAGTGGTTGCTCTTTGGAAACGTGCACCTCAGAACCGCGGTTGATAATCGTTTGAAACAAGCAGAATCCGCTTATAGCAGCTTCTCCGATCTCCTATAGCACGTGCATTCAAACCCCCCCCAAAAAAAGGGCTTTTTTAAAAACCCGGCTGCGCCCCCACATTTTTTGAGCAGCTTACAACTTGACAGGCTTTGGGTGAGGTATTTGGGTGAAAAATCCCCCCCCAACCGGGATAAAATGTACGCATGGTTTTTTGGAAAATTTCATTTTTGAAAAAAAAAAAAAAAGGGGTTAAAGCAGGGGGGTGAGCCATAAACGGTTGAACAATGGCGATGCATTGGGAAGCGGGAAAAATTTAATTATTTAAAAGGCCTTTTTTTCAGTACAAAGGGGGAAAGGGGAAAAAGGGGAAAAGGGGGGGAAAGGGGTCTCGGGGCGGCAGTAGACCCCCTTTGCCCCTTCAATAAAAAGCGAACGCAAATTTTTTTAAATTTAAAGGGAAAAAAAAACAAATTTTGGGCCGAAATGTTTTCCGGAATTTCCATTCCCCCCCGCATTTTCTTTTTTTTCCCACCTACGCGGGTTTTCCCCGGGGGTTTTTTGTTTTTTTTTTCTTTTTATTTGCTTTGGGGTTTTACCCTTGGTTTTTTAAATTTTTTTTTTTTTCCTTTTTGTTCCTGCCAAAACTTGCAATTTCTTAACGAAAATATGTGGGTTTTTTAGTGGGGTTTTTTTTTTTTGGGGGGGAAAAAAAACTTTCTTTCTAGCCCTTTGGGCGTTGGCCCTGGCCTTTTAACCGCCAATTTTCGAACCTCCCAATAAGCGAAAAATTTTTCCCTTTTTTTGGGGTTTATTTAAAAAATTTTTTTGAAAAAAAATTTTTTTGGGGGCCCGGGGGGTAGTGGGGGGGGGTTTAATTGGGTTTTTAAAAATTTTTTTTTTAAAATGGCAAAAAATTTTTTAGGGGGTTTTTTTGGTTTTTGAGGGGGGAAAATTTTTTTTTTTTTTTAGGGGGGGTGTCCCGGGGGGAAAATTTTGCGGGGAAAGGAGGGTTTTCCCCCTTTTTTTTTTTTTTTCCCAACCCGGGGGGAAAAAGGGAAAATTAAGGAAGCTTCTCGGGGTTTTTTTGGGGGCAACAAAGGGAAATTTGGGGGTTGGGGGGCGTTTAAAAAACCCAAGGGGGGAAAATTTTTCCCGGGGAAAAAAATTTGGGGGGGGAAAAAAAAGTTTAAAAAGGGAGTAAGGGTCGGGAAAGGGAAAAAGGGAAACAAAAAATTAAATTCCCTTATTCTTCAGCGGTTCCCCTATCGGGAAGATGACGAGGGTTAACGCGAAGCTATCTCGTGATGGATTCTTGTTGCTACGACCACTAGGGATCCTGCCGACGATTTATATGAGGCGTGGTTTTCGGGATCTTGATTAAAGAAGTGTCTGAAAAGGAATAAAAAAGCTATGAAAGACGACTTGGGGAAAGTACAAAGAAATGGGTGGGGAAAGGGTTCTATATAGGAGTCAAGCGTGCTGCGGGGATGATATGGGGAAGAGGATGGCAAGCTGAAATGGGAAAGTGGTGGAGGGGATGCATGAGGCGAGCTGGTGATAAAGCACCGGAGGGGAAGAGAGGGGAGAGAGAATGGGATAAGTGGAGCCCGGAGAGGGGGATGGAGATGAGCGGGACGAAGGAGAAGAAAAAGTGTAGCCGGGCGAAAGAAGATGGCAGGTGGGCGTTAACTGGCGCCTCCGTGAATAAAACTCCTTCCACTTCCCACGTCACTTGCAGCAAAGCAAACATTTACGAAACGTTAAATGTGACGCTCTCTCTGTTCGTCTTTCTTTTTCGGACGCAGCGAGAGTGCAAGAGCCTGGGAAAACTGGAGATACAATGTTTCTCCAGATATTTCCACAGCGTTTGTGTTGTGCACCTTCCTCTCTTTTGTCCCGTCCGTTAGCGCGCTGTTTTTCGTAGGAGGCACAATGTTTATATTCATCAGAGAAAGAAAGCTAGACAGGCTTCATGAACAGAAGACAGGTGCAGTTTTGTATTACTTCAGTTCGGCTTTGTTCTTTGCACTTTTCATGTTTTCCGGTGCTGTCGTACAGCAGGTCCCTCCTGCAGTAGTGCAACGCACAATATGTTTTCAAGCGCGTTGTCACGCCCAATCTTGAACTCAACACGCACGAGAGCGCCGTTTGGATGCGAAAACTACACTTCTCGAAAGCACGATACGCAGCTTACGGGAACCTTAACACGCTCTCAGAAAGGCTGCGGAGCGTGCGCTTCTTTCGCGAGGAGAAAAATAATGGTTTCCTCGCAATTTATGTCCCGCCGCGGGTGGAGAGGTAGGTGCGCTTTCTTAAGTGTTAAGCAAAATAATCACGGTAAACTCCGGCTTTATTTTTTGTGTCAATTCTTTATTTTTCCATAGTAAACTCTTTGCTGCTGGCCGCTACATTTTTAGAAGAAGGGTCCGCCACTTTCGCGGCAGGAATTATTTATTGCGTTCAAAGAAAGCATTTTGAGGACCAAGCGGCTGGGGGCCTGGAGCTAGGAAATGAAAAGCGTCAGTGCTTATTTTTGCTCACAGACGGACGCGTACCGTCGCACGTAATTATAAGGGGTGCCTTCGGTATTCTGTCTATAGAGGTAGTGGCTGGATAAGTAATTTCGTTTGAGATACATGGTTGCAGTCTGCCAATGCTCAAGTTGCTAAAAAACTTCCAAAATGGTATTACTCTCGTGTGCAGTATTCCATGGAGCATAAAAATTTTAACCAAGGGCATAAATACATGGGTCAAGTAAAGCAAGACAGGAAATGAGCTGTTTATTCAAAGCTAAGATGCAAAGCGTATTTAGAAAAGCGGTTCATCCTTGGACGTGGTACATCCACGCATTTTGTAAACATCATTAGCTGAATTTTGGCTAGGCCTAACTCCTCCTATGACTTTATGGACCATAAAGACCGCCTAAAGTTCGGCTCCACTCAAAATATCGCCTACTATAAATCACTTGATCTGCATCTGCCCTCGATTCGCTCCTGCGCAAAAAACTGCTGCTGGCTCCGTGTGTCATGTATGACATGGAGGCCGGCTTGACCTCTGTCATTTTCTTGGGACCTGGGTCCAGTAGTGATTACGCTACTTTGGAAACTAAAGCTCTGCTCCGCTTCTTTACGGACTCTGAACTGGAAAAAATATATTAGACCGTAAACAGCGGGAGTGACTCAAGATATGTACTCTTTGGCGATGTGATGTGTATATTTTTCTTTTTCTTTGGTTCGTCTTCTTCCCTTCCTCTGCACCGCCTACTCTGTATTTGATTCCGAGTTTACCTTAAAGATTTCCTTAACAAATTAATTTCTGTCGGAACTTTGCTGGCAGAATTTCCCTCATCTCGTTTTCAACGTTTCTTGCTGGCCCTCTCGCTGATGTACCATACTGCGCAAAATTCACCAATCATCGCTGTGGTCATCCCTCATCCGCCGTCTCAAGCCCTGTCACTAGCAAGGCTGACCTCACTAGTTCACATTAAAGAGACCTCTTTCTCTCTCTCAAATGATTGCCTTATCATAATACCACGCGAAATTTAATTAAATCCACTATATATTAGGCAATAAAAAATACGCTGCCTTCTTTTGTGGAAAAAGATCAGGGAGGCTGTATAAAAACTTCTGAAGTTTATAAAGGGTGCTTGAAAACTGACGCGAACGTTGGCCGCATTTGGCCTGTGGCGAAAAATTTCGTTCCGTCGTAGCAGCCGTACAGCGTCCGCCGCGTTCTGCGAGCTCCCCGCTGCAAGTCTGTCAATGTGGCACGCTTGCACGTCCGCTTAGTTTGTAGTTAATATTGTCTGAACGGTTCAAAGGTGTATCATCAGCAATGGTGAGCTCGTGCGTCGCATTCTGGCTGCGCTAATCGCGGGAAGAAGACGCTGGGGGTTACTTTATGGGTCCTGTTCGTTTTGTGTCTGAGGTGTTTTACAGATAAGGGCACACTTGCCCACTATTTTGAGAAAGGTGGCACCGGTAGCACACTTCTGGCAAAATTCGCCGTAGCAACAAGTCGTCCACCTATTTGTTCACGCAATGGTTTAGGCAGATATGCAAATGTTTTCACTCGCTGTTGCGATGGCCCTATAACAGTAGTTTGACAGCGCGAAATGGCGTTTGTATAATATGGTGTAGCATTTTGTCCTTCCGCACTAATTTAAATGTAGAGTGTTTGCTCAGATGGTAATTGGCACTAAACAAAGGCAATCCCGTCAACTATTTCATTTGCGCTCCGACGGCCTTACGCGAGTACTCGAACTGTTTTAATTAGCCTTTAATGGTAAAGGCAAGGCTTAACCAGCCACTTTGCTTATCTTTGTACAAGTTTTTGATATAATGCACTCCCGTGTTCTTCGTCTATGTGGTTTTCTTATAGGGAGCAGACTACTCGCCTGCAAACGTACGCGGTTAGCGAGGTTGTGAACGCAATCAATAACATCCTGCGCGCAGTTTTATCATAGAGGCTACGCTCGTGTGAACGGGGGCGGTTAGCGATGTTTTGAATGCAATAGGGTACCTTCCTGCCCGTAGTTTTCTTATCAACAGCAGGCTACTGGCGTGCGAACGTGCGTGGTTTGCTAATGTAATTGAAAAATCTCCCGAACAAGGGAAAAAGAAGAAACAGGGCAAGAGAGACATGGACATCAGATGAACATGCCAAACACAGGAAGTATCGCGCCGTTGTATTCATACGTAACATATGCACATTTCCCTTGTCGCAGGTTTCCTAAAAATGAAGTGCTTCGTTTTCCGTTAGAACATGTTAGTCGACATAACTGGACGCCGAGGGACGGTGACCGACTTCGTTCAAATCACTCTGAAGCGAAATAGCTTAAATTTGTCTTATGCTTTCTGCGAGCTGCATCGAGGATATTTAATGTGTACCCTGAATAAACAAACTGCTTTAATGAGCTTCAGTGAACGCTTATATATTTTGTGAAATACAAAGAAGATCTTGACATGGTTGTGACGAACTGAAACGTAATTGTAAAGTGTGGGCCGCAAACTATCTCGGCATGCTACCTAATTTGGCCGTGTGCATGTTAAATCAGTGGGAATGTTGTACCAACTGAAAAACGTGCATGTTCTAAACATGTAGACACTGCAATATCCTCATTACTTGCAGCACTGCCTAAAAGCAAGTCGACTCGCTACACTGTTTCGAGAAAGCTTGCTTGGGTGTGAAAAGTGCGTAACTAACATTCATTAATTCTGGCACTGCTGCTAGAAGAAGTAAACGTCAACAAATCGCACTGTAACAGAGGTGTCCCGCATTTTCGAGAGCGAAATGTGGGTATTAGTAGCCGCGTACAGGAGGCATTTTTGCAATCAAGTGCAACATGTCGTGATTTTGATTCTAAACGGGCGGCCTGTAACCTCATAGACACCGAATAAACATTTATTGAAATGAAAGCAGGAGTGCTGTCTTTAACATAGCACTAGGTACTTTCCCGCTGCAACGGCTCGCTCCATCACCCAAAGCCATGCAAACGCTAACTCGCTGCTCGAATCATGTCTTAGCCTACGCCTAAAGCGAAATTCAGGCTTCACTCAAGTATCGTCGTTGACAAAGGCAACTTAGATATCGTTTTGCTGCTTGTACAGAAAAAAAAAAACACGAAAGCACTTCAGCGTCCCTGCGAGCTCAGTGCCCATTCTGCCCATGGTAACATGGCCAGCAACCAGTTTGCCCGGTGTCACTTTCTTGCGTTGGCGGCAATGGAGACCTCGAATCCATTAGTTTTATACTAGCTCCTCGCAAAATACACCTATCTATCGCGATTGGCTGGTGCCAACCAAATAGGCGATATTTAAAATAGTTTGTGGGATTTCAGCCCGAGCTCAAAGTACCGTGCAGAAAATTGGCATCCTCCGCATACGGACGATATGAGCGGCTTTACCCGCTGCGGTGACGCTGTGCCATCTCCTTAAAGGGGCCATGAAAACCTAATACTACCTTGTTGAAAATAGATTAGAAGAACTAGACTTTGGTAACACACATAGGTTTATTTCAGCTACGGCCGACGTTATTTAACTGAAAAGAAAATGCAAGGTATATTTAAAAAGTTTAATGTTTCGTGCTATAGCGCGAAACTTAAAACGACGTCACCAGTGACGCAATAGCGGTAGCAGTAACGTAATATGGGGCAGCACTAATATCATCGTCATCAGTGGGGTAACTGCACGTTACCGTTCAAGTAATACGGTAAACAGAACTAGAGGCCCCACTACAGACAGAAAGAAATTAGGTTGAGGCGAAGTAAAATAACATCAAATAACTGCCTCTGCCCGCACCACTAAGTATACGCCCCACTACAATCGTCAAGTCACGTTTCTTGGCGATGGTTTTGGTATGCGGCGGCCAATCGCTCAAAGCAGACTGTGTGACGTCACAGAGATGTCGCCACAAACTGGCTGGGGAGTGCGCATTGCTAATCTGTTTTCTTTTCATTAATGTTATGTCCTTTAATTTAAGCGGTTAATTTCGAACCCACCGCTCCAACCACTAATTCCTTGTTTATGTCAGCATAGGGTACCCCATCCAACAAAATTGTAACGAGGGAGAGATGGCCAATCTTTTTCAAGAAAGAAAGCGGAATGTTGTCATTATGGCCGTAACAGGGCTGGTCGTGTAATTAGTGGAAGTGCATTTTACGAATTATGCGTGTTTCAAGCTCTGGTTGTCTGGCGGAGACGGGGGGGGGGGGGCAGGAAGGGGGGTTGCCATGGGGGAGGGGTGCTGTAGCTGGGAATCGCAGCTAGCGTACTTGAATTTTTATTTCTGAAATTCTTATATATCACTGAACAAAGTCATTTCATTACCACTTAGCACGGGTGTTTGAATGCACATGAATACATTTGAGAGGCCAGTGACTGCAATTGCCCTAGAAGCGCAATACAAAAGTAGAATTGATCGCAACGCCTGTTTCGTACTGAAAAATCAACAACGTAATGGTAAAAAAAGAATAGTGCCGCTGCATTAACCATTCACCTCATAGCCTACGTGAGAGGGGTCAAAAAAAAGATTGGTTTCCGACGATCAGCATTAGCGCCTGTCCTGCCTCACATCCAGTGCCTGCTCGAATTTCGCCAGCGGTTAAGGAAAATCTCTAAATTTTGCAGGCCAAGCGATAGAGCCTCAGGCGCCACGAACTTTTTTTATCATCGCTGCATGCAACCGCATGTCGTAAAGTTTATGCTAGTGTACGTTTTGCGTGCTAAAAACTCATCTCGAGTTTAAAGGAGTCCTGAAATACCTCCCGCCGATGCATGGATGTACATGTCACCGAATAAAGCAATGTATTAGCAATCTTCTCCCGCAAGAATTTGTTAAAGCGATGAGTATTAGCTGAGAAATCGTAAATCAAAAAACCGCGCAATTAATCGTCCCGCCGCATTTCCATCCTCCTTTCAAATTTTTCTTCTCCGCTGTTGACGGCGCGCGAGCCTTCCCTCCCATGATGCTGCTCTCCTCGGCGGTGACGTACTTCCGCTATTGCGCTGCTCGTCTGCTACGGGCAAGCTTTGTTGACACCATGAATCCCGCACTCCGCTCAAGGCTGGAAAAGCGAACGAAAAATCTGGCCGCATGTGTGCGGCGGCCTTACCTTACCATTTCGCGGTGTACGTTGGTGCAGTTGCTATCGGCGGCGAACCCGCAGCCGCACGGGGAGGAATCGTGCGCTCTTCCCTTTGAGATGGCACCGCGCACCTGTTTATCCAAAAAGCGCCGTATCAGATGTGGCCCTGCTGGTGCCGGGTTTCTCGTCGGTGGTAATTCCTGCCGGCGGCATGTGAAAAAGACATTTCAAACCGATACAGAACCCGTGCACAAAACGCTTCAATCATGTGATCAGTTCAGCTTGGGGGCGACGCGTGGTGGAGAGCGGCAACGTTGGCAAAACATGCTCCGCCGCGCTTTGAGCTTTCTAGCGCTGGGAGCCGAGCGCCATTTCTTATCTCAAACATCGGTTGCCTTGGCAACAAGGCACAAACCACTCTAAAAGTCAGCCACGGTTGCGTGATCCCGCTTAAGCTAGGGGCCCCACCTCGCGACATGTGGGCACTGCAGGCGTACCAATCACCCCCATTGGGAAGTGCGAGGGTGCGTTTGGCATTAGAGGAGGCAATGGTGTGTGTTTTGTGGACCGCCCTTTGTTTCGCGATGAAATGCGACGGTTTGTGCTTCTGCGGGTGGATAGTGCTTCCCATGGTCTGGATTATCTTTCTCGGTTAGCGGCGACGTACGACTCAAACCTCGCATGTGGTATGTGTAGTGGTGCGTGGCTAAAAAGCCATCTCAGCTTGTTGCGCCAGGGTTAAGTGATTTGCTGTTCGTCCCCGCAAACCGCGCGCGAGGTGAGTGCCGAATTTACGACGGGCAGGAGGAGGCAACTCATCGTCTGTCAATCGCGGTTCAGACTTGCAACGCATGTTGTGACGTTGTATTCGTTCGAAACGCATCTCTGGATTGTTTTGAAGTTGAGTAAAATGTTATGCGTCAAAAAAACCCGGGCATTCGGCTCAGGGCGTTCTCTCTGCGATTGCACGAAAGAAGTGCCACGGGGCTTGAACGCTTTCTTTATGGTACGTACTCAGGTAAGAGAATATCCATGTCGTGGTATGGTCGCGTTGCATTCAATACAAACGGTTAAGCGTTTGTTTACACTTGTTTCGTTTGGTGTAAAATGTTCCAAGCACTCCGGCACTCCGCTGGCAGATCAGCCGGCGAGCCGACGCTGAGCAGAACGACTGATCTCTTTGCCGGAAGTGCGTGAAAAAGAGCGCCCAATAGCAGGATGTCTAGCTCATGACGAACATCTGGGAATCGATGACGTAGACATGTGAAGATGGCGGCGGCCAAAAACCCGAAGGTAAGGGTGAGAAAAAAGCGACAAACTTTGCAACAAAAGTGTGAGCTTTCCGCTACGCGCAGAAGAGTAATACTTGGCACAGATGACGTTGACGACCCAATCTAACGATTGCGCTAGTTCATTTAGTGTGCTCAAAACGCCTTTCAGGGCCCCTTTAAGGTGTGATTTCAAGCAACCTCGTCCTGCCTTCCCATTTCTAGTCGAAATTTTGCGTTCAGTCTTACTGTGAAAACGTCATAAAATCGGTAAGCGCAAAAATGGCATAACTCCGCTGCATTTCTCAGTATCTTACCCAGCCTGCTTCGCGTGAAAGGTAATTCAATCATTCAAACACACAAAGCCAGAGTGTGTATGCATGGTAAGACGAATAAAACTGCGGACTGTCGTTGTACCGTATCTTATATAAGGACTGTAACGACAATGGTACAGCACACAGTAAAGGAGAGTCCCACGCCAAAACATAACAACACAGCAAACTAAGGCACACTTGGAAAGAAAAAGTTGTCTTAGTCGGGAGGCATGAACGCCAACGTAATCTCAAGAACTGGCGTTCTCTTCAAAAGTGCAATTATTCGGGAAATATTTTTTACTTATTTTTTTTTTAGTTTTATTTTTTAAATTTTTTAAAGTTTTATTATTTATATAATATTTTTTGTAAGTTTTGCGCTGAGTTTGTAAGACCTGAAAATGAATTCTCGCTCAGTTCCGCCGGGAATTCCGACAGCCTTTCGCAATAAAATGATTTTTTACTGTATATTCGGCGTTTGCGCCACACACAAAAAAAGGTATTCACGAAACGGGGCTGGCAGAGCCTTGAAACCACTGAAACCCCACAGCCATCAATCAAAGTGGGTGATCGAATTTTCAACTAAGTTTCGCTTAGCGTGGGTCCTAGCCGAGGGAAATCACGGCGTTTCGCCCCCAAAAACAGAAAAAGCAGACCAGGAGCTAATCAGCAAATTTGAAGACAATGTGTCAAAGAATTCTTCGCTTAGATGATGGAGAGAAATACGGAGCTTCGAGCTCTACTGTTTGCGAAAAATCGGTTCCAAAAATCGGTTCAGTGTGCGGGCAGACTTAGGCAGCTATAAGGGACACCTTGGGTGGCATCCCAGTTGTGATTCAACCAACGCAACCAGGTTGTTCCTTCTGGAGGCTCAATCCCAATTTGCTTGCATCGGCAGTTGTCTCGATTGCCCAGGAAAAAGTTCTTACGCATCGCTTCAACAAGGACGGTGGCCTTGTCGTCACCGTATCGACTCTCAACGCTGCCAACCGTCTTCTTGCCGTGACGGAGCTGGTTGGCATGGCGGTCCAAGCACGTCTACCACGTTCCTATTCAGCGACGTCTGGAAAGATTGATGACGTCCCTCTTGAGTACACGGACGAAGAACTCCTTTCCTACTTGAGAGATCAAGGTGTTACATCTGCCAAAAGGCAAGTCTCTTATGATCGGGGCGAAAATGGTGTAGTGGCAGAGCGTCGCCGAAAAACAGCGCTTCTGGAGTTCCCAAACGGCTCTGCATTACCAAAGCGCATTTTCCTTGGCTTCTGCAGTTATCCCGTTGAGGAATACTTGGGAACAGCAACCCAGTGCTTCAAATGTCAAAGGCACGGTCATATTGCGAAGCACTGCAATGGGCCCGTCCGATGCAAAATATGCGCAGGCCCGCACTCGTACAAAGACTGCACTTCGCGCGCGCACCCTCGATGTGCGAATTGTGATGGACCACATCCTGCAACCTTCGGTGCCTGCCCGAAGAAAAAAGCCGCCACTCTTGCACGCGCAGTTGAGCAACTTCAAGGAAGGGCTCCCAAACAACGCGAGCCGCCCCCAAATCCAGAAGTGGTTTGTGCAACACCCAGCTCCACTCAGGGTTCGCTTTCAACACACACAAACGCAACAACGAAAAAGTCCTATGCACGTACTGTTCGAGAAAGCCCCAAAAAGCCCCAGCCTGAAGAGAAACAACAACCGACACGAGCTTTCGTTACTCCTGTGCTACCCATTGCGACTCAGCATGCAACCGAACCACCAGCGGAGACCCACGCTCCTACAACGCAAGTCGACTTGAGTAAAGTGATAATTCCCCTGTTATTTGCGGCACTCAAAGCTCTTATGTCCGCCATACCATCCGCAAGCGGTTTGCCTGAAGTTGCTGCTATCATGGCTTTGGAACCTCTGCTAGCAGCATCTACCTGGTGTGCCATTCACCATCGGGAAACAATGACGGCAACACCATCGCCAACAGTGTCATTGAATAGTCACCTAAAACGATGCACCATTTTCCAGTGGAACGCTCGTGGTCTGAGGTCGAAGCTCGGTGATCTACGTCAGCTTCTTCACACTTACCGATTCCCATTCGTTGTCATTTCAGAGTCACGAGTAGATCAGAATTTCCGCTTGAGTGGTTACTATTTCATCCACTCTCAACGAGTAAGCGGTACAAGCCGGCTTCTTATCGGGTTCCGTACTGACGTTCCGGCAGTTGAAATTCCAGTCTCACCGCACGAAACAAATGAGTACGTCTGCGCAACTACAATTATTGGTTCTCAGACTTTCACATTTATCGCAGCGTACTTACAACCCAACGCCAAGTTTGATGAGACCAGGCTGGACAACCTCATCACGTCGACTGCCAAGCCGCACATTATCTGTGGGGACTTTAACGCTCATAATGAAATTTGGGGCAGTTCCCAAACAAGCCTACGTGGTGCAAAACTCGCGGACCTCCTAATTAGACATGGCATTGAACCCCTAAACGATGGCAGCATTACCTTCCTCAAATCCCCCAAAACAACCAGCTGTATCGATCTATCATTCGTCACTGCTGGCTTTTCCGCAAAATTCACGTGGTGCACAGACTTAGAGACAAGAGGAAGTGACCACTACCCGATTTTGATATCAACTCGTGACTCGCACTCTCAGACTTACAAAGAACAGGTCGCGTGCACAGACTGGAGAGCTTTCGTGGAAGCCATACGAACCTGCATTACGGCAGCGACTCGAGATGACGAAATTATCCCAGCGATACTTCACTGTTTTCGGAATTCCACATGCTTAAGAACAAAACGCTGGAATCAACCCAATAATGACGCTGAGTACCAAAGATTATGTGCCATTCGTCGCCGTGCGGAGCGAAAAGCCCTCCGTACAAAATCTCTAGAAGATTTACGAGCTTCTAGAAGGGCTCAGAGACATGTAATGCGTCACCTATACAAGCTTCAGCGACAACGGTGGAGGAACTTTTGTGCAACGTTAAATACTCACACACCGTTGACGCGCATCTGGCGTGTTGTCAAAGGGTTACGCACGCAACCTAAGCAGCTGCGCCCTTTTGTTGCCCTCTCACTGCACGAGCACTCCTCTTTGAAATTGGTCGCAGAGGAATATTGCAAGATCCTCTCCTCATCAACGCTGAATACACTTCCACCTGTTAGGCCTCCAGAATCCGCCGTTCCAGCACTGGACCTGCCTTTTACATTACAAGAACTGACAGCAGCAATCTCCGATGTAAAAACCAAGTCGTGTCCAGGTCCGGATGGCGTTAGTTACGCAACCTTCACGCACTTGCCTCACAATGCCCTGCTCCGTCTCCTAGAGTTCTACAATTCCTCTTGGGTGAGCGGTACGCTGCCCTCTGATTGGAAGCTCGCCCAAATTACTCCTGTTCTAAAGCCTAGCCGGCCGCCCACGTGTTATTCCTCTTTTCGGCCTATAGCTCTGTTGAACTGTATTGGGAAACTGATGGAGAAGATGGTACATAAAAGAATGTCCTGGTTTCTCGAAAGCCGACGCCTTTACCCGCAAGAGATGAATGGATTCCGTAGGCACAGATCGTCTATTGACAATATAATTGCCCTTATCTCGTCAGTCGAGGAGCAATTGGATTCTAGCCGCATACCAATCGCAATTTTCTTAGACATAAAAGCTGCCTACGACTCTGTCACACACACAGCCATTCTAACTGCTCTTGCAGTACATGGCTTTGGAGGAAGACTCTACGCCTGGATCGAGGATTACCTGCTGGACGTCAGCTTTTTCATGCGCACATTCGGATGGTGACACAATCACGTTTCCCCGTCGAAAAAGGTGTTCCACAAGGAGCCGTTTTAAGTCCACTGCTATTTAATCTGACTCTCAATAGAGCTGAAACGGTGCCTACCGCGGGGAGTTAACATCACGATCTACGCAGACGACATTTGTATTCTGGCACGCAGCACGCTTCCCGACGCACCACTCCAGCAACGTCCTCCAGAAGGCCCTCTTTCTCTCATTTCAACCTACCTTGCTGCTCGTGGACTTCACCTATCGCATGAGAAAAGCGTTGCAATGGCGTTTACAAGGAAGCGCAATGGATCAGTACCCAATTCTGCTGAGTGGACGAGCCCTCCCGTACGCCCAGACCCACAAGTATCTTGGCGTAATCATCGACCGTAATCTCTCCTGGTCGCCTGAGATAAAAAGACTGTGTGCCCGCATCTCTGCGACGTCTCAGGTTCTGAGATACCTTGCCGGTTCCCGCTGGGGCAGCAACTGCGGTGTCGATGCTACAGCTTCACAAAGCTTACGTCTGATGGCCTCATACGCTATAGCCTTCCCTTACTACACCATGCAGCGCCTACTAACAAAATGAAGCTAGAAGCGGCTCGACGGAACAGCCTGCGCATTTGTCCTTGGACTACCCAGAGGTTCTTCGGGTGCCGGGACCATCGCTGAAGCTCGTTGCTTGCCTCTGGAAGCACTCATGCTACAGGAAGTCGCTCCGTGTCCACTACCGGCATCTACTTCAACCTACACCCCACTGTCTGAGCAGGATCACTGCGGCCCAGAAGCTCTGGGTTCGGAGATGCGCTATTAGAGCTTTGTGCCTTCCCCAAAACGACGCAACCACCTGCGAGCAATGCCATCTCAGTTTTCCCGCCCTGGACATTAGCGTCTACTCGTATAGGTTTAGGCATCCCAGGGATGACATCTAAGAAGAAAACGCCTCAGGCTTGAACTGCTCCAACTGCGCGTTGGACTACATGCACAGGTTGCATTCCACCAGGGTTCATCTTTTCACTGATGGGTCTTCGCTGCCGCAAAGTCTTCCTCTGGACTATTCGTCCCGTCGACTGTGAAACCTCTTTTCCTACCGTTTAGACAGACCAACGTCCTCGACATCAGCTGAACTACACTCCCTCAAAGAGGCAATCCGCTACATCATACGTCAAGAGCCCAACGAATGGACATATTCACTGGACTCTAAACCTGCCCTTCAGTGCCTCCTTAAGAGCGGCAAGCACTTCACATATGAACTTGCCGTTCAAGATATTCTCTACCTACATCACCTTGCAGTAGGCGCTGGGCACAATATTGTTTTTCAGTGGGTGCCTTGGTCACTGTGGGAGAAACGGGAAACCAAAAGCTGATGACGCTGCCTCTGCAGGCCACACCCGCCGAAACATACGAAGAACATTTTTTACCAAACACGACGCCTTCCACCATGGCCACACGTTACGCCCCTTTCAGAGAGAACAGATTGTGGTCAGATCCTACCCACCACCACAAGTTTCTCTACTCCCTTGACCCTCAGCTGTCGTCAAGACTTCATCACCAGCTCCCCCGTAATCTAGAAACATTATTTCATCGGCTCCGACTTAATGCAGCTTACACCAACAGCTACCGTTTCCGCATTGGACTATTCTACACCGCCCCCAGGTGCAGACAACTGTGCATCGGAAGACACTATTGAGCACTCTTTTACTCCACTGTCCTGCTACAAGGACTCTAGATCAACTTGCTACAGAACATTGCACGCATAGGTTATACGCAAGGACCAGTGACCTTAAAACCATTTTAGGGCCCTGGCCGTCTTCTTCTCAGCAACGCCTAGCCCTAAAATTTCTGTTTTCGTACCTCCAGCGACACTGGCTTAATTCAAAAACTTTAAATCTCTTCTCTCTTAGACTTTCGCTCTTGCCTTTTACTTAATTTCGTGGTCCCTCTCTCAGCTTGCATCTCTTTCTGCCCTCCTCCTCTTGGGCCTTTCTTCCTTTTCCCTCCCCCTAACAGAGTAGCATGAAGGCGAGTTTTGTACGCCGGCTAAACACTCTGTTTTTCTAATAAAGAGCTTCTCTCTCTCTCGGTTCCAACCACTTCATCTCACTCCCTCATGGCAGGCAACCAATAAAGTATGTTTCTCCAAAACTAAGATCTTCTTTTTTTGCAATGAGAAACCAGGATTTTCATTGTTCATTAGGTCTCATGGGATATGCCTAATGAACAATGCAAAGAGGCGTCCCAAGAGCCATAAAAAATTGGGGTTACCAAACTTTATAGACAGCGGACTGTGCCGGGGCCGCAAGCGCCTATCATCTATTATTTCGTATGGGTTGCAAAAAGGAGACAAAACGTGAATGCTATCAAGCATCCTTCATTTCTTGGAGGAGAAAAAACCAAATAGGCAGGCACGATGCGTACAGAATCCCCTCTTTGCTCACGGGTGCGACGGCGCCTAACTGCCACTACACTCAGAAAGGTTAGGGTTTCCGCAGTTGACGCCGACTGTACGCGTACATTGCCGCAGCATCTAAGCCTGGCATGCTGCGCTAACTTGGTGTGAACTCTGCCGCCATCCTATTTGTTTTCATGAGAACGCATTACAGAGTTCCGCGACACTTGCGTATCCCGCGGCGCGGAAGTTACAACTCTCAATATAGACAGATGGATCAAACAATTATCAGCCGTTGTACAGAATCGATCCCGCCTGCACTTTTCGAATGCCGTGTGGCCTGGGAAAGCGCGACGAAGCAGACGTTTACCGCATCTGCCTCAACGTCGCTTCTACCCGTCACTACCTGTACAGGATGCGCTGAGTTGACTCCCCTCATTGTCACGTATGCAGTGTTCGCGAGGACATAGAACCTGTGCTGTGTGTGTGTCCCCGTTACGACACCCCGCGGCTAACCTTGAAGACGACTTTGGGACCTGCGTGCTGATGCACCACTGAAACTTTGCGACGTCATTGGCCCATCGCAGTCAACTGCCGCGGCAACACGGAGTACACGGGCCTTCGTGTCATTTCTCCGTGATTCCGGCCTGAACAAAATCCTGTAAACGTTTGCCGTAACTGTATCACTGTGAGTGTGCTGCGTGCGCGATCCTGCGTTTGTCAGCTTGTGTGTGCTTATTTGTGTTTGTAGTGTCTGTATGAGTTTCTGTGTCTTCGCTTCCTTTCACTTTCGCACCTCTCATGTTCATGTGGAGTAGCAAGTCAAGTTCGCTGCCAGGCTGACTTCTCCTCATCATTAAAGGGACACTGAAGTGATATGTAAACATTGCGGGATTACTAGCGCTAATTGTTGTCCGGAGTCCCCAGGCCATGTTTCGACCACTCTGGGCGCGTTTACGGATTTTATTTACTAGAAAAATTAATTCGAAAATGCTGTCCTCCTCTCCTTACGCTCGCCCATTTTCTGTGGCGTTTTCTTGTGACGTCGGGTGGAGCCGAGCTCGCAATTGGCTGCGCTACTGCACGGCTCCCCGACCTTCAGACAGAGTCAGTCGGCCCAGCGTTTCGTCCGCCGGCCGCCGACGGGTCGTCGCAATTCGTTCGCTCAGTTGAAACGAAGCCAGAACACCTTTGTGAATGGAAGAATGTGCCGTTCTTTACTTGGTTGTTTGTACACTGTATCTACTCCAAATCAAGGTCGCTTCACACAAGCGCTGCACAAGCGCACATGCGACGCTTCGCTGACTAGTACGCCAGTAGGAAAATATAAGGCCTCTTGAATGCGGGCGAAGAGTCAGCGAAGTCAATATAGGTACTAAGGAAATAAAATCAACTGATATTTTTACCGTGCAGCGTAAAACTAGGGTGCGGGAAGTACTTTTTTGCGCTGGGCGAACAAGCACAGCGGCCACCAGCACGACTAAGCATCTGCGAACGCTTTTCCGTCTAAGAAATGCAATAGCGAGACGTGAGATATTGTGGAAACTTTGTGGATGCTTACTGCACGAGCGCGAAACAACAAATAGTCACCTAAGCTGCTTGGAATGCTAAAACTAAATAAAAGTGTAAACTCGTTATACATTATATACCTTATATTTCCAGGCTCGGCAGCGCTCGCCTGTGGCCGAGTGATTTGGAGCGCTAGGTATGTCATCGCAAGTGTTTTTGCAAGTCGCAAGTTCGAATCCGCGCGGGTACGTGCTTTTTTTTTTTAAGCCAACTTTTTCGTTTTCCGCCGATGTTTTCTATACTGAGTTCACCTTTTTTTGGGCGGCAAACCTTTTTTTTGGGCCGCAACGTTCATTGCTCCACGAACTAGTTCACAGAACGCGCGCAGGCTCGCACTGGCGCGCTAGCGAGTTCTCGTTGACGTGCTGTTGCCATAAGCACTGCTTGCGGGCAGTGGGCACAGGCCAGAATCAACAGACCCTTGGCCTGTTTCGAACACGCTTTTTACGATGCAGGCATGAGTGAGGCAAGCTCCAAATATGGGGGAAAAGCGCATGGCATTTAAGCGTCTGCGGGGACGCGGAGGGAGTTCATGCACTGCGTAGGCCTCGGCTAGTGAATGCTACGATTCCAAGCCGTCCTGGGAGGGTTATCTTATGCATTTTACAGCCGACAACATGGTACAAGCGCGGTACGATGATTACTGTGATATTGAGAATGCCCATCCAACAACGCCATCGGTTGTGTTTTACAGAACCGAAACCGAAACTTGTTTTATTGCTAACCTTCGGTATCGTCCAATCACGGTGCCCCCTCCTCCGAACGTCACAGCTTTAGTTGGTGCGGCCGCCGCAAACCGCGCATGGTAGTTTTTCTTCTTTCGCGCTTTGTAAAATAATTACCGATTTGTCAACCGGATAAACGATGAAAAGTATGCTAATTTGAGCCAGTCTACGCAGTGCAAGCAAACACGGGAGCTTGACAAATTCACTTCAGTGTCCTTTTAAAGGCATTCCTCCTCCTCCTCCTCCTCCTCCTCCGTGACAATCTTCATGTGGGGTAATATTCCTGTCCTTGGGATGCTTTTTTACAATGCTGGAGCGTTCGTATGTGTATTCAGCGAGCAATCCCGTCTGTGTCTGTCTGTAATGCTAGATGAGGCGGATTTCCGGCTCACAAGAGAATGCTATGAATAAAATGCGCTAGTGCTTCATATTTTGGTATCGCGCTTCTTATATTGAGCGTCCGAATTTTTCTAACCATGCCTTTATGTTGGATAGCGAAGCCGACTTTGAAAAGGAGGACGGTGTAAGGTGATTGATGGGGTTTGTGGGTGTACTGTATACAAGGCCATTAGCAATCCGGGCTCTAAGCCTGGATAACCTCTCGACCTTTACCGTTCGTTTTCTACCTCCTCCTGGTTCATCATATCTTGGTAACAGATTTCTTAAATTCCTCTACAAGAAATATTCCCTTCAATGCATTTGTGATTTGAATTGAAGCTGAAAATATGGGATTACACTGCGTCGCCCTCAATGGAGATACAAGGGTTTTTATGGAGGTGGTTATTGTAATGTCGCATGCCTTCATATCTTCATATACGACCTCTTATATTGCCTCTAAAATGTCTTTCCAGCAAAGCATTGTATAAAGAAGTAAAGCCAACTTTAAAGGAACTTGATCCCAAATTGTTTGATAGGGATACATATGGTATTTCGGCGGTACTTCTTAGACAGGCTTAGGGCTTCCTGGATTCGGTATCAGAAAGCTTATATAATGCATACGAAAATGTCTTCTAGACAGAACGCACGGCATATGCAGGAGCTAGTGTATGTCGTTTCTTTCTTCCATTGTATCCGTCTGCTAAGTGCAGTATTATTATGTTCACTCGAGTCATCTTTACCTTAGTAGCCAATAAGTTCTTTTAAGAGAAAAGTTGCTGCTTCGACCGCTAAATTCATTTCAAGCAGAAGCCTGAGTTACTTTATTAGCAGTTTTAGGCATGCCGAGAGCATAGGTTGGGAGTACAGAAAGAACTCAATCAAATTTTGCGAGCATATTTTATTGTTCCCGCTGTACCCACTAAAACTCGAGTCACAGCCCCGAATTTGATTCAAAATCCCCCGTACTCGTTTATCACACATGCAACTGTCGCGTGTAACGTCCCTCAATTGAACTCGTGTAAACTCCCTATTACCCAAACTGAATCTACCCGCAGCGGTACTGGCACTCAACATGTACTCAGTTTTACTCTTACTTAACCTGCGTTAGCGTGTACGCAACTCATTCACACTCCCGTTTTTTTTTGTCGTTCTCAATCGGTACTCACTCGAATTTATATCATTAGTACTCACATTTATTAACACACAGTGCTTTCCCCCTATTTTACTCTTAGTTATCCCCTTTTGCTCCCGGGAGTGACTAGGTATATGCTCTCTACAAACTAGTGCTGGTGTAACCACTTGGGTTAGTGCACTGGCTACTTCAGCACACGCTAATAACAAAATATGAAACGATTACGGATAAATGTTTTTCATTTATAGAGACCCTAAACAGTACAACAGTTTGGCCTACGTCGTAGCTTAGAGTGGGTGGCCTGAGCACAGATGTAGTCTTATTTCTGTTTCGGTTTCGTTAACATGTTTCGCCTTGTGTCACAATCACCACCACAAGTTGCAAGCGGTTGAACGTGGGAGTCTGCCGTACCGATACGTACCGCTAGCGCATACATATGTCACAGCCAGTGGAAAAATACGAGCGAAATGAGTGTGACACGAGAACGTCGTCAGCTTCACTGATCAATTTCGCATGTGTTTCCCGGCTGCGGTGGCTGCTTTCGTTAACGGGCGCGAACATCGAGAACGCCCATGTGTCCAGACTTCGGCGCACGTTACAGATCAGATCCCTTCCAGGGGGTGAAAATTATTCTCGAGCCCTCCACGCGGGCCCGCCTCATGGCAAGGTGTAGCATCGGCGCGTTGAACACCACAATCAATCAATCAATCAATCAATCAATCAATCAATCAATCAATCAATCAATCAATCAATCAATCAATCAATCAATCAATCAATCAATCAATCAATCAATCAATCAATCAATCAATCAATCAATCAATCAATCAATTTCGCACGTGTTTCCTACACCTGCTTCCGGGTGGCAATACCAAACAAAACAAGAGTGTTTCACCAGGGCTCCAAAGACGCAACAATGCAATTTTTTCAAACATGCATTAGAAGGGGGACAGGAGAGAGAAAGGCCAGTTTTATTTATTTATTTCTTAACAGAAATGGTGGGGGAAGCCCACGCGCACCCAGACCACACGCGCCGTTAGGATCAGGAGGATTGTGCTTCGGCTTGCGAGCTGTGCTCTTCCGTGTCCAAGTGGTGAATCAGGCTAAAGCAGCCCTATAGACTTTATATCCAACCTATTCTCTCAACCTTATACTTTCCTTCACGCAGTGCACTGTATGCAGGAGTAACCTGTGACTGATTACCATAATTTCCTGAGTGTATTCTTTTCTCATTTTCTTTTGAATCAATGAACGAGAATTACCCCAACAATGGTGACATGACCGTTGTGTTTGAGGAAGATTCAGCGCGGACTTCCCAGGGCCGGATGCGGACTTGACTGCTGTCCACTGTCGAGCGGTTTGAGCTGGTGTGTTATACGGCGGGTAAGATACCTACGACGCGGGAACTAAACGGACAGGCCTATGTTTGTCCGCTAAAATAAAACTCTAGTCCTTCCATGTTTCATTCAGCCAATTAGCCTTGAATTATGCTCAATCGCCAAATACAAACAAATGCGTTTTGGTTCATGCACTCCTTGCACTGCACCCCGCTTGGCCGGACATCTTTCTTCTGAGAACGGAAGGACACTAAATTTTCGCTCCGAATAAACCTTAAATCAATACGAAATTTATTCGCCGCACGCTTCTAGTTGTAAAAGGCACAGTATCCTCCATTGGTACTGAGCACTCGAGCTGAAGAAGGAAGACTTGTAGACACGAAGTGGGACCAAGTCGGCTGGATTCCTCTGCTTCGCAACGCACCACGGTCTCGTTACACAATTCGCTTAATTGCTAGCGATTGCTCTCTCATACGCGCTACCATCCCACCAATCCGGGAACCCCCAACAAAACGGTTTTACAAGTATCCTGCGGCAAGCCCCAATTTGATACGGATCAAAATCTCAGTCGGTAGCATGCGGATCCTCCAAATAGCACCCTCACTGAGCACCGGTCGTGTATCCGAATGTAAGAAGGATTTCGGTTTTCAAGCTCTCGATTTTTTTTATTCTCGCTCGCTTTAATGCGTCAGTATAGCTCAGCATTTCCATTTATGGCTGAGCCTTATGTCTCATGGTATGCCCGACGTCCATGACCTTAAGCCTAAGCCTGTCTTCAAAGCCAGTCACATAAAAATTGGCCGTAAATCTGCTCACTTCGCTGAAAATGTCGTCGTGAAGACGATAGTTTCCTGCCGCCTTTACGACGTCAATGCCTCTCTTGTCTCCCCAGACCACCTCTCACACTGTTTATCTCCTGTGTCGCTCTTGCCATGCTAGGAGGTTTTTTTTCAAGCCAATTCAACTTTGATCCGTCCACTTTTTCGCGCGATATCTATTAGAGCCTTTTGTTATTGTTTTACTTCGAATTTGTTTTACACTCCTGTGCCAGCCCTTTTTTGTATTTTGGGGTCAAGACACTGTTTTCAACGCGCATGTTTTTATTGCTATTTCAAATATGAAGACCACAGCTTGGATCACTGATGTATTGATGTGTTGCCTCATAATCCCCAATGATTTCGCTTCGCCAAACAATGTGGAAAAAGTATAAAGAATGATTGCTGGTTTAGTGGTTTGGAAAATGTTTGCCTGTATAAAATTCTCATTCAGTAATTCCGTTAACTTATGTTAGTGTGGCTTAATTGAGGGGCAGACAGACAGACAGACAGACAGACAGACAGACAGACAGACAGACAGACAGACAGACAGACAGACAGACAGACAGACAGACAGATACAGACAGACAGACAGACAAATACAGACAGACAGACAGACACATACAGACAGACGGACAGATGGACAGACGGATAGACGGACAGACGGACAGACAGACAGGCCTGGACTGAGGCCACTACTCACTCTCATTTCCCCCGTCTTTCCCTTGAAACATAAGTAAGCAAATGTTATTCCCTCCTTTCTTCCACATTGCAAAGAAATCAAGCTATCCGCCAAATACTACATTCATAACGCTTCTTGTTTTTCCAAAGTTCTAACAGGTTTCATCAAAGAAATAAAGAGCGAAGCAAAAGTACACACCTCGAACGCGGCAATCGCGCCAAGGAAACGGTCAGGCACCAGTCGCGATCCGTTTCCTGTGAGCAGTGAGAGAGTGCTGTCCAGCTCCAACCTCGGAGACCAGCTTCTGTCGGTGAAGAGAACCATCCCAGCAGGCAAGTCTCAAGGTTTCTTGTGCTAATGATACCATACCCCGTGTTTAATATAATAAACGTTTGTTCTCCTTCTAGCCGAGTTGAACCATTCATTTGTCTTCGGGTTGGTTTTCAATGTTTTACTTCTGCCGTTAGCCGTTCTTGGAAATACGATGACACGTGGGAATAAAGAAATGCATGCTGAACATACGCCCTGCCATTTATAGGTAACGTTGTCCAAAGAAAACATACACTTACCTTTTTTTTCCGCTTTCCTGGCTTGTCACTAGAGCAGTAATTCGTTCCCCTAGCGCTAATGTTACTTTAGTCCTGAAAGGCGCAGCCTACACGCACTGAATCGATCAGTGTGTTTCTGAAACAGGCATCTTGCATTGCGAATGCCGCTGTAACCGGAATCAGACGGTGTGTGCAAGAAAGAAAAATGGCGAAAGCCGGTTTCGTGGACTGCCTTGCACAACAGCGTGGCTGTTCCGGTCTCAGATATCTCTCTAGCTGAGAAGTAAGAGCCGCCCACGTACGCAAGGCCCAGCGACTTAGGAGAAATCAACATAAACCAACATGAAACATGGACGGTGCTTTGCCTTCTCTTTAACAATAACTATACCGAAATTAACATTAATTATAAAATTGATATACTATGCACAATTTTATTTACCCTCGTGAATAGGTTCTACATTGCTCCTACTTCAAGGCGTATTTAGCATAGTTGAACATCGTCGAACTGCCACTTGGCCTTTTAGTTTTCAAACGGCTCTTAGAGCAAGTGCAACAGTTTACCAGAATGTTGCCGGTTCTCATAGTTGAGTCCAACTTTTTTTTCTGTTTAAGATAAAGCGATGATCAAAGCTCCGACTGATCCCGTGATCGGATGGAGCCAGGGATTGAACCAACCAGCCATTTATTAACTACGCTCAAAGAAATTAAGGGTTATCGCAGGTTGGGAATTGAATTAGTGTTGCAGTTGTTTGTAAAGGTTTTCACCAGATGCCGTAATCACCGACAAAGACCCCTTAAATAGTCATTTTAATGCATTCCGCCAGAAAACTGCTGGGTGTCGCGCGAAGCTAACTTGGAACTCGCGTTCTTCCGACAAGCATCTCTCTTACCCCAAAATAAAGCGGAACCACGCAGGCTAGCGGAAAACTCATTGCCTAATATTTCTAAATCATATAGAGCTGCACTGACTAGGGTGATGTTTTAGGGCAGAAGAATTTAGTATATTTATTGTAGTTTTAACGCGTACGGTTCAGAGCCCCGTGTCGCCTAGAGGTGGGTGTCATCGGCGGCATTGACCGCGAACGAAGAATCGGTGTGAGATAATGATGATGATGATTGCCTATGATATCCCCTTTGTTACGGGGTAATCACGAATTATCGTACCAAAGAAACTAATATATGTATGTTTAATACTCTTCGTTTTATTCTAGCGCTGTTCTTAGGGCGGGCTCGAAATATTTTTTTTCTATAACACGTGGTAGCTGTCCTAGGCAATATTTCTCTCTTTCTTTTGGTCCTTCAGCATTCTAATCTTCTTTTAGTCGCCTCGAGAGCCCTGAAGATAACTCCCTCTGTGCCACCCTTAAATTCTATGGCTTTTGGAAGCCCAATATTTCCCTCATGTAGATTTGGATGAATACGCTTACATTCGAACAACATGTTCCGCATCGTTTCCGTTTATTTTCCGCAGACAACGCATAGTCCACCATTTTGTGTATACTTCCATACAAAGCTGTTACTTATAAAGCAACCTCCTTTAGCCTCAAAAATCAAAGCACTAACTTTTGAAATTGTTGCAGAAAATTTTGTTTCTGATGTCCAATTTCTCTACCCTGTACATGTCTAACGACGTCTTAGCTTCCATTTTTTTCTCTCAGTTATTTCTTTTATCTGCCCTGTTTCTTTTTGGATTGCCATGGCTCTATTTGATTCTCCACTGTTATTTCCGTAGTCCATCGTTAGCCTTCTAGACTTCCTCAGCCACTGCGTGTCCATGCTTTTCATGTAACGGTACCTAAAAATTTTACCTTTCCCCTTACGTTGACCCATTGCTCTCAACCTCCCCTTAAAACATATTTTACTTTGAGCTTCTCAAACTTCAAAGGACGCCGAGCCCAAATCCCTTTGCACTGCCTCGTTGTTGTTTTACCATTCGCTCCTCGAGCTCAGGCCAAAGTGCCTACCATATACTCATTCTCTCAAAGACATGCTATAGAGCGTCTTATTTTAAGCAGAGTACTGCATTCGCAAATGTAAGGCCCGGAACCACTACTACTTTCCACATTCCTCTCACTACTTCATATTTGTTATACCCCCCACAGAACTCGCAGCCACACATTGTGGCGCCCTTTGCAACCCCCGAAATCGTCAGGCCCGCCACAAGAGACGGCATGCGAGGAGTAGCGGAAAGTCTTCCCCTCTCACGGTCGCCGCTAGGCGGTGTGATGACGTCAGCGTAGAATGTATTGCGCCGTAGCGCGAACTCGCTGCTGATGCACGTATGAAGAATGCACCAAGGAGTCTTCCTCAACGTCGAGTACAATAACGCTTTCGTGTGAAATACGTCAGGGCCGATTCTAAGCGCCCTAAATTTAATTTTTGTTAGATTAGGGATGACGCGTTCATTAACGGTCATTTAGTTTATCTTTCCCCTTGAACATAAAGACAGCATACACTTGGTTTCAAAGAACGACCTAGTGCAACGGAAATAAATCCAAAATCAATCTGCGGTCCAGTCGATCTTGTTCATGACGTTAAGTATTTAGTTTTTCCATTCGATGTAAGTTTTTCTTGGAATTTACATATATAACAGCTTGCAAAACGCTTGCGAGCAGTATGTGTTCATTTGTATGCGCTTCGATTGGTTTGATGCCTCCCTGTAAAAAGAATGGTTTTTAAATGCTTAGGAGAATCTATCATTAGGTATGGTCTAACTATTTGCGGACATGCATCTTCCTATAAACTGAACACTCTTTGTAGCATCCTGCACAAAATAGCGCACAATCTCATGTATGGCACTAGACATCATGGAGACCGAACTGAAATTGTTATTAAAGAATCAGATACTCTACACGTGAAAAGGTAACTAATTTTTCATATCTTGTTAAAAACATTTGTTTACAGTCCTTTCAGAGTTGATAATATAAAAACAAGGTGCCTCCGCCAAACTGAACGTTTTGTGCTGCCTCGAGTAATAATTGGCTATGGAAAGAAAACACGGTCGTTCCACAATCCTTTTTACTTTAATAAAATAGACGCCCCCCCCCCCCCTCAAGCATTAACTGTCCCTCCCAAGCCAAAATTCCCCCGCATTTCCCCGAGGGGGGAGAATGTGAAAGTGCGAATGCACGGTTGTCGGCCCGCTTGCGGCGCTTGCGCTCGGCCCCCGCAGCCCACCGCGTCACCGCCTTCTCTTCCATCTCTTCCATCGGGTTTGTAGTATCACGTGTACACCACGCAGTTATCAAGCCGCTATAACGCCGCTGAGTCACCAACGCACGCCGCTGACGACGTAGTTTGAATGCGTTAAAGATATAAGGCGCGTCACTAACACTGATATCACCGTCGCGTCCATGGCTTGGTCGGTAGAGCGTCGCGCTGCGGCCGCGAAGTCCTCGGATCGAAACCTGGCGCCGGATGCTGTTTCTTTTTTAAATATAGAGGAGCACTGCGGACGCCGCCGCCGCCGCCGCCGCTGCCGGCGGTGGATGGTTTGGGGTCGCTTATAAAGTGCATTCGCACTTAAAAATCGATATCAACAAGTCGAAGTAGGGTAATGATATCAGCGTGGGTTTTCTGGAATTCAAGTGAGCAAATTTTGTGATCTGTGCTACATTGTCTGGGAAGTCTGCCCCGATTATTTTGCTGAGCGCTCAAGGGAGACGGAGAAAACCTTCCAAAACGCTGTGGGGGGCGTTTCGCAACGGCTACCCTTACACTGAAATGGAGATAACGTGAAAGCCCGCAGCAACCTCGGGAAAGCTAAGCTAAAGCGAGCTGCGCCGGTCTCTTCTTGAGCAAGGCAAACTGCACGCTTATATGACATCAACCGCTGTTCCGGGAACCGGAGGTCCTCCTGAGGTATCACTTTCACAGGAGAGTAGTAAATTTTTCAAGCCTTTAGGGCGGGGTTATAAGGCTTATTGGTTCATCCAGGCTGCATGCATGTTCTCGCAAGTTTGTTTAAAGAAGTGCATCCTTACACATTGTTTCTTGAATGAAAAGAGCCCCTCAGTGGCGTAAAGGTCATTGTTAGGAATATACATTGTGGCTAGATTACATGGTAGTACCTACATCGCCTATGGCTTAAAACTCAAGCTTGGCTTTGTTGCAGGCGGTGAAGTCATGAAGTACTGGGTTGAATTTTGAATTTTGTTGAGAGAGATCAACAATGAAAGCTTGTTGGTAGATACCGCTTTAAACAAACTGGCAAAATATGTATAGCCATAATATCGACAAGACTACACCCCCAGTTTGCTCAGGTACAATAAAGAAGGCAACAAACATTCCGCGTAAGCTCTTGAATCACTGTTATTTTCTATTTTTATATAAAAATAAACCTACTGAACACGCGTATCGTTGCGCGACCTAAACATAACGGTGAGCTTACCTCCACGCGCCAAAGAAATCTTGTCAAAGGACCTCGCTGCATGAAGCACCGTATGCCTTCGGTAAACCTTCTTTCCCCATAATCTTCGGGGATGCGCAGACTTTTTCAGGAATGGAAAGGTGAGAGCCTAGTTGAAGCTCATATTCATCGGCTAGTGATCTTCAAGCTGCTTTCTACGCCTGCCACGCAATCGCATGCACGGACACCACTGCCATTAATAGCGCTAAAGACAGCGATGGTGGTAGCTAAATAAACGGCGCTTACATCTCACACCAAATGACGAATACATTCCGCAGGTATCAACTTTGACCCATCAATATTCGCTGTTGGGTGAACATAAGGTGTATTCCAGTAGTCAGTAGCAAGCTATTATCTTTTATTTCTTCGTTTCTACTCTATCTTAGCGCGGGGAATTTGCCTTTCTGCTCTTCTGGGGCTTTGTATAACCAAGGTAGTTTCTGGCCTCACATTCACATTACGGTGGACGAATACCCATTCAGTGTTAACCGAAATGCACGCAAACACGCCTAACATTAGATTCGCAATTAGGTCAACATCAGTTTTACTTTCTTGAAACTTGTTTTGCTCCCGCCGCGGAGGCTCAGTTGCAATAGCGTGGTGCTGCTGAGCACAAGGATACGGGTTCGATCCTGGCCACGGTGGCTGCTTTTTGATGGAGGCGAAAAGCAAAAACGCCAGTATGTTCGAGAAATTGGCGCATGTTAAAGTAAAGATCACTAGGTGGTCATAATGAATCCGGAGTCCTCCACTCCAGCGCGCCTCATACCGCAGGTGAGCTTTGGCGCGCTGAACAATCACAATCAGAGAGAGAGAGAGAGAGAGAGAGAGAGAGAGAGAGAGATGACTTTATTTGATGCCCGAGATGGGTTCTGAAGTGTAGACGACTGGGACGGTCTCCCTCCTTCATCCGTCAGCCAGGATTCTTGGATCCTCGCGGCGGTTAGGCCATCCGGACTGCTGTGAGTTGTTCCTCCGGTGTGGAGTTGAGCAGAACAGTCTCCCATCGTTTTACCGTCCTGATTTTGTATCTTCTAAGTGTATTTACATCGGATTTGCTATTATAGCCGGTCGTATTTTTTTGAGCTCATAGAAGGACCATATCATATGGTGCAGGTCGGCTCTGCTGTTGCACGAAAGTGCAGAAGTTTGAGTAAAGGACTGGGTAGCAGCGGTTGAGGGAAACAGGGCTCGGAAAAGTGTTCGTCAGAATTACACATTTCTTTTTTTGCAGATACGGCCACTTCAGCATTAAGCTTAGATTGTCTGCAATCCTTTCAAACTAATTCCCTAACATAAATTCGTTCAATTCGTTTAACTTTTTCCAGTTTGGGCCCCAAATCCACTAACAGCCCGACACAAAACTTTACATAAGGCGCGAATGCTGCAGCACGCGAAACATCTTTGTTCAGGTTACTCACTGAACCTCAAAACGAGTTAAAATCAACCAAGATTTAAGATACCACGCCAAAAAGAAAGGGAAACGATACAGTCCAATTTTTGCGCGTTAAATTATAGGTCATGCTGGCGTTCTGCTCTTTCCGATGGTGTACACGAAGCCTTTGGGTACAGTAGTTTTCCATTTAGAAAGCACGTACCTCGCACATTGCTAAATCTCGCTGTCTTTCGCAGATTTGACGCCTGTACAGCCTATTCACTTATAGGTAATTACTGAACAAGGTGCGCATAATTACAACAGTTTCTTGAAAGCTAAGAAGACACTTATCAAGTGCGTATTTATCCACGTGGAACCAACGTATGCCCTCGCGGTGACATAAATACTTCAACCCATTATAACAGTAGTAGCGACACGTGACCGTGAACAGCACGGCACTTGTGAATTTCTTAAGTTTATGTACGTAAGCATAGTCTCGCCTTTCTTTCTTTCTTTCTTTCTTTCTTTCTTTCTTTCTTTCTTTCTTTCTTTCTTTCTTTCGTTTTTCGTCACTTTCTATTCTTACACTTTTTATGTTACTTTGTCTTTCTTCCCTTTCGCATTCCGGCTTTTCCTCCTTTCTTTTAACCTTATCAGATTTTTTTTCCCTCTGTCGTTTAGGTCTGTAGGCCATTTTGTCGTTTTGAACTCTAGGTCTGTGGTCGTTTGGTCTCTTAACGACGAAATCAAGCCCTCCAGCCTACAGGCCTGGTTTGGAGTACGCTGGGAAGTGCTGCACGTTCCATCAATTAGTCCTACCAGGAACGCAGTTAGGGAATGGCAGCACAGTAGTACGCGTGCATGGCTAGCGCGATTGCCTCCATTACTCGGCGGGTGCTAAGCGGCGCTCCAACCGCCGTGCAGTCGAAGCTGTTCGCGCTGCGCTAATGTTGCACTTGCACGCAGCAGAGATAGCTTTGATGGCTGCTCGGGCTAACGCCAACGGGTCCTCGCTGCTCCACCCTCAATCGCCTTCTCTGAGTGCCGCTAGGAATGGTGAACAAGCAGGGCTGCAAACACATAAAATTAAAAACGGAAGGAAATCTTTCGGTAGGAACAAGGCCCATTTCTTTCCCTACATAAATTGGCGTGCGGTTCTCCCAGTCGTATGATGTTTGTTAAAGGCTACTTCATTTTTTCGTTCATTCATTCTCCAAACGATATGTTTGCGCCTTCTTTCTATTTACTCATTTGCTGAATCGCTTGTTCATTTTATCACACCTCCGACAGCTTCTATGGCACACAAGTAAAGAAGTCCCGCTTGTCACAGAGAATCTGCAAAAGCAAACACAAGAGGAACAATAAACGTGGTGCATTAAAATGGCATGCCAATTTTTCGTGACGAACATTAGGAATGAGGCTCGCACACCTTCAATAACTGTTGTCCCGTGAACGGACGCTGAGGTTGTCTTGACCTGCTCAGAGAGATGGACCCAGGAAAGCCGTTGACGTGTTCAACGAAACATACTTTTAATGCACTCTTGGAAAACCATAGCGCAAAGCACTTTGAAACTGAATTACACACACCGGATAAACAATCAAACCTCAACCTAAATATCCCAAAGTACAATTCAAACAACAATTCAAACAAGATGGAAAGTTGGGCGAGTTGATACGTATCCAAGATGGAAAGTAACAGGGAAATTAACGACGAGGGACGCAGAGGAAATTCACAAAAGTCTCTACAATAAAGTCCTATACCATTAGTTGAAATCCACTCAAAGTCATCTCATAGGTGACCTCTCTCCCACCACAACGCCTTAGTCGTGTCGTACGCCTGCTTCCCCATTGGACTGGCCTACCCCGTCATCGGCGCTGACGTGTCGCACCCTTGCGTGGCCGCGCCCCGGTGGTAGCCGTCCTCGTCTTGCTCCGATGCCGGCGTTCGATGCGCTCGGTCGTTCCTTGGACGGCGTGGGCCCGTGCGTCCTGAAGTTTCCTCTGTGGCTACCCCCTAGTAGCCGCTGCCGCTAGAGGTCCCAGGTAGTCTCGGCCCGAACGTAGCTCTTCGGGACCGTCGAAGCGAAGGTCCACGGAGCATAGACGTTGGCCGTAGGTGCCCGATCGCTGCCGCTGGGGCCACAAATACACAGGTTCGTGGTGCACCTAGGTTGCCGCCGCCGATGCGAAGTCGGCCCGCTCCCGCCCAGGCTTGGTAGACACAGTCGGTGGCCTGGCCGCGTCCCCCTGGCTCGTTTCTTGAAGCTCACGTTCTCCTTCCGCCTCCTGCTTTCTTGCCTCCCCCTGCTCCATCTGCGCCCGGCTTTTAACCCCTCTGGGCTTGAACGCGGCACACTTTGATTGGCTCCTTCCCTTTTTCGTGTCCATATTTGGTCATCACGCCACTTGCCTACTGCGCGGCGTTCTCTGGTTGGTTGACCAGTGTGCTACCATATTTGAGCATGATGCCTCGGGGTTTCGGCGCGTGGTTCGCTCATTGGTTCGTTCCTGGCACGCCGTTCAAATTGCCGTTTCTTTGTTCTTTTTTCTTCCTTTTCTGGAGTTTTGATGCATCCCCTCTCAGCGGGGCCCTGAAACATGACAACTGTTATGTGGCTGTCTTTCCGCAACGCCGCTGAATTCCCAACAGACGTATTAAGGAGAACAAGTGCAGCCACATCTCGATAAAATGAACTACGCGGGACCCACGAAAATCGTTCGTTATTTTGAAATATCGTTGTAGTGAAAAACTGCAGTTATAAGCTAGTGCTAAAACCTAGGAATGGAAATGGCGTACGTTAGCAATAGACGCCCGTGCAGGCAGGTAAACTCTCAAATAAAAATGTTGCGCTCATTTCACAGCTGCTTTATTTGAAGAAATCAGTTATTTTCTTCTCACACGTACAGCACACATGACCGATTAGGAATGCATCTGCAGATTCCATCTTCCAGAATACCTCATCGGATACGTCACTGCCCCGAGCAATGAAAGTGCGGAATTTGTTCAGGTGCAAGAAAACATCAATGTTCGACGCGATATCATTTCTTCTGTGTTCCGTGAACCGCAGTCATCTTCCTTCGCGTCGTAATCGTCACTAAAGATGATGGCTGGTCTCACATCGTTTTTGCTTTGTCGCTAGCTGCATTCATCTATAGATCTCACACGAACTTTACCAAAAAATCGCCCGAAACAATAAATACCTGACCGAACACGTGATTAGCATGAAGAATGCCCGACGGGCCACCATCAGCCAACACAACGAGAGTGAAAAGAGGCAAACACGGCTAGGACTGCTAGGCTACTGCACATTAACCCCAGCTTTGTGGTGGCGTTACCTCTTGGCACTCAACATGGTGATGATCATATCTATTGCACAAAGTGAAACGGCGGTTTCCCTTTCACGGAATAGTTGCGACACTGTTACTTTCAGCCGAATTCGTAATACTGATGTCCCTCGATTATAATGGAGAAAATAAATTACGTGCGTTATTAAGAAATATGCCCTTTATTAAAATTCGTAGTTCTGAAATATTTTTCATTTACAATATAAGCAATCTGGCGGGGATTCTTAAACTATTCGTAAATTTGAGAAATTTGTTAATGTGGGATTCTTAGTAACGAGGTTTGTGGTAGGAACCATCATGCTGTACATAATATTTGAGGGAATTTCGACACGCGTGCTGTCACGTCATACAGTGCCAACTTTGTTGCATGTATCACTCATTGTCACATCGCAGACATTTTTCCTGTCAGTTTTTCCTGTTGGAACCCGCGTTGGCCTACATTGTCATTGGGATTACCAAGACGGGTCCATCAGTACAATTGCGGTGAGAAAACCCACCGCGGTGGCTCAGTGGCTAAGACGTTGCGCTGCTGAGGACGAGGTCGCGGGTTCGATTCCCGGCCGCGGCGGCCGCTTTTCTGATGGAGGCGAAAAGCAAAAACGCCCGTGTGTACGAGATTTAGGCGCACGATAAAGATCCCCAGGTGGTCAAAATTAATCCGGAGCCCTCTACTACGGCGCGCCTCATCGCCTGCGTTGCGTCGGCGCGTAAAACCCTACAATCAATCAATCAATTGCGGTGAGGAAGACGCCCAATGGTGTTGAACCGGAAAGGGTCTTCCAGTGTTAAACATGGCCGCAAATCCGCTTACTTCGCTGCAAATGCCACGTAAAGGCCTCTCGTCCCTCCCTCGCTCACCGTTCATGCTCTTGCCTTCCCTTGTAGGCCTCCCAGGATAAACACGGAGGAGGTTTGGTAGAGTCAATTCAATGTTTCCGCATTCCACTGCGCGCAATCTACTGGAACAGTTCGTTACTGTTAGTCATGTTGGAATGCTGTTAGGCGAGCTAGTGTCTCACGCAAGCGCTTTTTGTATCTGTGGGTCAAAACATTTTTTGAAGAAGTATTTTTATTTGCTCTTGCAAAAATCGAGCAGCCGTGTATTTTTAATTAAAAGATCACAGAAAATATCACTTAGGTGTTGATGTCCTGCCTCAACTATGCCTAATATTTCTTTTTGCTCAGCAACGTAGACAAAATGAAGAAGTCCACGAGGTTTAGTAGTTTGGAAATGTTTTTGCCTATCTAAGAGTCTCGTTCAAGTATTCCTTACACTTTTTATTCGGCAGCTGAATTGAGGCACAGGTGGACTGGCAGAAATACGTAGAGGCATAAAGACAGGCCAAAATTTCCGCGCTTCTGTAGCCGAAGACGGGCTGTCCTCTTTAAAATACATCAGTTCTTTATTACCGCAACGCGCACTGATGGTACTAGGCGGCGTGTCCGAATTTCATGCCCAACTTGCCTGAAATGGGAAGCCTGCTTTACGGTACAAATCAACGAAATTTGGAAAACTCTACTTGTAGAGACGGCGTAAGGAAGGCTGTAGTTCTGACAGACGCGAAGTAAAAGAGGCCGTGTATCTGCTCCTTTCGTTGCAAATGTCACCGAAAACCGATAGTCGACTGGCGCCCATGCCAAGTAAAGGCCTCCCTTCAGTTTCCCGCTTTTCTCTCATGCTGTTCCTTGTTCCTTTCCCGTCTCGTTCCTCCCAGGATAACACGCTAGAGGTTTCGTAAATCAATTTAAATTTACCGCGTTCTACTGCTCCAAGTCGGGTGTCTCGATGCCAGCGCTGCCGTACGAAGAGGACGCGCTTGAATTGAGGCACCCTAGTTCAACATTTATAGAACCCCAATGCCCTAATGCACGAGCGTTCCAACCGGAACGTTTATTCCATCTAGCGAAACCTTTCGTTGCAATTGCAGTTTGATTTCCTAAATGCAGCCAGGAGGTAGCGCTGGCAAAAGGAGGCGACGATTTTCTGCCGTTGATGTAGAATTTCATTTGCTATCGCCAAAACAAGCATCCATGATTTTTTTTAAATGAAGGAACACGGCAAATATCACTAATGTATTGATTTTCCGCCTTATATTTGCGCAATGTCCTAATGTTGTTCAACAATGTTGTGAAGTATGAACACTGACACCGTACTTAGACGTCTAGATTTCGCTGTGAGTATATAATATTATTGCGCAGATTTTATTTCACTTTAACCGGGTGGCTGAATCGAGTCACAGATAGGCAGACAAACGGACATAGAGAAAGACCAAAGCTTCTGCGTTTAAGTAGCCCTAGAAAAAATTGGCCGCGTTTCTGCTCCTTTCGTTGCAAATGTCGTCAAAAGCGATAGTCTTTGTAGACATTTGCGAAGGAAATGCCCCCCTTTGCTTTCCCGCTCACCTCTCAGGCTGTTCCTGCACCGTCGCCCTCATCCCGAGGTAAACACACTAAAGGTTTGCGCAAGGCGATTTGAATTTACCGCGTTCCACTGCTACAGGCCGGGTTCCTCGATGCCAGCGCTGCAGTACGGCGGAGACGCGCGTGAATGGAGGCGGCCGACTGCAAGGTTTTTGTAGAACCGCGTGGCCGTGCCCCACGTGCATTCCAAGCAGAACGTGAAACCTAGATAGTTCAACCTTTCTTTGCTGTTGCCGCGTGATTTTTCATATGCCGCCAGGAGGCGGCGGTTTTCTGCAGTAGATGTAGAATATCATTTGTTATCGAAAAAACAAGCATCCATGAATTTTTTAATAAAGGAACACTGTAAATATCCCTTGTGTACTAATTTCCTGTCTTATATTTGCTAATGTCTTGTCCTTGTTCAACAAAGTTGACAAGTATAAACATATAAACCGGGCTTAAACATTTACATTTGGCTGTGAGTATATGGCTATTGCGCAATATCAAATTTTACTTTGTCCGGGTGGCTGAATCGAGTTACAGACAGACAGACGGAGAGACAGACAGACAGACATACAGACAGACAGGCATACAGACAGACCAAAATTTCTTGGTTTAAGTAGCCCAAGAAAGACTATCGCCTTTAAAACTATCGTCTTTAAAACAAATGGAGGTGAAAATCCGACGTGGTGCGAATAGGCTGGGTCCGCCAAACCACCAGTTCCATGGTATTACGTCATGCTTCATTCAAAAATTCGGTTATATATGGCCGTGCTTTATTTTCGACATCGCGTTGGTACAGCGTCGTGATTGACTCAACATTTCGGTGACATGGTGGTGGTTTGACTTGACATGGAATAAATTTTGCACGTTAAAACATTTCAATGATAAACCGATGTTCTTTCGTACCTCAGACCGATACTTTGATAAAAATGAGGAACAGGTACCACCGTACCCACTAAAATCCTCGCCATTTTCGCGAAAATGTTTCAGAGTTATTGCAGCTACGGTGAAACAAAGAAAGCTCGCCGACGATTCTGGTGACAGGACGTGAACAGCATAAGGGGCCCATCAGATAATTTATATTGCTCCGTAACTCTATTTTGGGTATTAAACCACATATGCAGACATGATATTGCATTTATGGCAATAGCGCGAGTAATTTCATTTGTTATCTGTATACTACTTCGTTTGTATGATTTTCTACCGGCACTCTTCGGATTCATACTCATAAACCAGCTGCTGTGCTTACTGCAGATGCAAGGATTAGCTCATTAAAGTGCGGTCATCACGTGAATTTCAGATTTCTTTAGCATAATCGCAAAGCCGTCATTTCGTCTCGTATCACCAGGATCACCAGCTTTTTTATAGCCATGTCCCCATAATCTTAGGGTGCAATTCGTGTGCCCAAAGAGAGAAACGTTCATTACTGTCCGAGCTTTCATGGTTCATTAACGTTTTCTAATCGTCTTCAGCTTAAAACTAACCCATCCCGTATTGGACTAACCCATTCTCTTAGGCCTAACCCGTTTTGAGTAACCAGACTCGTACAAATCTGTGCATGTGGTCTGAAACAGAAAACGTGCCCTTAGCATGCCCTTGCAAGCTGTTCATGATACTGGTATTTCGCCGCTTGCAGTAGCGCTCAGTGAACTTCCTGCAATTGCTGCAGCAGCCACAACCGCACGTTTGGTAATATTGTTCTAATTTTAATAAGGGAGCATTTCTCATTGAACACTTGGCTTGCTTGATGAAAAGAGCGTCGCCACCAGATCACCGTAGCAAGGCCCTGTCATCAAAATCGCCATTGGCTGCATATGGCCTGAAAACCTTCATCAAACTTTCCACTGGATGCGGCAAACTCACAACGTATATATCCACGGAAATGGTTTGGCCAGTGACCATGACAGCAGCCGCCGGAAGCTCATGGGTGCCTGGTTTCCTAATTTTTATTATCCCATGACTTCAACATATCTGTCCTCAATGAACACGCAACACACAAAGGGACTGGCGAAGAAAACTGCCAGCTGCCGTAAAGTTTATGCCGATTCACAACACCAGGCATGGATCCAACGCCTGCATATCAACCCTCAATTCTCAAATACCAACTCAGGACGAGGATTAGCCGGTGACGAAGACACCAGTCGTCAAAGGTTATTGCCGGGCTGAGAGAGTGCCATTTGCAGACAGATGTCGACTCCCCCGCCTCAACCGCCCACATATCAGTCCCCTTATCTACCCAAAGGGGTTCATGTGCATGGCAGCACCATAAACCGAAGCTTAGGTGCCCCCCGTAGCTTTTTTCTGCTTTATATTGTTGCCTTGTACGCTTCCTACATTCACGCCCCAATTGACAACTTGAAGCGTGATTCTTTCGTCCCCAATAACATCATCCTGCTTTCTCATTGAAGCGATGAGCTACTGCAATCTCGGTTAAAGTTGAAAGACGTGAATCATTCTGAATGTTCGTTGAAACTGTGTGTTTATTTTTTTCTCTTTTCGTGCACAAACGGCAGATCTTCAGGTGTGCGTTTCGCAAGCAACTCATTTTACCGAGCATATGAGCGCGAAGCACAGCCATAGGACTCATAAGATCCTACCAGGCAATAAATTATTTTTTAAAGCGAAAGCTTTCTTAGAGGGACTGATGATGTCCTGTCAAAAAGCTAATGCATTTCCCCATATACCGGTTGGTAGACCGAAAAGCTCCGACAGCATCTCTGGACACACGACGCGCGCTGTTAAACAGAACTTTTATTGCGTCAAGATGCTTATTTTAAAAACGCGAGAAAGGAACGCTTATATAAATAAGACACAGTACACGCATCGAGCATAAAGGAAAAGTACGAGAGTACACCTTTATCTCATGAACAACGTATCGGTGTACATTTGGATAAATCGTAGATGCGTTTACTCAGTGCGCGACAAATTGTCGCATGCGTTTGTTCCTCATTTGCGATTTGGGTCTTTGAAGGTTTCACGATCGATTGGACGCACTTTCAGCGAAGGTTTCGATTTTAGAAAGGTTTTGAACTTGTCTGAACTTTTTTTTTTTTGGAAACGGATGGGGAACGTTTCCTCAAAGAACAAGCGTAAGTATCTACTCGTCGAGTGTCGCTCCCTTTCGATCTTCGCCAAACAAACACGGCTTAAGGAGTGATCCGCTTTGTTACGCCATCAAGCTTGTTGAAAACAAACTGAAATGCGTGATAAAGAACATCCCAAATTTGGATTTTTGTTTACTCTGTAAAGGTGGATGACTAGCGAAGCCGATTTTTTTTTTCGTCTTTTGGAAGTGGTAGTTACTATTACTTTGTGATAACTCATTGATAACTGGAAGGACTAAAGTTTCATCCCGGTACAGAAACAATGGGAGGCACTCCATTAAAAATTACGTAAATTAAAAAACGGAGCCACAAAGAGATTGGAATAGAATCGTTTTTTCCAAAGTGAAAGTACGACTGCACCGTAGCCGTATTTCACTTTTCAAAGCTGTTCAAAGTGCAAAACAACATCAATTTTTCTTACTTACTCCAATTTCTCCCTTAATCAGTTTAGTACCAACCCATTCGAACCAGCGCGGTGTTTTGTTTTTTTTTTGTAAGTAGTACCGAGTCGTGGTGAAGAGGAATTTAATGACGGAAAATGGAATCTTGGACTTCAAACGAGAGGCTGCTAGAAATGCGGGATTTTACATTATGTCCGAGGGGAGCTAATGCAGCTAATTAATTTCTCCGAAACTGGTAGGTAGTGGCATTAGCACCAAATTCTGCTTATCCCTGATGCTGCTGGACCCATGTTCGATCAGGCGGGGACGACGACAGATGAGCGCTTGTTTTTCACAAAGGACGGGCACCTATATAAGCGCATGCCCGGAAGTCATTTTCTATAACCGAAATACGTGCTAATTAGTTTTTTTGTTATGTTCAGCACTTATACTGGTAAATGTATAGGAAACTATTTGTGTTGACATTCTTACAATGTTAGTCAACACCCGGCCTCCAGCATTCATGTAAACATCTCGTTTCGTAGCTTCTGCTCAAACAACAAAAGTAGACGTTCAGTGTGAAAGATTCTAGACATCCCGCTACTTGACGTCAAGAGACAACGGCAGTCGCTGGGAGCGTTTCGTGATATTGAGTCGTGCTTGGGTTTGCATTAGGTTGAACAGGACCGGTCGAACGCGCTGCTCCCAAAACCACGACTATTTTGAGCTGAGAGGTGTTGGTACCACGTGCCCAGCTACGCGTGCTAAAAGCATCTGTGATAAGCGCATTCGCTCCGTTCGTATAGTAAAATATCGGGTCACCCTGCGCGAGAAGCCCCTAGAAAGCTGACCTAAATTTAAAGTTAACTTCACCGCAGCTCGCTCCCTTGTGGTGGTGCACCTCTACAGGCGGCTTTATTTGTTTTGGGGGGACCGGAAGTTCGCCCATTGCAAGATACCCGGAGCAGCTAGAGCTAAAAAACGAAATTCAGGTGCCTGTGGGCTGGCTGCTTGTTTCACTCCTCGATTTTCATGACCACCTGCATCCAAACGATTATTTTTGCGGGTTGCTTTATTCAATTCTGGAACTCAAATCATGTTACGTGCCCCTGTCTTATCGTACAAATTTCACTGTAACGTGCGCAGAACTTAACGTGGTCTACGGAGGAATGTATTTGGGAAAGCTTAGAGAGTGAAGTTTTATAACGACAGTTATCGGTTAAGTGCAAAATTTCTCACCTATATAAACTGTTGTAGTTTTCCTGCCCGTCGCACTGGAATCCACTCATTTGATGATCCTAACACCAATACTGACGCATATCCGCTGAGTGGATTAGAGCTCAGTGAAAGCATAATTGACTGCGTTTCAAAGGCGCCGAGAATAAAATTGTGAACGTGTTTAGTTTCCTAGTCCGTTTCAAGAGTACAAAAAATACTGGAGCTTAAAATTTTGCCCGAATTTATGTCCGCCGAGCTTTGTGTCATAGGTAATTAAAATGGTGCTAAGCGGTGTTTCGTGACAATTTCCCGTGTTCGTACAATACAAGCTTACGCAAACGTCTTCTCACAACATCACCTGGCAGTGATCTCTCCATTTAGACAATAATCCAACGTAAAACGAGAATTATTAAAGCGAAGCTTTTAGTACCTCACTTGTGCCGCCGTTTCGCCAAAACGCGCGGCAGAAAAGCCAATTTAACGCAACGGGTTTCACAAAACGATGATGATGAGGATAAGCGAAGGAACATTAAGCGCCTCGAGTAACAAACGCTCCCCGTGGTCTGAATAGAGCCGGGTGTCTAGTGTTATGAAGCGGACGTCTATCCGGTTCCGCCATTCCGGCACGGTCGAAGGAAATGGATTTAATACTTTGACTTTGACTGAGGGTGCATAGCAATAGTATGTCCAAGCGCAAAGCGCATTAGTGATTCGTTCGGAACATTTTAAATGTTTGAGAACAAGCCTTATGCAATGCTTTTTGAAAGACCAGAAAAAGTTGCTTTGAACATACTAAAAACCTAATAGTAATGTAGAACGAAGATACAAAGAGAATATCGAAAAGTTTTCTTTGCTTCTACAAACTCTATTTTGAGCTGCTCGGCCGAAAAGTATAAAACATTATTACAAAGCAGCAGTACAGGTTTTCTGTCTAGTCCGAGCTCATTTACCGAATGACAGCATCAAATAAACTGGATTTAATGATGACCTAAGGGATGCTTTGATGCCAGTCCAATTGAACAACGAAAAAAAAAACAACGCTTCAAAGAAAAAAGGCTTGCAAAGTATTGTGCTGACTCCTTCGTGCTTACATCTGATCTAAATGTACGTGACGTTGGGCGTACGTTCAGTGCCCGTAATAAACGTTGTTCTCTCGCTAACACCTTTACTGATCAAGTTTTTGCTATGCTTTAGAAAACCTTACCCTTAGGCATGATTTTCTTGGCTTTCAATGCTGCCATCGTTCCTCCTGGTAAAGTAACCTTTCTTTTCGACTTCGCAGGCGCCTTCAATTTTATTATAGATGTCCCACATGGCGCTGCTTGCAAAGGTCATCTGAGTAATAGAGTTTAGGCTTTGATATGGGCATCTTCGGGCCCGCTTCTCCGACCTTCAAATACTGAACAAGCAAACATTACTAGTTTGTGCCGTCGTGGGATATTTTCATTGCGAGGTTTTCGACAAACGTCTTTTTTACTGACCCGCGTTCTGCGAACTGCGCCAACAGACGTACAAACCAGATGCTCTCACTTCAATTTCGGTGAGCGACCGGTCATAGACCTGAGAACCGAAAAAAAGACATAACATGAGAAAGGCGTGGTTTCTAAGTAGGCAGCGGAATTCGCGCGGCAGAATACCTGCTCCGTTTTTGCCATGATGGCACGACCAATCAGCCAGGTTGTTCGATTTCCCTGAGAAAAAGAACCTGCAGTTACAGTTGTTGATGCGTTTCTTTTACGTCGAACAAGGATGCGAAATCAGGGAATTTACAAAGGACATGATGAAACTACCGAAAGTTTATGTAGGCAAAATTTATTCCTCTCAAGTGCAAAGGCAAGTGCTTTAAAGCGAGGCATATGTGGCTAGTGTTTAGTTATTTTTCACGTCTCTTAACGAAAAATCCCTCCCGAGGTTGCAGGTGTCTCCGAAGAGCGAACTGTTGGAAAATAATAGACGTTACAAAACGGAAGTCCCGGTGAGGGCTCTCTGGTGTTTCGAACGGCCAATAATTTCGCCAGTGATTATCCAGTAATAGAACATAGGGGGATGTGATCTTTCCCATGAAAGAAACTTACGATTTGGGCTCGAAGGCGGCTCATGCCCCGAGCGCTCAGAGAAAGCATATTAGAATGAATCGTACCTAACTTGCATGGTGAACTTGTTCGAGTGCGGAATGGACGTAGGCTGGGGTTTCGTGCCATTTGTGCTGTTTATGCGTAGATGCCTTTCGGCACAGCCATATTTATCGCGAAACGCTCCGCAGGAAACGGCTGTAACTGTGTTGTCTTAACTAGGAATGGCCACCCTCACCGCTAAAGAGAGGCGACACTTCCTCATACCTTTCGCCTACATTCTGTGTCACCTATAGCTTTCGCGAGTAACAGTTTCGCTGGTCATCCACCTTCATAGAGTGGTATGGGTCACGATTTTTTGTAGACTTTTAAGAAGGCAACAACCACCGCCTTGTGAAACAATAACCACGTTTCGCTATTCCGGTACTGAGGAGTTAGAAAGTGCTGAAAACTGTCTATAAATTCGGATAAATTTGTCGTTCAAAACATTTATTCCTCTTCAACTTTGAAAGCGGTATAAACCATCTCCACAGGGGGTCGGCGTCGCCGTCGGCATCATCGTCATTATAATCATCACCACCAGCCTGGCTGAGTCTACTGCAGGACAAAGAGCTCTCTAAAAGGCTTCCAGCCACGCCTATCGACTGCTAGCTGAGTCCTCCATTTGCCTCCGAATTTCGGTAGTTCATCCCTCCATCGAGTCCTTGGCCGACCCTCGTGGCAGTTACGGTCTGTTGGCAGCCGCTCCGTTAAACAGATGGACCGCATGTGGTCCCTCGTTCGCATGACATGACCCGCCTATGCCCATTTTCTTCGCTTAATCTTCCACACGAGTCTGTTCCCTAATCCACGCAGTTTTTTTTCTAAGCCCTAAACGTGACCTCCAGCATTCTTCTTTCCGTGGCGCGTTTGAATTGGTCCACGTTTTCTTTTAATTTCACAGGGTTGAAGAGCCGAAAGTAATTTTTTACTGGTATCACAACAATGATTGTGTTATCCTTTAGCAATACGTTATGTTAAAATATTAAAACAAAACATTGTGGGAGTTTTACGGATTTGACAACCTCAATGTCTATAGTTAAAAATATTTAGCACCAGTTTTTCTTCATGCTTCGGTAATCAATGAAAAAAGTGTTTAGCTCGGGCCACAGATTGGCTAGGGTTGACTGGTAATTGTCCCTTACGAAACAGGAAATTCATTATGGGGTATCACCTGCAATGTAAGTTCTCTCTTTTCAATCCAAAACAAAGCCGAATTCACGGAAGCGGTGTGAACGTGATGTTTTATATAAGTGCACCACTTTTTAAGGTCTGGTTTAATTAAACGCGTGCTGTAATTTCGAAGGAGTGTCCAAAGAGAAGAGAAAACGACTGATTATGGGCGCGGCTCCAATTAAGTGTGGCCATACAGAATAACTAGCAGAAAAAACAGTGTAACAGCTTTCAAAGGCGCATTAAATGTACGTTGCGGCCCTGAGATATTTATTTATGTAGTTTCTGGGTTTTGCAATTCGAAATAAATAGTTTTGTCCTGACTTCTAGAGGTCTTTCCGCAATCCACGTTTCTCATTAATGGAATGCTACCTGGTCGCCATGTCCAGACTTCTATCCCTATTAAATTTTCTCCTTTTAACACTGTGTATGCTGCGTATGCTGCGTATGCTGCGCATAATCCGTGACTAAGTCTCGTCTTTTTAATATTCTCTACCGTCCATCGTGAGTATTCACTGTTTTTTCCCCTCTCCGGAAGTTTCATCTTGATTTATTATTCTAACTTTTAGTTGATTTTATATTCACTGTTTTTTCCCCTCCCTGGAAGTTCCATCTTGATTTATTATTTTCACTTTTACTTGATTTTATGCGGCTATACCTCTTAGTACATGAATTGTAAAGTTCGTGTTTTGTGTCAGTTTTAAACAAAAAAAAACGAATTTATTTTAATACAAATCCAGCCAGAGTAGTTATTGTTCCGATGACGTTACTAAAAGTATGGCGGGAACGCAGCCACGCACGCAACGGTTTTCTGGGATCACCAGGTTTCCAATTTTAATTACTGTTTTCATTCTACAACTGTTTCCCGAATTATATGTCATTTTGAACTCAGTTCGCGCACGCACGTAGGCGGCTCTCGTATATTAGACGACATTCGCGGCTAAAAACTCTAATTAGCGATGTTTTCATACAATAAAATATAAAAAATTGGAGGACGCCGAAGCTTCGCTTCAAGTGCGGAATTCAGTAGCGATATCGTACAGGACAATGAGGAAGATTCCGCAATGCGTCCAACACAGATATATGGCAGGGCATTTGTCAGACACGTATAACGGGTGAACGCACTCGTAATACTTGTGGGATTCGACATTTGACACACTAGTTATTTCCCACCCCCCAGCCATCCGCGCTCAGCACACAGGCCTTGCGAGCGCCGGCTGCGGACGGGTCCGTTGTTTGCGGAGACAGACAAAGGCAGGAGGCGGCGAGGGCAAAACACCAATGGCAGCATTTATTGAAACGTGCAAATCAAATACACTGCATACAGACTGATCGTAGGCCATAACGGTAACACTGGGAGCGAGGCATTAAACAACGCTAGAGATCGAGATGGTTCGACTCACCGATGGCATACCGGAGCAGCGGAGCGCTGCGCCTGCGAGCGTGGTTGTAGTCTCCCAGCTCGCCCGGACACGTCCCATTGTGGCGCGTTTCCCAGGTCCGGACTGGCCGCCGAAACGTGCGCGCGCCACCGCATCCCCAAGACAAGAGACCGTCCTTTCACCATGCGACAACCCACCAGACCTCGCCGGACCGTGGCGCTAGGGCAGAGGAAGAACTGGCTCTTGGGTAAGGCAGAGGAGAAAAGGGTCAACGCCTCCACCCTGGCGACAACGAATCCTCCGGTCGCTGCCGCCCTCCCGTATGGCTCCCGTCGCGTGAGCGAGGCTTGTTGTGCAACGCCGGCCGCAATGGGAAGCTATAGCCAGAAAGGGGATCGCGTGAAAGTCACGATCCCCACATCCCTCCCTCCTAAATTCCTTGCGTACGCCGGCGAGAGCTGACTACAGGACTAGAGGCGACGGAATGTTCACTCGTCGAATAAATCGTTAGTCACTGCATTGCGGTGCCTACTCCGGCTTCCGCTCGTCCAATGGCACCTCTGGTAGTAGTGTACCAGCAGGCCCGGTCGTCACCAGCTGATGTCTGCAGGCAGGTAGATCCGGGAAGAACCGCACCAGCCAGCCCAAGCAAGCGTTGCTAAAGTGGCGGTACGGCCGTGACGGCCCGTGGCCGCAAAGCGACCAGATACTGCCGACTCCCTCAGCCAGGCTGGCGGCGGCATGCTTACTGCGCCGCTTCAGCACGCTCGCCAGCTGCAGACGACCCGTTGTCCGGAGCAGTAGTCAGCAGCATAAACACGCACCGTCATGTGGTCCAAGCCTGCGTGGCTCAGCCGCACAAAGAAACTCCCCGCACCTTTCATGTAGGGCAGAAAAATAGCTCTCCGAACGCGCCGCCTTCGTGGCGCAATCCTAATGACAATTGCAAAGTTGTCAGCATTGCCATCGCTCTGTTAATGTCAACAAAGCCCAATAAATTGTCCAAACCCCACAATGTATAGGGCAGGAAAAAAAAACCGCCCTTTAATCCCATTGATCATGTGGTTCGATGTCGAATATCACAACTGCCAAGGCTTCGGCATAATTACCAGGTTCTTAGCGTCAACAAAGCAAGCCAAATTGTCCTAACCCTGCAGCGTGCAGGGTAAGGAGAATACGAACTCGATTGCATCGAGTTCGTATTCGATTACCGCATGCCAAAGACAAGAGACCGTCCTCTCATCATGCGACAAACCACCAGACCTCGCCGAACCGTGATGCTAGTGCAGAGGAAGAACTGGTTCTCGGGTAAGGCAGAGGGGAAAACCCTCCATCCTGGCCACAACGAACGCTCCGGTCGCTGGCGACCTCTCGTATGGCTTCCGTCGCGTGAGCGAGGCTTGTTGTGCAATGCTGGCCGCAATGGAAGCTATAGCCAGAAAGGGGTTCGGGTGAAAGTCAGGATCCCCACCTACTACAACATAGCGCTGACGTCATTGTACGTTCCATCGCCGCTGCGAGCGGTGAAAACATTTCACTCCCACTCGTACGCCTTCTGTTGGAGCAACGGCTTACGATCTAGGGGGTTTCATTGGGCGCCGGAGGAAGGCGCTGTGGGATTTTTCACTCTCCATCAACTCTTCCGTGAACGTTCACAAAAGTGTGTGATTAGATGATGACCATGAAAGGTGACCTTATAGATGGACAGAAAAGGTTCTCGTTAAGGTTAGGCTCAGAAGGCCATCTAGACTTTACGGAGGAGATCATGGTGACGTGTCGTCTAGGCAGGTGCCCGTCGCCGCAAGATGTCGCCACCGTCGCCGCGCGCAAGGTGAGGCAAGACTACAGTAAATAGTGGGCACCAGCATCTGCATGACTGAGGTGGCAGACGGGGCCACTGGAATTGGATTAAAAAAATACCAGGTAAGTGGGGCCATTGGCATGTCAAGCGAAGCTTGTATGGTTAGGGTCTCAGGTGGCTTAGGATGAACCTCAAAAGAAATGAAATTCGCTCATACCTTCTACCAAAACTTTGTGTCCTCTTTATGGTCGTTACAGAGTTTAATTTCACGTGATTTTTCTAATTTCGGGACAGGAATCATATATAAATAATACGGTGCCCTTCCACTCTGTGGAGAAGGATGACCAGCAAAGCTGTAGGGCCGAGCCTGAAGGTGAGCGGCAATATGCCTTGAGCGGGTGGTAACCCAATGGTGCTCGAAGCAAAACATGATTGCTTGCACTTTGGGATTGAGCGTACGTCCTGGTTAATGAACTGAAACTTCGACCACCAAAAGTTCTATTGCAGTGGAGAAACATGCGGCATCCTTTTTTCTTCAAGTAGAAGCTTATTATTCACAGCAGAAGATAATTCCACAGTATTTACAACTTCTCTATGACTAATGTATTTTGAAAAGTAAATGAAACTCGGTCTAATGTTACAGTCGTCGTAGCGGCTTAGTGTCATATACTTTGTTTCAGGATTGTTTTTAATACAACAAGAGTTAGGGCCAGTTTTTTTAATGATACTCCCTCTGAAGACTGATGGACTTCGCTTTGCAGCACCAAATTTGGAAAAAGCATGTTAAAAAAATTAGCAGTGGCTTAGCTCGGCTATGCCAGGATATACGTAGTGTTAGCAAAAGTTAAGCTGGTTATTCTTAGGTTTGCCGATTGTCTAGGATTAGCTGATTATCATGCTAACGATTTCCAATTCAATCCGATCCAATACAATCTAATTTAATCCAATCCAGTCCAATCCGATGTAATGTAATCCAGTACAATCTAATCACTGCGGCGGTGGCTCCGGCGCACCAGCTGTGCGCCGTGAGACGTCAATGGTTCTCGGGCGTGCGCAGCACCGCTCTCCAGGAGCCGTGCGAAACTGCTGAAAGTCGGCAGGTCTAGCTAACGCTATAAAACCAAGCTTATAACATTTCTTTAAAGTCGGCTTCACCTCCTAATTACATGAACTGCTAGGAAGATATCTATACGGGAAATGCAAGCCGCATGTTAATGAAATAGAAGGAGTTAGGATTTCTTTAAAAAATTTTATGAGCTTTTTCCATGCGCTGAAGCTGTGGCGCGAAGTTTTAATATATTGGGGATCTGAGTGGGCGCTGCATCGTGGTGTTACGCTCACGTGCGATTCTTCTCTACGTCGCTCTTTGCCGAAGACGATCTGCAGGATCCTAGACATAGGCGAGGTTGCTGTAATAAAAGAAACAGAGAAAATTACGAAAGAGTGATGCGCTCTAGGTTAAATCATCTGAACCTACAATCTCCGCATTACGCATGCAAAGTTCTACCTACCACTAAAAAGTCACAGATAAAGCAGTGGCGGTTTAGAAGATCGCTGCTAAAGAACAAAAGTATGACAAAGCAAGTAAGTAAACCATTACACGGCGAAAATTCATAGAGGCGAGGAATAAGGCGCTGCATATGTTGTAGATGTTGTGTCATCATCACCCTTGCCATATTCATCATCATCAACAACAATGGCAACGTTGTCATCATCATCGTCATCGTCGACAACAGTAACCGTAACATCAGCCACGCGACATCATCATCATCATCCCGTTCGTTTTTATTTCAGGACCATGGCCTCTCCCGCGTTCAGCAAACCGTTCATGTGGAGCGATGCCTTCGGCCATTCTTCGCCCCCGATTTTTCCCGCATATTCTTCACTAATCGAAAAAGATACGTATGGGAACAATTTATGCAACAATTTCATCAGTGTACGCTTACCACCATAAAATGCACGTTGCTTTCTTAAGAAACGATTTTTTCGGCATCCCTCCCAAATATGGGGTCCCTCCCGCGTGTTTCCAAACGCAATTTCGGTCGATTATTTGGGTTTCTTATCCTTTGAGGCGTAACAGGGGCGGGTATGGAGACGCCGCACTTCCGCGCGCATTGCCGAAAATGCCATTTCCGTCATGACGGGCATTTTGAAAAACTGCAAGGCTTTCAAACAACTTCCCGCGGTTTTCTTGATGGCACACGTGGATATCTGAAGTGCTTGAACACATTTACTGTCGGGCCGCAACCCGGAAACGTATGATTCCAAAGCTGCAGGATCTTGGAGCAATAAGATATACTTTGGCTGTGGCTGCTGTTTCGGCCTCTTAAACACATTTCACAGGGAAAAATGCGGTTTTTATAATGTGGCCAACTGCTTTAGAGGAATAACATTTACATACTTTAAGCTGAACGTATTTCTGGCATTCCTGAGGAACGTGTGCGACACCACCTGAATTGAAGTCAGTTCTTTTTATCGTCAGAAGCACCCTGCACAAAACCAGGTTTAGATCGGAGTCCTGCAGGAATTCAAGGCTCCGGCATCACTTCTTATGAATTATGAATGAACCTTTCAAAACGTACGCGGCTGCTTAGTTTCCGTATGCATTTCCGGTATATGTTTACGTTCGCCGTTTTGAGAGGGCAGCGTGGACGAGGTAGAGCGAGCAGGAAAAGCGAGGGGCAAAGTATAGTGAAGCTGTGAGGGAAAGAGCGGTGTTGCGAGGCCCCGAGAGACATCATGCTCCGCGGCGGCGACATGCTGCGAGACAACGCCAGTGTTGCGCGCGCCGTCGTGCGTTTGAGGACGACGCGATCGCTTCCTGAGGCCCACAGGCTAGGCTCAGTCACCGAAAAGACTGCAGTTAGCGCTGCGCTCAAATTTCGGAGCACTGAGTATCGTAGTCGTCAGCCAATTTCTCGTGCGGCACCTGCCAAAACGCCTTGCGGCAGAGTGAGATTTTTGGCGAATGACGAGCAGGGAGCGGGTGTAACCACTGGTTTCCTAGGTGATATGAGCGCAGTCAACGCTAAAAAATAACATTCCCTCGCACCTTTCACTTAAATTTTGCGTCACCTATTTGGCGTACTAAACAGCTTCGCTGGTCATTCGCCTTCACAGAGAGGAATGGCCCACGATTTTGTGTGTAGCGTGCGTGAACGCGTTTTTATTTAAAATCACCCATGATGGGCCGTGAAATGGGGCTCTACGGGCCAGGCCGTGTACGACGGCCGTACAGCGAACCGGCGGAGAGACTTGCGGCGAAGCGCCGCCGGTCGTAAATGTTAATAGCCCCTACGAATGGTGTTGCATTTCGGCGAAGTACACTGACGGTCGGAAACAAAGGGCGTACACGAGACGCACACTCTGTATACACGATGGGAACAGAAAGCTTTGTACGGGGAGGATTTACATTTAGATTTCTGGGGCTTTTAATGGTCGCCGTTAGATGCAATCTAATAAACCGTTGCCTGAGTACAAACGACTTAAGACACAGAGGTGTCACGATGCAGAAAGGGAGGGACTGCGATGTTCGACTGCATTTTTGCGTGAATTACTTATTTGAATATTTTCATTAGGGGTGAAGCGCTAAGTGCCGCATTTCGCAGGAAACTGTAGTTGGTAGTTTTAGATTTGTTTTCTTTTAGTTGTAGCGAAGTTACCAGAATTGAGCGCACGTGAGCCTGCGCCCTGTGAGGAGCAGCCGACGTCGTACAGGCTTGTGCCTGGACTTGCGCCACAAAAAATACTAAATCTCGCAAAAAATACTAAAGAAAATACCGAGCGCACGTGAGCGTGCGCCTAGGGGAGCTAGCCTTCACCTCACCAGCAATTAAAGCGGATAGTTGGGCGAGTTGGTTGCTGCTGACTAATGAACTCATACTTCTAGCGAAATAAGCGCAGGACGAAGAAAGAAAGAAAAGACGAAACACACGCGTCGTGTGCTTAGTTCGCTAGAAGTATGAGTTCATTAGTCACCTGACCAGCGCTCACCTAACCTGGCAATCCTGAGCTTCGAGAACACTCTGCCCAGCGCTTGAGGCGACATCTCTCGCGTACTCGCCACTTCAGGTTGGTTCACGCCTGAAGTGGAGCACAAACGCCGAGTTTGCGAAGGCTGTTGCCGCGCGTTCTAGCACATCGTCACGGTGTCCGCTCAGGGAGAGATGTGAAAGGAAAGGCTGCGGACAATACGATCCGGACCTTCCAGTCATAGAGAACTTTCACAGGCACGTTTGAAAATTCATGTGTGGTGTAGCAGCCGGGTCGCGGACAAAAGGAAAGGTGCCGCCAGGTCTACTGTTTCTCCAGCCTTACACCGCAAGTGCAAGTTGAGCCCATTTTTTTCACCCATCAACATAACTTACCAAGCAATAAGAAATCTTGCAGGGTTCTAACCAAGTAAAGAGCTCGTATTCTCCCCTGGTGTTACTTTCCGTTTTGGAAATCAAGATTTAGGTTCTGACGATTACCATGCCATAGTATAGCAACTACACTTGGTTGGTATTTGCCGGTGTGACATAGCGGTTATATTAAAGCGAAAGTTTTATTAGTGGCACAAATGCCGTTCTGTTAAAAAGCTTATGCATTTTGACGTAGACCTGTTGGTGGACCGAAAAGCGACACCCGGCGCGTTCGTGAAACCGGTCTGACGTGGTGTGGAAGCGGTTCCTTGAAAACTGCGAAAACGTAACGGTTCCACACAAGACAATACGCGTACGGATCATAAGGCAGGATTACAATTGTATAACTTTATCTCACAAACCACGTATCCGTATACGTTACATTTAGATCGTTCGTAGATGCCTTTAATTAGCGAGCGCTAAATAGCTGCATGCATGAGTTCATTCTTTGTTTCCGATTTCCGTCTTTCAAGGTTTGACAGTCGATTGGACCCACTTTCGGGGAACGTTGGAAACACTTTTAGATATGGATCGTCTCTCAACTTTCTACAGGAAGAAATTATAAAGTTTTTAGACCTACCACCCAAGCATAAGAAACCATCACCCTTTCATACCCACTTCGTTAGAAACGCAGGAAGTCGCAAATCTGCATAATATAATTCTTAGTATTCTAGACGAGGCAATTCAAAAGTGTAGAGCGCTGGTCAACCGAGTCCGCCAGAAGACGTATCAGACGGGTGTAGGCCCGTTCGTCACATGGCGTTTCGTCATAGGCCGGTTCGTAATAGGCCGTTTGGTCACATAGAATCATTCGTCATAGGCCAGTTTGTCACTTAGGAAAGTTCGTCACAGGAACGCAAGAAACAAAATTCCTGGCTTTTTTTACACGTAAGTGGTGATGAGGCATGAATGTAACTACTTAATTTGCACACCTTTTCGCAGTACCGGTCTTCTTAGCGGCCGCCACGGCGATCCTAAACTAGCAGTAAGGCACGCCACAAAAAAATGTTTGGCTTTCGGGGAACCCGTGCACGAATTATCCTGGTCCTGCAGTCCATACCGCTCCCACCCGTCCCCCTTGCCTTTCACATGAATGTCATGGTAGTAGGCGCACGCTCGCGTGACTAATTTGCAGTGGCCGTAGCGCTCCTTTTCTTCACTTTTTTTTTCATTTTCGTTTTTTTTGTTTTTTGTTGTCGACAAGTGCTCACAGCGTGGTCATTTTTTCACCTTAACTTGGAAAGCCTTTTTTTATGGGCACATAAGAACTCACTGGAACTATCCGAAAGGAGGATATAAAAATGTGCAGCCCTATAGACGCATATCCGCTCCCCAAGCAGCTAGTTGAGGGGGCGCCCTTTTGTTTATTTTGCCTGAGAGCTACTGCCAAGAATGGCGGACCGGCGCCCAGCCCATGCGCAGATGGCTACTGGAGAAAGGTCCATCAAATAGTTGCAGCACTTGTATTAATCCACTAATAAGTGACACGAAATGGCCCATGTGAAATTTCCAAGAACGAGAAGGTGGGTGCTACCACTTTCCCTATTACGGGACCACTTAGAACCAGACGCCTGGCCCGTCTTTCAAGAACATTGTTCGGCTACGTCCCTACCTCACTTTTTGTTTCGGGTTGTTGAACTCGTATCTATAATCTTCTCCGAACACGTCACCCTACTTGCCCACTCTGACTTGCATTCTTTGTTGAGCTTTGCTAGATGTACGGCCCAAAGTACTAAAAAAAACTAATTAAACATGTGCCTCGCTTCTCTCTTTCGAGCCGAAAAAAAAACAACACGTGGACATTCATTTTGTGCACCTGTGACGAACTTTCCTAAGTGAACAAACTGGCCTATGACGAATGATCCTGTATGACCAAACGGCCTATTACGAACCGGCCTATGACGAATGATCCTATGTGACCAAACGGCCTATTACGAACCGGCCTATGACGAAACGCCATGTGACGAACGGGCCGTATCCCGTATTAGACAAACGTGGATTCGAGCGGGGCTATTCCACACAAAAACGTGCGCTCACTTCATGTTTTGGCGCGCTGCTTTCTATTGACTGAGAGGGCCAGTGGACAGAATAACGCAATTCTTCGAACATAATTATAGAAACAGAGAGAACAAATTGACAGCGAGTTCGGAGTCAGGCAAGTGGGAGGGGAAATGTTGTGAGAGACTAGCACTGAGTAAAACACTGAGAGGGATATGTGACGACGGCGGATACTTCTCGACGAAAACCGGAGACTCAACTGCGACCTCTAGGGCAAGTCTGGGCCCCAAGGATTTCAGAGAACACTAAGCACGGCGGTTCTTTTGCCAGCCTTGTTTAGTTTATTCGGTGGGCCTAATTTATTCGCTTTTCTTTGTGCTATGCGTGTCTGGGCAGACGCAATAAAGTAACTCCCCAGTGTTACAAACCGGGCCTCCACGAATTCCTTTTCCAGGCTCTCCAACTGACAGCGTGTTTCTTCTGCCCGCCTGTCGCAACCACGGAGACGTGTGAATGACTGCAGCAGCAACCACCGCGCAGGCAAGATCTTGCATACCTGGCAGTCCTCCTCTTTTATTCTTTCTTTCCTTATGGTGTCCCTGCTGGGGCTACTTGAGGACGAAGCGACGCTCTGTATTGCGCAGGCTCTTGTCGAAAAGAAAACAACACTTCCCCACTTTCAATGATGTGAGTTTGTGTGCGTCACTTGGGAAATATTTTTGATCTGTGTCGGCCTCTTCGTCTTCTTGTCGCCAGCGCGTTACGAAATCACGGCAACTTTACTATTGTGCAGTTCGCGAGTGTTATCAGTTAGAGAGGTAATTTAACACGCGTCCTTAATGAAGGCGTCCATTCTTCCGAGGACGTGCCGCAAAAAAACAAGCAGGCATAGGATTCGGCAAAGTATGCATACCAATAAAGTTGCGACAATGCACTGGCGCTAAATTTGAAACCCGTTCTTGCAAATTACAGATAGCCTCTCGAAAAAGAAAGCCCCAAAATCTGCTGCAACGCGCAATTCACTCTATGCCGCTCGCGGCTGGTGAGAAATATAGCTTTCGCAGCGCCTGTAGTCACGACAAAAAGAGAGAAAGCGTTCATTGGAATTGTTGCAGATCCGCTTAAAAGAAAGTATTACGCATGCAGTTAATACAGCAAAACATAATGAGCACTTCCCTTGCTGGGACAGCATCCAGCACAAAAAGAAGAAACTGGTGTGCACATCTTGCCCAGCCATCCTCAGGCGCTAAAAAATCCCAAATATTAGCTGAGCGTGAGCTGGGGAGCCTTGCTTAACCAAGTAATGCACGGTGTACATCCAGCTCCTTTGAACCAACTTCACCCCACAAGCTTCGTTGAGACACGCAGGCTCTACGAGCGTGGCAGAAAGATTTTCGGGAAACAAGGTGGGAAGCTGGGTCACCATGTGAGGGCAATTAACGTGATGGACACAGTGGCCACACCTCCGTTATAAGCGCGCGTGACGCGCGGGGAGATTATTTAACTCCTGCAGCTCACCTACTTACCTTCCAGTGACCCTCAGTGGCTCTTCTCATTTGCATATATGTGCTCACCTTGGCAGAAACTGGTTCAGAATTAACCGGCGCTCAGTCAGCCAAAGAGAAGAAGCGACGTCATGCAAAGTTTACGAGAGAATTTTACAGATGAGCTAGCTTTCTGCTTTTGCTCGTACAAGATACGTGTAAACATCAAAAAGTGGACGAAAACATGTTTCTAAAGTTTTTGGCAACCCAATAGAAATTAGACGATAATCAACCTGTGCGGAGTTACAACTTTGCGTGAATTTCTAGAATTTATCGCTCCGGATAAATGTAGAGCAACAATCGGTAGAAAATAAGACACAAAGCACGACATTATTGGTGAAACCTATATCTGCCACGTACCAGGAATGTGGAAGCGTTATAAATACGGGAATTCGTGAATCGGTCCTGCATGTGCCTTTGACACGATCGGTCGTTTGCACACACCAATAACCTTTTGCAGTCCTGTGGAATTGGGGGCTGACATGTTGACGCCACAGCAAAATCGTGCACTGCCGTTACCTTCTGGACGTAGCTGTCATCATCATTTGTCAACCACTTCCAGTGGGTCTGTGAACCATCCGAAGACTATTCAGGTCTCGTTAAAAAACTACGAATCTGTACTATGTTAGTTTAATGGTACCAACATTACACACACCCCTATTACGCAGTAAAATATCACCAGAAAAAGCCTTTGGGCTTTTTTATTCACATCACGTAAACCGGCTTACGTGTACCTGGAAAGCCACCTTCAGGGAGGAGTAAGCGTATAATAGTGGATAATTAACTTGCCTGCCACCACGCAACTGTGGATTTCATTTTCCGTCCTGGCATCGGCGACAGCTGTTATCCGCACTGGTCAATACCCTTGAGTGGATATGTGACGAGTGCAAAAAAATTCAGAGCTTCATACTTAGAAGCAACTAATATTCATTTGGGTAGCTTCACGGAACCAGCACGACACACACGCCATGTACAGGTAAAGTATCACCACGAAAAGCCATAAAACTTCGGCACTAAACAAGCACATCAGCATGGTGTTCCTCAGAAGCCATGTTCCGTGTGGCGTTGGTGTAAAACCCCCATGAAAATTGCTGTGGTTTAGGTTTGGTTAACGCTAGTTGATAGCGAAACTTTACTGCCCTGGCTAGGCCCATTGTCGAGGTGTTTTGGAGGTGTGGTTCCGCTATGATATAAAGACATGTGTGCAATGAATACATGGCTTATTCATCATCTTTTTTCGCCTCACCGCGTTGGTTAAGCCTCGCCGCTGTACGAGCGACCACAGCTGGATGTTCGTCTTCCTCCATAACACAGCTCTGAGCCCGACCGGGCCTCCTAGCCTTCTTTTGTGGCCCGGGCTTATCGCTGCGGCGGCGGCCTCCTCGCCTTCCTCCGCCCAGTGGCAACACGGGTTCCGCCAACACCGACTAGATTTCGTTCCGCGCACGTCTCCGTCTCTCCCCGCCATAGAATCGCTGCTCCGTGCCGCGCGATTGCGGGAAAGGGTGTGGTTTGACCTCTAGCTCTAAAGGTCAAAACTGATGACCCCGCGAAGACTGCCCGAGGTAGTGTAGTGTAGCTTTCGCTAAAAAAGACGGCGTAGAGTGGGAGATGAGTTAATTCCTTCTCACCGCACGTCCGTGAGTTCACTTTCCGTTCCTGTGGTGTTTTTTCTAGTGCAGAGCAATTAGAGATCCGGCTTGTCGTCGTAGCTCGTCCGTGGTCATGGTAGCTAGCCACCTTTATAGTAATGCGACGTCATGCACCCAAACAGAGGATTTGGCATCACCTCGAATAGAAGGGGGTGGGTTTAGTCCTCAGAACATCCGATCACGCAAACAAATTTTGTTTCAAAGTATCTGCTTGTTCGCTCATGTGTTCTGAGGCCAGTCAGGAATATGCGCCAACCTACTGATGACGCACAAAATGGAAAGCAGTCGTCCTTTCTGACTTCTTTCCTATTGTATTTTGTCATCGTACCGCGCTGTTTTTTCGCCCTGCTGATGACAGCCACATGGCCATAGACGCAAGTCCCGGCGCGACACGCAGAAATAATGTGCTCTATCAAAACACTGCTGAGAACTAGCTTCTGTAAAAGAGCGTATAAGCGCAATTATGAAAAACATCGTCGTAGAAATAAAAAAAAAATGGCGTTGCTTTCATTAGTGGTGCAAATCTAGCGTACCCCCTTTCTTCATCGGAGACCTGGCTGTTGCCCCTCACGTGGATTTCCGAACTTGCCGCTGAAAGTTCTCCGTGACTGGCTGGCCCGGATCCTTTCATCAGCAGGCTTTCACATCACTCCCGAAGTGTACCGCGTTCGCGCTCGAACCCGCGGCCAAGTCCACAGCCAACGCCCGTGCTACGAACCCAAAGGAAAAATTTTGTGCTCCCCGAATGCAATGATATATCAATCAAATAGGCGCCAGTTTTATAATGCGGATATACCAGGTTAGATTCGTACCATGAGAAGCATTTTGTCCATTGCCAATTGACAGCAGATGTTATTGTTCCCGGCCGCTGCTAACCCGTACCCCTTGGTCCTTGGGGTTGACCTGATGGTCAGGTTGCCGGTTTGACGGCGTAAAGGTCCCGGGTTGCATTCCCGGGACGGCCCTAACCATGTTTTTTTTCTTTAGGCTTCCAGGTTCTTTGGGGGACGAACCAACTCAGCCTCAAAAGTTCTGCTGTTAAAAACGATTGCTTGCTTCTAACCACTGTTTATCTTCCTTGGTCACGTATAGGCGTTTCCTAGTTAATACAGCCAGGCGATGTATGGGCCATCTAGGGGACTGTTTGAAGCTATGTCCACGTGCATGTGGCCCTCAATTTAATCGCTATAAGAACCGCTTGGTCTCGTAGTGCAGTTGTTCCGCTCCTGTGAAGCGAACATCTTAACCCGTGTTAAAATCCAATTACCGCTTTTTTTCATATTCAAGGCTTGTCATATTTGAATATTAACATTTGTTATCGCACATATAAACTATTTATGACATCTTTATTCATTTAAATTGGATTCCGGATATTTTCGTTGCCTTTTGGTCAGTTTAAGCTACTGCTTCTTGTACATTTTTGCGGGTTTTCCCCTTTTAGGTCGGTTTCGGCTATTTCTACCGAATATTTCTCTACACCGTCGTTTTCAACCATCGCAAGTCTGTTTTTGCTGTTATTTATTTCAGTTCGGGTGATTTTGTATGCTTTAGGTCTGTGATATAAGCCCCATAAGAATCAGGTGACGGCTTGCTGTACTGACTAGGAAACGCATATACGCTCGTTACCCACTACCTCATGCTAACCTGCACTTGCATATTCGAACGATCACTTCACTAGTGTTAAAAGAGCAAGATAACGTATGGTGAGTTAGAGCACGCGTTTTTGTCAAGAGGTGCAGTCTACTTAGGGTTGTTATCCGAATCATAAGTCCACGTGTGGTGTTACATAAAAAGCGTTTCTAGAAATGCATCCGCGACCTTTTAGGCCACGAGCGTACCAGTGCGCGAGATGGTATGAAAACTTGCTACCGTACAATAATGCTTAATGTGTTTCACGCACAGCCTCGTCCATTTGTCGTCCACGTTCGTCCTGGCGCACTTACACCAACTCTGTTTTCAGAGGAAGAGGAACGAACTATACCATTTTGTTGTCCTTGTGAAATTTATTCAGTTTATCCAATAAAGAAATTCAGTGTCCTCCCACTCTGTGAAGAAGGATGACCATTGAAGCTCGGCACAGCCCAGAGAGTGCAACAAAACACGTTTGTTGGTAATTTGTGATTGGGCGTGTTTCCTAGACAATTCACTGAATGAAGCGTAGACTGCAATAAATGAATGCAATTGTAAATTTTAAAGGGACTGAAAACCGAGCTAGTTTCTTTGAAATTTATTCAAAAGGAGCTAGCGCAGTTTGTACTCCTTTTGAAATTAATTAATTAATTAATTCATTCATTCATTCATTCATTCATTCATTCATTCATTCATTCATTCATCTTGATACGTACGAACCCACCAAAAATACGCGGGCCTTAAGCGGTCGTGCTCAAATAAAGGCTTACCGTGTAACCTAGCCCAGCTGTCTGTCTTTCCAACCACGCGTGAAGGCTTTAACAAGAAGACGTTTTTGCATATGGCAATGCCGGGGGCTCCCTCGCGCGTCGGAGTCGTGCATCAGTGAGCTGCAGTCGCACCCCATGCGCCACTCCGGCAATCCGCCGTTCCTGATCCCCCATGGAGCGATTCGTCCCCCGTATCCCGTAATGCGTGCCAGCGTACCGGGAGGCACGTGTGTTCCAGACACGGATCAGCGAAGCAGGAAGCGAGTTCACCGTTCCAATGCTGGCAGGCGCTTGTGAGAGCAAAGAAAGAAAGACAGCCGCACGGGTTCGCTTCGAAGCGTGCCGACCTGTGATGCCTGACGATAATAAGCAGCCGTTGTTTTGAAACTCTCGCCAATTTTGGGCCACTGTGCTATCCAAGCCCCTTTCCCACGCACTGTGCGAGGTTGTCCGGAGTCTGAGAAGGCTACGATGAAGAGAGCGCATGCGCGAGCAGAGGAGACGTCACAAAAAAGTGCATCTACGAGAACAGGACTGGAATGGTGGTGAAGGAGAGGGGAACGACGTGGAGAGAATAGGGAAGAATGCCCCAACAGAGTAAATTAAATTATTTACTCACTGAAGGGAAGGAGCACATAATTGTAGTTCAAAAAGAGAAAAAGTGTGAATTGATATGATCTCGAAAAGGTTTAGTCGGGAGAAACCAACATATGGCCGTATGACAAATCTATCACGTCGCAGGTACAACTTCGCTCATCGTTGCATTTCCCGGCCCTAGGTTCTTGGTTTGCTTCTTCCCAGTTCATTTACGACACGCTCTGGGGCGGTATTCTCGTAACTGTCCCTTTCAAAAACGTCCCTTTTGAGTCCCTTTCATCGTGACGTACTTCCGGTTAAGCAATGAGCGTTAACAGTAGGTCTGTTGCGCTTGCGTTACGTCACTTCCGGTTGTTTGCTCTTAGCCAATCAGGGCTCGCCAAAAGGGACACTTTTGAAAGGGACAAAACTCGAGAATACCGCCCCTGGGCATGTAGCGGTGGCCAGGCTTGTGGCCCAGTCAACAACACATCACGACTTTGTTTCTCCGGAGGTTAAATTAAAAAAGAATTCTGACACGCTGTCCATGATTTCTGACTAGCCTAGGCGAAGGTAACATTTCTGGTTAAGGTGACCTAGAAATATATCGAAGCTCCTATACAAACAAAATTTGGTAATTTGCACTAGTTTACCTGACTCCACAATCTATCAGAACCATTGAAGTGGTCTTGAGGTCATATTATCTCCGCAAATTCTATTCAGTGAGGCATTGTGCAACGGGGACAGGGAGATCTCCTTCACTATTTAGGCTGACGACACCACCCTGGGGCGGCACGCTATTATGTAGTTTCCGGCTAAAAAAGACCATCCAATTTTATGCAAGGCTGTCTACAAAGGCAGGTCATCTGTACTCCTCCTGGGAAACGAGAAGAATGATAGTCACCAGATTAATCTCTAACGTTTACCATTGCAAAGTTATCACGTGTACACAAGGCATATTTCGACACCTAGATGTACTACATCAGCCAGAAGTGCGTGGTACAACGACAGGCCATGGGCGTCAACCCATTCATTCCCGTCATAAGTTGAGTGACGGTCGGCAAGCCAACTGAGGCTACAATATGCCATCGCCCAGATATTCATTTCCGGTAATCCTCTTTTTCCTCAGCCTCTGATTAGGAGGCCGCAGCTCTTTACGGAACCCGTTTCACAATCGCAAATATGCATTCCGCAGCTTAGAGAAGGCTGGTATACCACGGTGCACCCCACTCAATGGCGACAGCGCTCACATTACCCAAGTGATAGGTAGAACGCCGTTACTCTTGCATTTCATATGAAGGAGCATTCTTCGCCATGCCTAGTTGGAGGACATATACCGATATCGCTACCTTAAAGGAGCCATGAAGAGAAAACAAAAGTTTGTTTTATTCGAAAGATTAGGTGTTTCATAGTACCCGAAGCACTTTCCCGGAAGCAAATGATGCTTTATTCACTGATAAATAAGGCAATTTAAGCCAAAATTTTAAATCTCCCGCTAAAATTGAACATTCCGTGACGTGTACAATGGCGTCATAGAGCCGGTCCATGAAACAGATATTTAGTATGTCGACTCCATATAGCACCCACACGCGGGAGTCGATCGAGACGGCGGCCATTTTAAAAATACTAGTAAAACCTAGTGCACCCGCAGCCCTAGTCATGGAATCGCCTGATCCGGAGAACAAAACTCTCGCCGAGGAGCTCGGGCTTGCATTTAACAACCTGACACCACCATAACGCTCAATGCTTCTAAGTGCACGAGCGGCAAGAGTTGTGGGATACGCGGTGGACGGAAAGCGACCATTCCGCGATAGCCACAACAGACGAACGCCCAGCCGTCGGCACCGCTGCCTCGTCAGCCCCGTCGCGACGGACGAATATAGACTGGTACGTATGTGCCGTATTTTGATTACGGTTAATAATAGTTCAATTTCAGTAGCAGTATCACTTATGCCAGTTGGCCGGTGTCGTGTATGGAAAGCCGTTCGCGCGAGCTCTCTGCTTCGACCAGAAAGATACGAGCGTCAATGCGCGGTGTTTACGGCATTTTTTTCCCCAAGGTCAGAGCGATTTGACGAAGTCGGCAACGAGCGCCAGCATGTTCCAGGAGTGAGCTAAAGTAAGGGTCCCTGCCGTAACTGAACAAACTGAAGTTTTCAGTGGTTGTAAACTGGAAACGAGCTCGTAACGACAGCAGCAAACCAACACCATTCGAAACTTACGCGACGACTGGCACTATCTCGTCGCTTCTTGCTGTTCCTTACTCCCCTCGTTTCTATTTTTACCTTTGCTGGTTGGCGATATGACGGCCAACCTCCTGTGAAGGGATTACGATACGAAGCAAGGTCGCGGCTGTGCGTGCTGGAACGGTTCGTTGGCCCCGAAGAGCCTCGAACCCGAAAATTCGTCTGCGCGACGGCGAGATGTCGAGCTCGGCCGGCGCGCTAGTTTCGTACGCATTGGCGCACACGCTTGCGAGTTCGTTCGGACCTTCAACCGTTTACTCCACCGTTCTTTGTCATAAAAAGAATGTGCAGTATGTTTCACGGGCATTTAGCTCGCTATGCAAGCTGTAAGCCCTGCCTAACATGCGTTTGCTTTTGCCGGCCTCCGCCAATCGCAGAGCTTAGCCCATGTGACGGCATAGGTTCTGTTGCGGGAAATGAGCTGGTGGGTCGCATGACCATTCCCGTTTTTCCTAATTATGTAGCTTATTTGAGCGAAGTTTGCGTTATAAGTGGTGTCGTTATGGTTCTAACGAGGCAATCTTTCGAATGAACCAAACTTGTGTTTTCTCTTCATGGCTCCTTTAAGGGCCAGTAACCTTATCCGTCGCCACCAGAATAGGCAAAGCCACAGCCCTGAAGCCTACGACATGAAGAGGCCATATTCTTCCACCATTTCTGAGGGTCAGGTAGAGTCTTGGTCCGACTTTGCATAAGCCCAGTCACTCTTGGACGCAGAAACCAATGACCCATAGATACCGTCTTCTCTAAGAGCGTCGCTGCTTCAGGTTCAAAAGGAAAATCCTGGAAGGGTATCATAATGTCAAGTCCCCTGGCCTCGTACTTATTTTCTTCTGCCACCATCCTCTTCTTGCGTACCATTCACCATGTTAAGGCCACCCCTTCGTTTGTGGGGCTATCCTCTTCAATATTAATTAAAGCTTTCTCTTCCTCCCACCCTCCTTCATCCCTCTCTCTCTCCAACAAAAGGGATGTCCTGTCACTGCAAACAAAGACTGGGTTCTGCATCAACGCACAGCTCAGGGCAATCCAACTGCCTTCGGAACAAAGGGGATTTTGTATAACGAGCCGTATAACGAGGAACTTTACAGCAGCCTGGTGAACAGCACCTTCCCGCGTTATTTCCTGAAACAGCCTTTCGCCGCACATATTCCGCGTTCCTCAAGACCTTCCCAGCGTTATTCAGCCTTGGTGTGCAGCTTCAGCGCTATCCGGCTCCAATTCAGCGCTGCGGAACGCTGCGTCATGGGTGGGAACGGGGACATTTTTACGGCGAAGCTGTAATTTTCTCGGTTTGCTCATACAGTGTACGCCCGCGAAATTGCGTAGAACGTGACTTTTTAACCTTCAGAGCTGGTGTTTTGAGTTGCCGTCGCGGATGGTTCCTGAAGGGGTTTTTTTGACGAGCATTTCGAAGGGCTTCTGAAGCGACGTTAAGGTCGGTGTCTTTCCCGTCAAAGCACGCGCAAGTCACCGGTCACCCCTTTATGCCTGGTAATGGGGGAGGTGGGCTAGATGGAGACGTGCACGCGCAGCCAGGCTTCACGTTCGCGATTTCATCGAGACGACATGCCCGTTGTGCTGGAGGAGATTTCAACGTGAACGCCTCACGGCTCGATGGGGCCTGGCGGCTGTCCTCCGTGGTCAAGTAGTTCGGTATGGTGCTTTACACAGACACTAGATGCCAACGACGCGGCAGGAAAACAGCCACACGTTTTCTTCTTAGAATAAAAGCCTGATTTTTTCCCTGTTCACTCAGCCAATAAGCTAGAAATTATGTTCAACGGCCAATTACAACAAAAACATATTTTGCTTCATGCAGCCCTTGGAATTCGTCCAGCTTTCTTTGTCATCCTTCCCAGAGTGGACAGGAGAAAAAGGAGTGGAGTTTATTCCGGTGGAACCTAAACTCGATATGCCTCCGTTCTTCGCCTCAGGCCTTGAGAGGCACGGAATTTTTTTATGATCATCAACAGCCCACCACGTCCACTAGAGGCGAGTGCCTCTCCCATCGTCCTCCGATCGCACCTTCCCCGCACCGCTCGAGTTCAATCTTTGCCTGCGAATTTCCTCATTTCGCCCCTCCATCGGCCTTCCTCTTTTTCCAGACCCGCCTTGAGGTGTCCACTTAGTCGCCCTGGTACTCCACCGAGTGTTATTCGCGTAATTACGTGGCCAAGGTCCTTCCCGTTTTTTTGAGCAAACTCGCCGCAGCCTCCCAACCCCACACTGGCGCCTGTACAGAGAGGAAGCGACAACTGGGCGGCGTCTCTAGACACATACGTACCCACATCCCACCCGCCTGCACGTCATCTTCGCCACCAACAAACTTCCCTCTGCGCTTACTGTCAACAGCCTGGCACCCTCTACCACATCATATGGGAGTGCCAACGAACTCCAGACTTCCCCCCCCCCCCTTCCCCACCCCGCTTTCCAACCCCCCCTACGAGCAGTGGAGGGCTTCCCTGGCCAGCCCGGACCCGGATATCCAGCTTAAGTGGGTGACCCGAGTACGGACGGCCAGCCTAAGTCAAGACATCTCGGAGAGGGACGCCTTCCACGGGGCGGGGCCCAAACATCAGCCTCTGCTGGAGAAACAAAAATATTTTATTCTCTCTCTCTCTTATTTGAAGCATGATATATTCTACACTAGTTTTTTCTCTGATCCAGGAAGCTCGTTTTCTCTCCCTTAAAGTTACTCCTATCCTTCTACTTTCCATTGGCCGATGAGCCGAGACCTAAGTTTGCTTTCAAGCTGTTAAGTAAAGTGCCAAGATCCCGCTACATATGTAATCACCATCAGGATGCATTGATCGTATGCGCTCCTTCTCAGAAATAGATCTAGGTAGCTCAGTCTTCAATATTTCAGAGTGTTTGCTGAGTGCATACCCCAGGCTATACCTACTCGGAACCGGATTTCTTTCTCGTGATTGTGATCACGACAGACGACCTGACTGGAAGGTAGTTATAATCTTTCACTTGTTCTAGTGTTTCATTATATCTGATGAACATGGTTGTGGCGTGTTTACTTAACATTACTTTAGATTTGTTGGTATTATATTTAGCCGCCATGGTGTTGTTTTCTGAATTCAGTTTCTCAATTATTTTTTTCACGTGTTTTGTTCGCTTCGCGATTTTTGTATATTTTTTATACTCAGCGCCTCCTTTTTTTGGTCAAAACATTTCTTTTGTCGTTCCAGTCTAATTTCTGCAGTCTTAAGAGTAGGTTGGGGGTGAATTTTTGTGTATTTAACGCACGTGCTGGGAGGATGAATGAGGTGGCTCCTCAAGACGAAGGAACGCATAGTATATAATCTATGCGTTGCGCTTAAATGTCTGCATTGAAATAAAGGTTAAAACAGAGAAAAATAATGAGTGCCGGCAGCTTCTTGACGTATTATACCTTAAAACTACTTCCCTTTTTCTTGAACCGGCGGCGTTTTGTTGATTGCCATTATCCTGCAGGGATTTGTTGTCCCAAGAGTTAGAGCACACGTGCAAATAAAGCACCTATACCGCTAGTTTTATATCTTGAAAACAGAAGGTGGAAAACCATTGCGTGTTTGGTGCTTGGATTATATGTAAACTGAGCGTAAACAGAACAGCAAAATTTAAGGCCTTGGGAAATCTATTTTGTAGCTTTAACACAGGCTCTTTGAAGGACCCTTAGAAATGAGGGCGGGTTATATGTTCAGTGAATTCTTTTCAATGTTTCGGTAAATATGCTTCAGTGCTGATCATTCACACAATACGCAGCTCCTTAAACACTCGGCTTCAATGTATGCAAAAATAGTTGTCCGCACCCCTCAAAAAAAAAAAAAAAAAAAGACCAAGCATCCCGGAATCAAGAAACCTTCGCCCTTGACACATATCTTCTCCTGGAACAGGTGTATCAGATTTAGATGTTATTACTTGATGTCCGAGGGAGCGGGGTCGTTATCAAAGATCAAAAGTCGGGATAAAGTTGCCAATTTCCCTAATGAGGCTTCCGTATAAGCGCCCCCTTCTATGGCGACCAACGTTGAAACTACATTGGAGCTCGTTAGCAAAACGTATACTTGTATCCAATGGCAATAAAGTAACCTTGCAAATTTTTTTCCTTACGACGTAGAAACAGAGGGAACAATTTACATCCTTGATGCCTCGCGGATATTGAAGCCACGACATGGATGCGCTGGTTAAAAAACCCATAAAATTTCCTGCTCAGCAATGCCCTCCAGTGCGTCTGGAGCGTGTTGCATTAAATGTAACCCTAGCTGGGGTTACATTAAGTAGAAAGGCGATAATGCTGATGACGATGCAATCATGATGATGATTATGATAAATTTTTCAACGAATTGGAGCGTATTCACACTTTCGGGCTATGCCAGAACAGAAACAAACCTCCAGAGCCTTTATATTCTTTTTCTAGTGTTACGGCTACTTTAGAACGAATACAATGCAACCTAAAGGTTAGCGAGTATGTAACTACCCAAATTGTTGAGAATATTGAAATTACGATTGTGTGTTTACATGAAGTCTTCGTTGCTAATCGTCTTCAGACAGGCTCATCTTCTATTCGGTAGGGAGAGCGCACGTAAAGTGACAGCCATTTTTTTCGGGAGTACAGGGTCTCTCTCTCGTACACCACCGCCTGCACACTCTTGTCATTCGCAGGCCAAGTAAGGATTCACTGTGTGTCTTCAATCTCGAAAGGGCATTCAGTGCCAGATATACTATATCGATTAAAAAGACTACAAGAAAATACGAATACTTTTTTACGACTTGTTATGAAAATATACAATGCGATATTATGATAACCGCTGAGTGAAACAAGAAAGCCTTACTTATACAGGTCTCGCGACGGCTCGTCTTCGCTGTTATTATGCCTCCGAAACACTGAACACCTTCGGCACGTATACGGTGCACTCATGTTAGGAGCGAAAAAGAAATAATTGAACTGTGTAAGACAAGCCGAAGCATAAAATATAGTGGAATCTCGAATTTACGACTTTTTCGGGACAGGGCAAAAGCGTCCTAACTTGCTGGCGCCGTAAATTCCGTACAGCAATAATTACGCCTATAAATACAGTTTCTCCCGGCGGGTTTCCAGAAAACGTTAATGTAAACTAAGAACTAATGCTTCTCAGGGCTGGGAAACCGAAATCACTCAGAAAACTAAATGCGAAAAGGATAATGCAGTGCATGTGCCAAACACGCTGCATTAAAAGCTACCTTGTACCACAGTCCACTACCTCGATTCCTGCCAGCCAGTGCGAATCTTGGGGCACACACGGTCACGACAAACACACGTGGATGCCTAATCCTGTCAACGTAACCGCGTTAGCGATTCATGGCTGAGTGGTAGAAATGAACACCTGCACACTGCCATTGCACCTAGCGTCACTAAATAAGCTACGCTTAAGAGTACCGCCACTTCGTGCACCCGGGAGCGTCTGGGGGCCATTTTGTTTCTGGCTTGCGGTCTTGCCATCTCTCCCAACGAAACCGCCACCGGTTGTGACGGGCAGAGTGTGACCGGCAGCGTTCGCGCAGCAGAGAGAGAAGAGAGAGAGAAGCGCCCCGAAACAAAATGGCTGCGCCCATATGTAAACAAATATCACGTGGTGCCGACTGACCAATGAAAATCCTGGCGGCATATAACAATGAGAGAAAAGAGTGCCGATACTCTGAAAGCCTTTATTTAGTGACGCTCACCCGCTCCACAAGAGAAGATGCTAGCGAGGAGACGGGGAAAGCGATTGTGCGAAGGAGCGGGTGGCTGCTAGAGGAGAGAGAGAATCGAAAGGTGAGACGGAAAAGAGAGCTATTGCGAAGGAACCGATTGAGCGGGCTCCAAGTTTCGCGGCAACAGGCCCGCGGCTCTTTCATTTCACCCTCCGGTCGGTCCTGCGCTTCGCTTAGGTCGTCCGATAACGCGGGTCAGGCATGAAATCACGTCGGATAACCGAGGTTTTATGAATCCTTTCCACAACTTTGTCGGGACTCGACAAGTCTGTCGCAACGCCCGGAATGTCGCAAAACGAGGGGACATATTAAGGGGGTTCTACTCTACGCCAAAACAAATACCGCCCTGCAGACTTTCCATACATTCGAAACTTACGAGGCTCACTGAAAACAGTACCGTGCTGACATAATGCCAAAAAGGTGGTTTGACGTGATCCATTAGAGCCCCATGGTGCACAAAAGCCGGTCTTCGTCGGAGGTGTTGACCGTGGGAGAATTCCTGTAGCTCTATTTGAAGCCCCACCTGTCCCCATCGCTTTATGCAAGATAATGTTTGACGTAACATGAGTACATAACACAGGCTTAATATAACGGATAAAAATACACATTAGATTGCTTTTCTTACGATATCATGCAAAACGTTTTGCACCCATGTTAAAAAACTGTCTCAGAGACTGACGTTAATAATATATATATATAACGCCACAAATAAATAGACACTCACGCACCAGAATCATCATCGTCGCCGTAATTGCAATCACATCGTTATATCATTTTAATCCTGACAGCCCTATTATTCTGCTACTCACCACTATCACGCTTTCGGCGTTCCCAACCACGTTCATGCAAGCGTCCCAAACTACAAAGAACAGAATCTCTCATCGGTAGCTTCTTTTTATTTCTTCCGTGCACGTTTTCCTGGCCAACGGACCACCGCTCTTAATTATGTTGTCGTATGTCTATCATTTTTTCACAACAAAACAAAGCAAAAGAAAACTTGAGTGTGGAGCAAAGAGAAGTGTAGGAGAAAAATAAAGCTGCAAACCTGCCCGACGGGCGCTTTCGACATCAATGGTTGTTTGCCCTCGAGTTGATGTGGAGGAAAATAAGCGTGACAAGCTCTTCAGAAATGAGAAGGGGAGGTTGGCAGGGGCCCGTCTTTTATCACTGATGAATAATCCCTGGGCCATGATGAAAATATTATGACTTGACGTGAGTAGACACTTGAACCTCACATACGATAACGTGTTGTCCACAGCTTCGATGGGGCAGATGAAAAACAAAAGCAAAGAAAAAACAAAACAAAACAAACAGCTCTGTGTCGCCAAAAACCGACCCCCCTTTCATTTTTCTCGTGCAAACGTAATTACTCAAGAGCATAAAACAGAGGGAGTCGGGCACAAAAGCCTCTGAGCACTACGCCCGACCTAATCTGAATATGGTTTGTATAACAATGGATGCGCTAAGCCATATGTTAATGCCTCCATTCCGTCGTTGTACACTCTCGTTAACCAGGGATGAAATAGCGACTGTTCTTGTTTGTGCTTTATTCGACTTTGGCTGTGGTATAGCTAGCTGTACGAACCTTATGTTTTTTCTACCGTTAAAATGCTTGGTCATGGGGAAAAAGTGAAAGCGCCAGAATTGAAACCGACGCTGTAATCCGGGTTTGTATGGAGACGTCGTCCCTTTGGAAAACATGTGACACACGAGGTAGAGGGTGATAGGGAAAGGGAAGGTAGACGAAGTAAATTTAGATCAATACACATCTCTTACGCAACCAGAACCGCACACACCGCGGCGTTGACTTGAAAGATCACCCCAAGATCACGACGCCTTGGGAATGGCACCATGTGCCTAAGAGCGGACGATCAATATATAATGAGATACAATTTTTCCCTTAACTTTGACGATCTAAAACAATGGCGACATGTAGTGTTCAAGCAGGGGTAAGGTTGCCCATTACACACCGAGCGCCACCAATTAAATGCTTTTGCATTTTTCCGTACATAGGCCTATGTAGCAGCGGCTGTTGGCCGTTCTTTTGATATTGTGTCTGTGATGTCACTGTGTTTTCCCTGCTTTCGCAACCGACTTGGAAGTCTTGCTGACGGCGAGCCTGCTGGGTATGGGGTTGAGGGGTGCCGAGATCAGCGGAGAAGGTTTCGACGTGTCGTCCCCCAGCGACGAAGAGATGTACGCGACGTGGTTCTCCCTGGCAGTCTTCTACCCGCTGCTACAGACAAACAAACCGGAAATCTTTGTAAGTGCGTCAGCACTCTTAAGGTTATAACTTAAGGTTATAACGGCTACCGCCATGCACGACGTCCTTCTCAGAAACCAAGTAAGAGATTGGGTGTTGGCGCGCTGCTCTTACTTTCTTCACGAAAACGCATTTGCGTGCCCGATGGGCCTTAGTGAGCACAATTGCCCAGCTATAGGCTCGACGCTGGGGAATGTAAACGAGGCTTTTTTTGTTTTGACAAGCCAACATGAAGTTAGAAGGATGGATGGCTAACAAAGACTACCTTTCTCCCGAGTGCCTCGTACTACCACAAGTAGCTAAAGGTTGGAAGATGCAAAAACGAATACAAAAGACACAGAGGTCAAGAAATAGCTCAGCCGATATTGGGAACGCGGGAAGTTCCCCAATCGGGGATATTGCTGTCGGCGAAAAATTGGTTCTCGTCTTACACACCTTTTCTCTGATGGGTTCTGTAAGGGCCCTGGACAAAAATCATCATTTAGAGTGCAATAACGTGCATTGTGATTGATCTTTGTTCTAATGCTAGACGGGCTTATTCTCTCCGGATGACTCGTGTCGCTGTTAGTGTTTCTGTTTGCGTCGTTCGCCCAAAACTAGCTCCTCACCACCCCTCAGCTCCCACCTCACCCCCAGCTGGCGATAGGACACCCCCTGCTACCACAAGTGGCGCGGCGGATCACGCCACATTCCCAGCCAATCAAAGGTTCACCTACACCCCGAGAACGAATAGAGAGGTTAGCTCACTCCGCGGACGCCGTTTCTCATCAGTGCAAGGCTAACTGCGCCATGGGTAGGCCTCGCTTGGTCCGCTAGCCCAATAGCGGGCAGCTCTCAAAGAACGACTGCGGGAGCGGGCTCATGAGCATTCGCGTGCTCGGCAAGGTAATCCTGAGCTTTAGCAATGGGAAAGCCCAGCGAAACGACAACGGCAGGCCACTAAAGGAGATCGGCCCCCAGGGATTGGTCGTTTGTTTTGTCAGGGATTTTTTAAGAGATATGTTTACGGTATTCACAGAGTTGGACAAGGTTCACGTGCACCCAATTTTCCGGTAGATGAGAGGCTGACTTTTTTAGACAGATGGTAAGGCAGGGACGCGGAAGCCTTGTACTAGCATGGGTAACATTCAGAAATCCTCCTTGCAGGCCACACAGCATCACCAATAACCTAATACTTATATTACGGAAGCGGTCAAACATTTTCTACAAGACCAGGGAAGAAAAGAACATGAGAGAAGTCACTGAATTGAGCGATTGACGCGGCACACCTAATCATGCGTTAATTAGCTCATTTGTCGGGAAGCGCGTCGCCTCCAGATACCCGTGGGGAGAGCTTGTCAACGAAACTAACATTGGCAGCGTTTAGCCAGAAATCTCTCATTAATAACCCATTGGTGGTGAACGGGTTGTCACGCCAGCCTGACATCTTCATCATACTTAAATGCTTCGCATATAATAACAATGCCTAAGTTTTGGCTTGTATGACAATTTTATAGCATATGCACGGCTTACCTGCAGCAAAAAGCTTCTAGAGAGGCGCCCTATGCAGTAGCGCTGGTAACGTCACATCTAAATGACCTGTTGCAGGTAAAAAAATCAGCAAGCACACAGACTAAGTGAAGACGTGTTCTCCGCGCCTCCATTCCTCGCCTGACCCCGAGTGGCGCGTGACGGCTTAGTTATGGGACATCGCATTCTTTCGCTGTTATGGCCGCCAAAACTCTTCTAAACACCATTTAGGAGATAATGCCAGGAAGGTGGTCATTCTCATCCTAATGAGGTCACTGTGTGCACTACCGATGTCTTGCACAGACTGCGTGATAAATAGTATGCACTGGAAAATAGTCGAGTGTGTATTCTTAATCCTCAAAAAAAAAAAGACGTAGAGGGATTCCAGGCATGTTACCACGAGGGTGTTTCGAGTACTAGCTGCTTCGGATACGGATTGTCTCTGCCGGCGAGAATGTTCGCCATTTATTTTGCGAGTGCGACAGCGCCTGGGTTGTTCCTGCGACCCGCTCGCTTTCAGACCCAGCCTTGGTTAGCGCAGGTGAATCGCAGCCACGCACACATACCACTCTCCTGCGCATTCCGTGACACATAGCTGTGCATCTTGTGTATGCGTCGCGGAGTCTACATTGGCGCATACGCAGATGGAATATTAGGTTCAACGCCCTTTAGTCTCGAGGGGAATCCTTTTGTATATACCTGTGCCGTATAACATGAGTCGGTATTTGTGTATTAGCGCATTGCATTGGCCGACTACTAGGAGCATTGCTAGGGGTCCAGGTGTTTTGACACTAATGTTTTCTCTGTATAAAGGCGGGAAAAAATATTTGAAAAAGGAACAAAATTACGCTCCTCCACGCATGTATACACGGAGAAAAAGTTTCCAGGGCGCCATTTCAACAATAAAAGTTAGTTTCGTCATTACCTGACCCTCACCTGGCGGTAAAGCAAACGACTTTGACTGCTCTAATAAACGTTTACTTCTTCTTTCACCTGGCGTTCAAGTTCCTGCTAGGCGTATGGTGATGATGCACGATGTATACCTTACGAATTCGTCACACCAACCCATGATGTATAGCTTACGAATACAAACCAGGAGCTGAGTCACCGAAGAACAGAGAAATTAACTTTGACTGTGCAAATAGCATTCTGTAAACTTTTCTTCACGAGTGTGTTTGAAATTAGAGCTCTATATGTAGGCGCACCTCTGCCCCAAGAAACGCGTTATTTGAGTGCATTATATTTTTACTGTACGTATGTACAACCTATATATATTTCAATGTGGTACAAACACAGCTCCTGCTAGGATCCTCGAATATTTAGTCTTCTTTTTATCTTTCCCTCGCGCTTGAACCACCTTACTTAAAGTTGACTAATCTTAAGCGACTTCAGATACTCCGCGAAAGACTGCGACTGTGCAGGCAAGGTTTGCCCTTTATGCTTTCTGCTTCCGCGTCGCCTTTCGACCTTTTGCTGGAGTTTATTGATTTTGTATGGAAGGTTTGTACAGGGCTCACATAGGTATTTTGCCGTTATCATTGCCAGCGTTAGAATGCCTGTTTCCAGGTTTATAAAACGGAATTGACTTACCATTATGAACCTTTCATGTAAGGTTGCCCGAAAATATAAACGGAGCCAGGCTACGTGAAATGAGAATAATTTCCATTTTATGCTGCTGCCAGTATAAATAGAATGTGTGCGGCCTGATTTTATTTAAGAATGACTTTCTTGAAAAGTCACTTAAAGGTTGCTGGATAGGTACGCGGCGGAGAAATCACATCAAAATATCCAAACCGTGCTCCGTTTATATTTTGCGGCACCTGTACAGCTATATACACAAGAGAGCTTGGTAGCAAGATGCAATGCCTTCCAACATGAATTGTAGTGTTTTAGCAGTGTTTAGCTGGCGGCATGCGGACGCCCACCACAACAGACAAAATTCAGCGCCCTTCCACTCTGTGAAGAAGAATGACCAGCGAAGTTGTGTGCAGTCTAAGAAGTGCAAGAAACAAAGAATGTTTGTAATCTGCATTCCACCATACTCCCTGGGTTATTACTGAATGAAAACTGGAAAGACTACACTTTTATTTTAGGGAAAAAGAATGCGGCTGGCTGTTTACTTCCCGTAGAAGCCCACATGTTGACAGCAGTCGTGAATTCCACGATATTTGCAACTTCACAATGAACTAAATGATTATAATAATATGAAACACGGCGTAATGACTCAGTCGCCTTAGTGACGAATTTCAGTACAATTTTTTTCGGGATAGTCTTGCCAAAACAAGAGTCACAATCGTTTTCTTTAATGATACTCCTACAGTGAAAATTTCCGTGCTACCCGGGTTTGTCCGCGTACGTTATACAAGAAAACCAATACAGGTGTTCACGCTAAGAAGAAACAAGAAATAAAAGGCACAGGCGCGAATAGAGGAGAAAGAAAACAAATACAGGTCAGCTGTCTCGAAATTGGTCGAAACAAGGCTCACGAATGCAGCTCGGGATATAGCGCACTCCCCGCCCTTCAGTAACATACAATTGTCGATTTATTTTTGCACAGACTCTTGATGAGTATCCTAGTGCCCCATCAACAATGTCGCGCAACCGCCTGACATTCCAGTTTTGTCAGCACTTACTTGTGGTCGATTCCTTTTGGCTTGGGATGTGGGGAAGCATGCTAAATAAATTGCTTTTAGCCCCACATGTTAGGATTGAAGCCACGCAACGCCATTGCCCGCAGACCTGATAGAACCGAGTTCTCCCCATTCCATCCATTTATGTGGGCAATTTATGTGGGCCGCAATTTATGTGGAACGCACCCGCCGCGGTGGCTCAGTGGCTAAGACGTTGCGCTGCTGAGAACAAGGACGCGGGTTCGATTCCCGGCCGCCGAGGTCGCTTTTTTTATGGAGGTAAAAACCAAGAAACCTCCGTGTGTGCGAGATTCCTGCGCACGTTAAAGAACCCCGGGTGGTCAAAATTATTCCCGAGCCCTCCACTACGGCGCACCTCATCGCCTGCGTTGCGTCGGCGCGTTAAACCCTACAATATGATCAGAATTTGTGTGGAACGCAAACGTATGCGGCCGCCACCTTCCTGTGATCAATCACGGTCATCAATCATTTAATTGCATATACAAAAACATTGTGAGCCATACAACTCTCTGAAGGTGGTTGTTTAGTGAAAATGTTAAGCACACGATATGGAGGTGCCACAAAACGTAGGTGTAACATGTGAAAAAAAATATTTTTCTCGAGCGTTGACGGCTGTCGCCCCAAGAAAGGCCCATACATACGCGCACACTCTTTTGCTTTGACTTTACTGATGTAAAATTGGTGCATATAAATAATTAATGCACCCAGAGAGCATGTTTGTTCATATGTGCATCTAAGTAACATGTCCATCTAAGTCCATCTAACTGATGTCCATCTAAGTGCTGTCCATATATGTCCATCTAAGTCTACCTATATATCCATCTAAGTGATGAGACGTATAGCTTGAGGTCTAAGTATTGTTTTCACCTTCAATATGTTAGCTATTATGAACTAATCTACTCAAGGTGCATATTCAAATGATGAGACATACGAGGTGGAGGTCGACATTATCTGAGAACGGGAATCAAGTGTGCGGGTTGGTGCATGTTAAAACCGTGAGAAACAGCGTGAACTGACGTCGCATAACCATTATTCTGTACGTAAATCAGGTGCCGCACAAAGTTCACAAAGTTGCCGAAAGATGGGGCCAAAGGATCTCATGTCCGCGCCCAAAAAACTCACCAAGCTCTGTAAGATGGCGAATAAGGATAGTAGAAAGCGCAACTCATGTAAAATGTGTAGCGGAAGCTGCTCAGCACCACCGCATTCTTTTCTATCCCGTCAGCAGCCGGCCGTAGACAGCGCGCCTACTCGTGGCGCCAGCACCTCGACCTCGTGGGACCACTACCGCCCTGCCAAGGATTTAGGTACCTGCTCACATGCATCGACAGGTACAGCCGGTGGCCCGAAGCTATACCAATTGCGGACATATCAGCTGAGACCGTCGCGCAGGCCTTCATTCAAACATGGTGTCCGCTTTGGCTGCCCCGCCCGCATAACAACTGACCGGGGACGGCAATTCCAGAGCAACCTTTTTTCCGCACTTTCAACGCTCCTCGGCACGAAGCTGCAGCATACTACCGCCTACCACCCCGCCAGCAACGGAATGGTTGAGCGCTTCACAGGCAACTCAAAGCCGCACTGGCAGCGAAACTTGACCGCCAGCACTGGGTGGAAAGCTCCCGCTCGTTCTTCTTGGCCTACGCTCAACGGTGAAGGAAGACCTCGGCTTCAGCGCAGCGGAAATGGGTTCCCCAAAATGTAAACGGATCACGGCTTCGTGAAATGAGAGTAATTTCCATTTTGTGCGGCTGCCAGTATAAATAGAAAATGTGCGGCCTGATTTTATTTAAGAATGAATTTCTTGAAAAGTCATTTAAAGGTTCTCGCTAGGAACATGGATGAGAAATCACCTCAAAATCTCCAAAACGGGCTCCATTTATATTTTGCGGCACCTGCACAGCTATATACACAAGGCAGCTCGGTAGCAAGATGCAATGCCTTCCAACATGGATTGTAGCGTGTTAGCAGTGTTTAGCTGGCGTCATGCGAACGCCCACCACGACAGACAAAATTCAGCGCCCTTCCACTCTGTGAAGCAGAATGACCAGCAAAGTTGTGTGCAGTCTAAGAAGTGCAAGAAACAAAGAATGTTTGTAATCTGCATTCCACTATACTCCGTGGGTAATTAGCTGAATGAAAACTGGACAGACTACACTTTTATTGTAGGGAAAAACAATGCGGCTGACTGTTTCCTTCCCGTAGAAGCCCGCATGTTGAGAGCAGCCATGAATTCCACGATATTTACAACTTCACAACGAATAAATGATTATAAAAATATGAAACACGGCGTAATGACGCAGTCGCCTTAGTGACGAATTTCACTACAATTTGTTTCGGGATAGTCTCGCTAAAACAAGAGCAACAACCGTTTTTTTTAATGATACTCCCACAGTGAAAATTTCCGTGCTACCCGGGTTTGTCCGCGTACGTTATACAAGAAAACCAATACATATGCAACTTCGCAAAAAAAAGGTTGCGAGATACAGGTGTTCATGCCAAAGAAGAAACAAGAAATAAAAGGCACAGGCGCGAATAGAAGAGAAAGAAAATAAATTCGGGACAGCTGTCTCGAAATTGGTCGAAACGAGGTTCAGGAATGCAGCTCGGCATATAGCGCCCTCCCCGCCCTTCAGTAACATACAATTGTCGATTTATTTTTGCACAGACTCTTGATGAGTATCCTAGTGCCCCATCAACAATGTCGCGCAACCGCCTGACATTCCAGTTTTGTCAGCACTTACTTGTGGTCGATTCCTTTTGGCTTGGGATGTGGGGAAGCATGCTAAATAAATTGCTTTTAGCCCCACATGTTAGGATTGAAGCCACGCAATGCCATTGCCCGCTGACCTGATAGAACCGAGTTCTCCCCCTTCCTTCCATTTATGTGGGCCGCAATTTATGGGGGACGTGCCCGACGCGCTCGCTCAGTGGCTAAGGTGTTGCGCTGCTGAGCACAAGGACGCGGGTTCGATTCCCGGCCGCGGCAGCCGCTTTTCTGATGGAGGCGAAAAGCAAATACGCCCGTGTGTACGAGATTCCGGCGCACGTTAAAGATCCCCGGGTGGTCAAAATTAATCCGGAGCCCTCCACTACGGCGCGCCTCATCGCCTGCGTTGCGTCGGCGCGTTAAACCCTACAATCAGATCAGAATTTATTTGGAACGCAATCGTATGCGGCTGCCACCTACCTGTGATCAATCACGGTCATCAATCACTTAAATGCATATACAAAAACATTGTGAGCCATACAACTCTCTGAAGGTGGTTGTTTAGTGAAAATGTTAAGCACACGATATGGAGGTGCCACAAAATGTAGGTGTAAGGCGAGAAAAAAAAAATTTTTCTTGAGCGTTGACGGCTGTCACCCCAGAAAGACACATACATACGCACACACACTTTTACTTTGACTTTACTGATCTTAAAAATGGTGCATATTATTAAATAATGTACCCAGAGAGTATATTTGTTCATATGTCAATCTAAGTCTACCTATATGTCAATCTAATTGATGAGACGTATAGTTTGAGGTCTAAGTAATGTTTTCACCATGAATATGTTAGCTATTATTAACTAATCCACTCAAGGTGCATATTCAAGTGATGGGACATATGAGCTGGAGGTCCAAATTATCTTAGAACGGAAATCAAGTGGGCTGATTGGTGCATGTTAAAACCGTAAAAAACAGCGTGAACTGACGGCGCACAACCGTTATTCCGCACGTGAATCAGGTGCCGCACAACGTTCAGAAAATTGCCGAAAGATGGGGCCGAAGGATCTCGTGTCCGCACCCAATAAACTGAGCAAGCTCCGTGAGATGGCGACTAAGGATAGTAGAGAGGGCAACTCATGCAAGATGAAACAAAACGAAGTACGTGGGTTGCTGTCAGTGAGTCATTTACGAAATCCCTGTGACATGGAAATGTAGCGACGTTGGTGAGGCGGGAAGATGCATTGATGTACGGCTCCAGGAGCATGCAAGATCACTAAAAGCGAATGTCGGTGCCACTTTGCTCCGCACTCTCGCCAGTGTAAGTGCGAACCGGAATTTGACCAGCGTCATGTCATTCGAAGATCCGCGTACAACCGCACAAGTGAAATCAATGAAGCTTTTCGCATCAGTCAGAGGGACCACAAATGTGCGAGCAAACCGTCTGTGTTGGTGTGTGAGAATGTAATCATGTATCTTTCAGATGAATAACTGGGTACTTATCGATGATAATGTGACGAGAACTTATGTTCATTTTGTGTTATTTGCAACTTTTCCTTTTCCCTTTCCATTGCTTCCTAGATGCGCATTTAAAGCCGCCTGCAAGCAATAAAATTTGGATGTTACATAGCGCTGTGTGTGTGTGTGTGTCTTTTACTGTGCGTACCGTTAGTTCGCCCTGTTTTTCACGTGTCCAAACTATGTTGGGAACAGCGTGCGTCTTTAATGATGACCGCGCCCTTGCAGCACACGAACCGGGTCGCTAGTTTTCCGACGCCTCATGCGTCAAAGACACGTGGAGTGTTGGGAGTTTTTGTTCACAGAAAGGTTTTGTTCGAACAACCCGCCCTACCATACACTTCAGGTTTCAAGATGGCACATTCCTGTGGACACCGGTTTAGCCGGCCAACCTTTCTGATAAATTTTATGCGTTCCAACATTGGCCCCTACATTCTCATCGATCATAAGTCTCCGGTTGCTTGTCTACATTATGACGCAAGTACTTTTCTTTAAATGTGACCCTTACCTTTGGAAATAACATTCGCTCGATTTCCGATTATTTGGAAGATTGCTGGGAATCTGTACACTACCCATTTCCCTCACGTGCACGTTTCACCGCCATATCGAGGTTCGATCAACGCATTCAGAACGACATCCTTTTACGGCGTCTTTCTCAGCGTCGCTAAACTCCCCACCCTCTTCTGTGGCGTTTGCCGCGTGCCGGCATTTCAATGTTCCAGCGAAATTGGCTCATTTTCTCCACAGCGCCGTTCATCCCGTGTTTCCGTGGACCCGCAAAAAGAAAGCGGTGTTGGGAATGGAGTCAAGAGAATGCCAATGAGAAATGTATGCGCTGTAGTATGCTTCCTAAATTCGTCCACCCCAGCTGGTGCCTGCGCGCACACACCTTCTTTAAAGGGCTCAGTAAAAGTTGATTCTCTCTCTCTCTCTCTCTTAAGATTTTCTTGCACCTCATTGTGTGAATGATTGAGTTTATATACGGCCGGCTGTTGTCTCTGCAGACTTTGTCGCAAATCAGGGAAGGGCCACAAGCACGATAGAGCCGCAAAGTTCTTTTTTTCAGTACACTTAGAGTTTAGGTTGAACACTACACAGACATTTGAATATTTTGAAGAGTTCTTGTTTTTCAAAGCATGAATTTTCACTTATTGACAAGCACGAAATGTTGTGTTTTTCCCCGTCCCCTTCTTACTCCTCTCAAGAGAGGTGAGCTATGTTAACTGGAGCGGTCAGCCCTGCTACCGGAAGTGCGTGCTACGCTATATGGGGATGGATACAATGAAGTGGGGTGAGTGTGGGGAGTTGTGGAGACAACAAGCGCTGTCCATACCCGCTTTCCTGTGTTACGTTCATTAAAGCGAAGCTTTCAGCCTCTCGCTCATTTCATCCGTAGTTTACGTGAAGCGCACTGCAGGAAAGTCAAATTTCTCTAACGATGATGGCGATAACAGGTGCAGAGAAGAAAAATTAGCACGCCTCCCGTCTTCGGTATCGAACCTGGGCACCTCACGTGATGAAGCCGACGCCTATCCAATGCCGCCATTCCGACATGGTCGAAGCCGTTTGTAACTGGAGAAAGGTGCGTGGACATGCAAAATAACACAGTAAATCATCCACTCCTTCACCCAACGACGGCGATGTTTGAACGCTAAGGAAAGTCATGGAATGCTCGTATCAGTAAATCTATAGAGAGCACACTCACAGTGCAGCAAACCGTCTCGGTAAGAAACAGGTGTGCGTATACAGAGCGCGCTCTTTTACGTCACACGTTGCGCCAATAGCTTCTCGGTTGACTGACTATTTTGATGCTGGACTTGATTTATGAAAGCCTCGCGGTTTCCCATCACTTGTCATTTGTATAGGGGGTAGTTGATGCTTTGCAATGTAACCACGTTTTTTTTAAGACAGCGGTGTAGCGAGCAAGGCACAAGGCAAACACGGTTGAGAAGCAGCCGAAAACAACAGATCAGGGAGTGAGATGTACCTCTCGACTCAGCAACATTGCACCGCAATACTCAACTCAGCGAAATGACCCAGCAACACTGCCTGCAACAAGTAATTCCTTTGCATTTACCCACCATAAGAATTCCTCAGGTTCCCGCGTAGTGTACCGCGAGGATGGCTTTGGCGGCTGGCAGAAATAAAACCTTTTAAAGTAGCTGGATTAGGCATAAATTCTACTAAAGCACAAACAAGAACATGCTTTCTCTTGGTCTTCAGACTAATCAGAATGAAGAACGATTGAATGAAAGCCCTAGCATATGGTTCAGTGCCTTCATTGTAGTTTATACTGGTTCATATTACTAAGGGCGTAGCGCTCGGGGTATTTTTGAGTTTCACTGTATTTTTTGGTTCTGGCGTAATTGTGTTTCAGCAACAGAAACGAAAGAGCGGTTCAGGTTGTGCCTAAATAATACGGGCTTGCTTTCAAGTCATCCGTGCCGTGCGGGTGTGCAACATGCAGGGTGATCGTAGGCGACACTCAAATACTTCCGCCTACACACACCTTCATAACATTTTTATGATAGCCCACGGCTTCTTTGATCATCGATGGAAAACGATCCGGCAACCTATTTCTTTGTTCTCTGTGGAGGTCTTCGGAACTCATTATCTCGCATAACAGCTGGGGCGTAAACATCCGCTGCAAGAACGAAATGGCAGCTGGGCAACCATCTAACTTTACCCTGCCTCGGGCTGCTCTTGTTATGATTGGGCGTTTTTATTTGGTTTTATTTTGGGTGAAAATGACAGGCATGAGAAAATGTAATAAAGGCGGTGGGCGCGGTTGGCTGGGCAAAGTGTACGCGCGGTCACGGCAGGAGAAAAAACGCTCCTGATTGGAGGCTGCTTTCTTCGTGGTTCGGTACGCTGCGATAAAATTTGGCTTTTATTTGGTCGAGGACCTTGACGCTGGGATGTGGATGCGGAGTGGACTGATTGGGTTTTTGTGCTCACAGGGACATAACAATTTTTACAGGTTTCTTCCCCCAAGTAGTCGAGTTTTTTTTTCTCAACAGCAATGAGAGAGGGAAATACAAGCCGTTTCACTCAATTTACGCTGGATTACCACTAAAGCTGCATGAGAATTTTCCTCATTATTTTTTAGGGGCGAAGCCCCTGGGACACGGGCTGTCGGCGTCTCTTGTCGTCGTCGTCTCATGTAGCCACGGTACTAAAATACGGGACACTCGTGTTCCAACGCCTCGCGCTAGAACTGAACGAGTACTAAAAGAAAAGTGTATAACGGATAAAACAGGTTCAAAATAAACTAACATGATGGAGATTTGCGGGACGCTTCCTGTCCGCTTCAGCAATCGTCAAGCACAATCAGAAGCTGTTTGTAAACGGGTTATCATTTGTGTTGCACTCAAATATCCACCGGCTCTCAACGCTAAGCGTGATAGGGTCGGGAGGTTGGCCAAAGCAAGAAAAGGCATACTTACCTGTTGCCGGGACCTCGTTGATCATCGAAGACGAGCCCCCAGGGCGAGAAGCAGGCGTTGTACTGTGCTCGCGTTGACCCCTGCCACTACCCCAAACTGTTGAGAGGGGGCATGCAATTTGCTTAAGTCTGGTTAAACGCAAGAGAGGGCGCCACCGCCTCCGCAAGCGCGCTACTGCTCCTCCCACGGGCGCTTCTCCGGCGCCCAGTCAGCGCGCCGTGTGGCAAGAGACAGATTTACAATCTTTGAATACACTTGTACACTGCATGCTTCGCCCGTTCCCAGGTTTCACGTAGCGGAGATGTTTTCTTACCTGGTTTCTCATACTCCCTTTCTGGTTGCTTTTTAAATGCAGAGCATTTCAGTAACTCACGATGTCACCCGCGTTGGCGTCCGTAGTCCGCACGCTCTCTGCGCATGCGCGTCGAGTCGAGGCGATAGCGAACACTTTCTCGCGAGGGGCATTGGATTGGATTCGAACACTCTCTCACGAGGGGCATTGGATTGGATTGGATTGGATTGGCTTGGCTTGGCTTGGCTTGGCTTGGTTGGGATTTGGATTGGATTGGATTGAAGTGGATTTGTTGGATTGTGTTGCGTCATAGCCCGGCACTTGCGTCATAACCGCAGCAGACGCGCTGGGGCCGGCGCATGTGCAGTACTCTCTCTTCCGCGGTTTCCTCTCCTTCGGGAGCGTGCGCATATAACCGGTGTGCCGTTCTCCGGCGAAGCAACATCCGCGCTTGGCTCAAACACCTAGAGTCCACGGCGCTTTACAAGTACGCCAACGTCGTCGACTGGGACCGGCTTATGCAGTCCCCCTCAACGTATATAAGCGGCGGAGCGCGCGTTCGGAATTCAGTCAAGTGCGTATTTGCTTGGCTTTCGCTTGGCGTGACGCTTTGCTTGACTCGAGTAGATGAACGCATTTACTCGAGTCCCCCCGTGGAAGATGCGGGCGGCTTTTTATATTCCTGTTTTCCTGATATTTCTTTATCATCATTTTCCGACAAAACCCCCTCTCGACCCTAGCAGTTGCTGACAATGAGGGCACCGTTCTCAACGCAGCTACCTTTGTTAATCTCTCTTCAACCGCTGCTGAAGCAACCCCCATTGCCCTCGCGGTGGCCACTCCCAGTCCCACTCCCACAACCAACCTAACCATAATCACCTCCTTTCAACAAGCCTGTCGACATTACCTCCTGGGATGAGTACACCAGTGGCGCTCAAGATCCTCAAAGCCATTCCCAACCTACATACTATCCCCATCGTATGGATCCCTGGATATCGTATAAATCCGTGGAAAAGAAGCAGCCCATGCTGCTGCCCGCGAGCTTCACTTCCCAGCCTTTCCTACAGGTCCAGGCTGCTCGGCCTCTCCGACGGCGACTCTCCACTGTATTCCCACCTGCTTCACCGACCTCCCATCGGACAACCGTCACACTCACCGACTATATCCCCCGCCCCAACCTACTCTCTCCTTCGAAGAATAACGAGTCTCCAGTCTGGCTCCGGCACGTAAATCACTCTTAGGCAAAAGGGAGCGAAATTTGGATCGAATACGGCTGGGAGTCTTGGCGGGCAACCGTTCATCTTCAAGGTGAACTGCTGTGGGAGAGTGTGTGTGGTCCGTGTGCAAAAGTACGGACTATTTGTTCGTCCCCGCCGATGTATGAGGAGTAACGGGAAGCCGAAACGCAACATTCAGTCTCGTTACTGCGTGGTTAATTCCCTGTAATGGTGTCGTTGTTGCCGTTTGGCTCATATGTCTAAGGACAGGCTTACATTTCCTAAACACAAATCATTGCAATCAGTGGGTCTTATGTATAGTGCCACGAGAGAAAATATCAATGTTAATTATAAGAAAAACGCCTAGGCTTAATCAAGAGGCGGGAAATGGCAAGGATTGGCGAAGCACAATGAACAAATACTTGTCGATGAGGTTACGTTAATACGCTGTGTCGCATAGGATTCGCGTGAGGTAATAACGGCCAATGAAAGATTTTAGGCGCGTCAACAATAAGACAAATATAAGGAAAAATAGCAAAGGTTGGTCCTTAACCGTAATGAATATGTATACGTTTCAGAGACGAAAAAATCCGTAGAGTCTGAAGAAAACAACTACAATCTGGAAAAAATTGGCCGCGTATCTGCTCCTTTCGTTGCCAATGCCGTCAAAAGACGATAGTCTTTATCGGCTTTTGCGAAGTAAATGCCTCCCTTCGCTTTACCGCTCACCTCTCATGTTGTTCCTCTTGCGTCGCGCTCCTCCCAAGGTAAAGACGCCAAAGGTTTGCTAAATCATTCTAAATTTCCCGCGTTCCACTGCTCCAAACCGGGCGTCTCGATGCGAACGCTGCCGTACGGCGAAGACGAGCGTTCATCGAGGCGCCCTACTTCAACGTTTTATAGAACCGCGTTTCCCTACTCCACGTGCGTTGCAAGCAGAACGTGGAACCTATATAGTGGAACCTTGCGTAGCTGTTGCCGGTTGCTTTCTTAAATGGCGCCAGAAGCTATAGTGGCGCGGGCGACAGCAGGCGACGGCGGAAGTGAATTCTTTTTCTGCAATTGATGAAGTATTTAATTTCGCAAAAGTCAAGCATGTTTGAATTTTTATAAAGGAGGAACGCTGCAAATATCACTTCTGCATTGATTTGTTGTCTTACTATTTGCGTAATGTTTTGTTCTTCTTTAACAATGTTGAGAAGTATGAACAATACACCGGACATAGAAGGGTAGATTTAGCTGCGACTATATAAAACTAATGCGCAGGCATTGTTTTTGCTTTGCCGGGTGGCTTGAATCGAGTCACAGACAGACAGACGGACAGACATACAGACATACAGACATACAGACAGACCAAAATTTCTGGGTTTAAGGAGCCCAAGAAAGACTATCGTCTTTAATAACCGCCAAAGAACGACACGCAGTAAAGAACACATTGGGCGGCACGTGGGCTCTCCTACGGCGTGCTTTTTTCTTCGGTGTGTTCTTTTCTACGCGTCCCTTTTTTCGCACTTATTCCCAGAATGTATCACCATAGCGCCCAAGTTTCAATTGCGTCAAAAAACTACTAATCAGAAATGCGCTCTACAACTACGCTTCTTGAAGTTGGATGTCACACTCGGTACATAACTGCCTTCCTCACCAAAGCTATGACAATGCTGCAGCTGCCGCAAGACCCGGACGCATTTCTCAATCCCGATCGTCTAGCAACGATACTTGACGAGCATACGCTACCAAATCTGGTTCCGCATATGCAGGAAAATGTGGCCTGTATCCCTATTCTGACACTCACGCAGACGACCGCTTTCGCATACCATACCGAGAGCACTTAATTATGTAGAGGACAATATTATTAGCGTTAATTTGTGCGGAAACAAACGAATCGTGTGCTCACCCACCCTCCCGTAGCAACTAGCCGACGAGTTGACTGTTCTTTACGAGAATGAATTATGGTTGGGAGGCTCTACTTAGAATCAAACTGAGCAATAGTCGTGTAGGCGGCCGACGAGACGGCGTGGCCAAGCCCACGTTCATTGACGCTGCGCTGGCCGTGCCATGGTCAGGACGAGGCGAGTAGGACCGGGGTGCTGAGTGTCTCCCGTGCCAGCTGGCCAATCTGCTGATGATGATGGTGGCGCTACAGGGCTCCCCGCCTAGCGCGAAGCGCGATAGAGAAATCTGAGCTGGGTGTTTTGTGCAGTACTGTACGTTAAAATTTGGGGGGGGGGGAACGGAAGGGCGGTAGAAGAAGCACTTAACGAAGTTCCCAGGCACATGTAATGTTTGTCCGTAGCTAGAGAGAGTCCGTGGGCAGTCAGTGATCTAGTGGCAGGTGTTGAGTAAAGGGCATGGTCCTGATTGTCGGCAAGCTAGCGTCCGGGTAAGGGGCAACCTCTGGAAGTCGAGGCTCGGAGTGCGGCCCTGGACGCGTTGTGGGGTGGGAAGCGGCTGCTGCAGTTGATGGTGGAGTGAACGGCAGGCGTAACTTCAAGGACAGCGACAAGGTGATGCGTGGTGCAGCAGAATGACGACCGGAGTGCGGGCTTGACAGTGCCCCGGTGTTAGCTCTCTGACTTTGTCGCTGTCTGGGCTGCTTTCGCAACCGAAGTGGGAGGCGGCATAGCGGAGCCTTGCACCGATGAGCTGCGCTTGAACTCCAGTGACGTCGGATCCCCATCCTTTAAGCTTGTTTCGTCTGTTTGATTTGTAGACAGATGGCTGAGCTCCGGTCACTGCGTCTACCTAACACTGTCCGGGAGCAGAGAATCGGTCGACGTCTGGGGACCAGCTTTTGACGCGTCTCTTGATTGCATGGGGTCATGGGATACTTCTTTCGGTGGCGGTTGCTGGGAGAGGCATCCCGCAATCTTTCCTCCGGTATCACCATCGTAGCCAGGGTGTGCAGATTGTCAATAGCAAGCTGATGTGCTTCGAAGTTAGCTTCGGGTCCCGGAGTCCTCGATCTGTGGTTGGCTGCTGGAGGCTGTTCCCCCTGAGGCGAGGAAGACGGCTGTCGTACACCGGGAGTACAGCGCTCATGAAGATCGCTCTCACTCGTGCCGTGCAGAGAAGTTTCGCAGCCACGAGGGGCAAAGCAGTCGACACTTGCTGGGGTCGGTGAAGCCGACGCAACAACCTGTGGCGATGCGGCATGGTGTTGCGCCGATTGCACGAAACGAAAGGTCGACTCTGTAGTGCTGCAAGCCCGTAGCCGGCGCTGGCGTTTCCTGGCAAGGCGAGACTGAACACTGCGGCGAAGTTGTATGCACAGTTGGTGTTGGAAGGTGTGGTGGTGTAGAGGATGGCGTCGGCATGGGATGTGACGGAGGTGGGCGTGTCATCACAACCATCGCTGTAGTATTGAAATATACTGTCTGAGACGCCATAGTGCTTAAGAACAGCCTTCTTCAAGTCGTCGTAGGTCTGTGGGCCAGGTGGTGGGAGCCGGAGCTGCGCGAGGAGCCCGTCAGGTAGCCGTGTCGCTGAGAGGTGGTAGCGCAGTGGTTGGCTCCTTACGTTGTTTATGATAAATTGGCTCTCAAGTTGAAGAAACCATATGTCGCAGCGAGGGGTGTAGAAGTCCGGAATACCGCTGAGGTCTGGGAGCTATAGATACGCGCTCATGGTATGATCGCAGACCCGTCACCTAGTGAGGGTTCGGGTACATGGGCGTGGGCGGTGACTGAGGAGGACTGGTGGTGGTAACGGCTGCAGGTTCTGTTGGGATTGTCGTCGGCCGGGTTTTCATGCTGTAGTGGGTGAGGACAGTGTCTTTTAAGTCGTCATACGCACTGGGGCCTGGGATCGGCAGATGGATGTGCTCAATGAGGTCAGCAGGTAGCTCCTGTACTGTCACGAGGTACCTGATTTCCGTAGACCACATGTCATTTACATAAAACTGGCTCTCTAGGATGACGAAACATGCACCGTGGTTTGTGATGGAGTCAAACAGAATCAGCAAGGAAAGGCCTGGGAGAGCGGGGAACGTTCTTCGCGTTCCGTCGTCCGCGTTGTAGCTGGGAAAGCAGCGTTACGAAGCCATGGCGAAGCCGCTTGTCCGGGTCACCAACTATGTAGGCGGCCGATGAGACGGTGAGGCCGAGCCCACATTTATTGACGCTGCGCTGGCCTTGCCATGCCAGGACAAGGCGAGTAGAACCGGGGTGCCGCTCGAGACCGGGTGCCGGGTGCTGAGTGTCTCCCGTGCCAGCTGGCCAATCTGCTGATGATGATGGTGGTGCTGGAGAAGATGATGATGGTGGCGCTACAGTCTCTAGGGTAAGCAAACCCCAAAGCGCTAATCGCGATCTTGTTCAGCTGCACGGTTAGAATTTCGGACACAGGCAGCAATGAATCGTCGCGCTGTGCAAAAATACTGCGCGCTTTACCCTCCAATGCATATCTTCTACCACCTCTCTTGTCAAACTTGTTTTTCTGCCTGTAATCTAGATCTTGTTTACTGTAGCTCTTTATTAGATGAAAGCAGAGAGGTTTGCCGGCATGTTACCCGCCTGCATGCTACTCTGCGGGGATGGGGAGAAGGGAGTAAAGGCCCTAAAAGAAGTAGGGCAGAAGAAAGATGGGAAAAGAAGAGATTAAAAGAAAAGTGAACACGAAGCTTTGCGTGGTGTTTTAAAAGTCCACACGATCTGACACGTAAAGTTCTAAATTGTCTCTGCGAGGCCGATTCCGTGTAAATAGTCAAATAAAGCAGCCAACACTTTTCTCTGGGACGATGGAGAGGGCCAGGGTCCAAGGAGACCTTTCAAAGATATAGATGCGTTGTTGAGGCACTCAATCTTTTCTGCGAGGCGAGTTCTTTCTTGGATGTATGCTGGACACTCTAGAAGGACGTGGTCTACTGTTTCGGGCAATCCACAATTATCGCAATAGGGGTTTGCAGTTAGACCGAGGCGATGGCGGTAAGAGTTCGTGAGCGCTGAGTTGAGACGCAACCGGTGGTAAAGGGTTTCAAGCTTACGTGGAATCCGCTCTGGTAGCCTCATTCTGAGTCCAGGGTCTATATGGTGCAGGAAAGGGTGCCGAGTTTCAGGACAAGACCAGAGGTTTTACAGCGGCTTTCGTCTTCAAGCAAAAAGCAGCTTGACGGAGCAAGAAATAATTGTCTGCGCGCCTGTCTTGGTCTGCCTAAGGGCACTTCGTGCACTGGTACAGTTGCGGAGGCTGGTTGCTTGCCCTTGGATGTTCTCCGGCTGCAGGAAACAGTTCGAATATACCTGAGGCATCAGTTGCACTCACAAGGCAATGTCTTGGCCCGTAATGTACAGCGCAACGAAAATTCCAGCTTCGCAGAAGCGATAAACTCTATAAACATTTCTGTACCCCCTCAAGCACGACAAACCATGCCGTCTGATTTCCCTCCCTGGACTGTATATTGATGTGTTAGCATGTCCATGTGTGAATATGAAATGTAGTCAACCTCGGCTGTGCTCTCGCGCTTCCGTAATATATCTCCTCCTTTCGTGTAACTTGTGCCTGTATATATTGATATAAATATAGTTACTGTTGGAAAAAAGCAGAGCTCTATGTGCATGAAATCCAAGCCTCTTTGCCATCACCATATGCGCGCCTCGTGATGAACAATACTGCACAACCACTTCACCGGTAATCGTGGTCGAAGGCACCCTCAATTCTGATGGACGTCATTTGCCGCCAGTAGTGCTTTTATTGGCGTGGAAAACGTTTACTGAACGCCTACACTTTCTGTAATTTAGTACATCTTTGTGGGCATGCCATCGTTGCTGATTGGTCCATGGACACCTACTCGATTCATGGTAGACCGCATTGATCCCCTTTCCTCTGCGAGGTCAATGCACTGAAACTAAGGGCCCCATATTTCAGTCGTCAAAGAGGCGTAGTAGTTAAAGCTGTGTAATGGTAGAGTCATTCTAACAAGCATTTCACGCCCGACTTACGGTTTCTGTCAGGTGGCACTACCACATGGCGCCATGATTGTGATTCGTTATTTATTCCTGAACAGTCGGACAAAATAAGATGGAAACGAAGGAAAGAAATGGAAGCTTGAAGGAACTATTTATAAACTAAAAAGATCCAACTTTCGCGCGAAGAAAAAAACCCCGCAGGACCTAAACACTTCAGTTCGTACCAGTAGGTTACAAAAATAGGCAAACCTTAGCGCACTTAGGAAGGTCATAACGATGTTTATGAGCTGGTTTAAAAGAGGTTAGCCGCTTCCCGTGCAGCATATTTCTATACAGGCACCCCGAGCAGCCACCTAAGTAATAAGTGACCTTATACGGTGTAACCGTAAACGCCCACACTTTATTGTTCATTGCGCACACCTTTAAAGAAGGTTCGGGAACTGTTTCAGTAATACGATTTGGTAAAAAAAAATTTGCGAGTCTAGCGAGTACATGACAATAAAATCGGTACGAACAAATCAAGAACGTTTATCACGCAGGTTAGAAATCGGCACAGCGGCTTCGAAGAATTGTGGCGAGAAGACTTGGATACTTCTAAGGCGTCATATGGCTCTCGCAGGGTGGCGTATGCCCTAATGGGTGCAGTTTTCCGCAGTCGCTAGTATTCATACTCACGTGCGAGCGCTATCGCACTTTCGGTGAAGCTGTTCTTCTACAGGGGAGGGGGCGCCGATTACGATGCCTATTATGAGCCGATGGTGTCCTGAGCAGATTGATAAGCATGCCAGCTGCTTTTTTAGACACCGCAGCCGTGGACCAACGTGTAGGGCGCCCGTCTCGGCTTCGGGAGGTGGTTGGTTTGAATCACATCGCCGGATACCCAACAGCAAAATAGGGTAGAAGCGGTTCCCCGGCTAGGTGCCCGGCTCTTCCAGAGAATGTACGCTTGGGACAAGCTTCGCTTACCGCGGCCGCTGCCCCTCGGGGCGGGTTAATTTCGAACGTATACGCATCCTTGTGAGGATGGTCATTATTGTCTGGGCCCAAACCCAGTCTTTGGGCAAACCGGTTCGCAGTTGACTCGGAACAGCATTCCACTGGACCGAACCGTAACTGCGCATACAGAAACTAATGGGTGTGGCCGTTACAAGATGGCAGGGTGTCTCCGCCAGCATCGCCCGTGGAGCTTCTTTTTTTTAGGGCATCACGAAGCACTACTGGTATCCCAACCTCAATTTCGCCTTTGTCTTTACAAAGTCTCTGCCCAGATAGTAATTCACGGCATGTACTTTATTGCGGATATTTAGCAATCGAGAATAAGAAAAACTGGGTGGCGATTAAGATACTCCCTAATGCGATATTTAGGCGTAGGGGTTTTGGCTGTGCAAAATATGTTGAGGCCAAGAATTCCAGACAGACATTTGCATGATTGCAGAAAACTTGTATTTGCAGTGGCTGACTTAGCACATGCATCGGTTACCTCGCTCATTGTTCAGACCTCACTCGGGGTTCTGGCGTGTGTGGTGCTGAGCCTCCGCCTTGGCAGCTCGTTTAGCTGTAGCAGCTGGCGAAGCGCATTACCGGTTGTGTCACTCCCAGTTCAGCCCTCACTCGTTATGGCTGCAGTGCGCTGAATCAGCACTCACTCGATGGTTCTCCCGACGGCACCTACGGTGAGCCTCGGCGTCGGCGACGCGAAGTGCGTCTCAGGAAAGGACCGCGAACCGCGTCTTAGGAAGCGAGCACACATAACCGTCACGTACACGCCTCCCTCAGGTTTCCGCCAAGCTTCGCGCAGTCGAGCGTCTCGTGCGGGCACAGCATACTGACCCGCCCCCGCACACTTTCCGAGAAGCGTATCGCACCGCCACGGGGAATCGCCTTCCCCTCCCAATTTCTCGACAGTCTCCTTCTTCTGCTTTCTTTCACTCTTCCGACTTGTCATCGTTCGCTCGATGACACAGATGGTGACGCCCCTCAGCCCACCAACTAACTTCAAAGGGCTGCGCCCTAAAAAACATCCGCCTGACCTTGTGGTAGCGTATTGGGTTCCTTGAGTACTGTTGTGGGAGTCGGTGGTTCGATCCCTGCTAATCCGAGTATTTTTTTTCTTTGTGCGACCTCCTTCTAGCGGTATGTCCTTCGGGTGTATAGGAAGGGACCAACCGGATGGCGAACAAACCGGATGGCGAAATACTCAATCACCCGACGTTGCATCTCCCCAGAATCAGAACTTCTCGCCATCGCTTTTGCCGCTGCTGACAACACATCCCCTTCCGCACGACTCATATCTAAACGGATTCCAAGTTTACGTGCTACCACATGGCTCGGGGTCTCACCTTTCCCGCCGGAATCTCTCTTCCTCAACAATGTGAAATGGCTTTTTTACGTGCACTGCACCATTACCTGGTCAAGCAGGCGTTGCAGCGAACGAACGCGCTCATCAGCTGCCCGCTAAGCGACACAAATCCTTATCCCCCCCTCCACTCCCCAGCTTCGCAAATTTTCTAAGCATCCGTCGCATGTTCCCTCCTCACAACTCGAAGCTTACCTGTCGCGAGCAAGTAGTCATTCGGCAGGCGTAAACGTATACACTGCACACACCCACTAAGCTCCGTCTGTTCCAACGCACACTAGGCACCCCTGTTCCACTCTGTCTCCTATTCCCATTACCCAGGACCACATTCTGTGGTAGTGCCCTTGGAAAAATTACACCGGAGAGTGGCTGGCTGCTGCGGCGAGTCTACAAGACCAACTGAAACTGGCGGCCCACATCATCAGAGCCCTCAGCGGCTGCCTGGACCGACGTCGCTGATTCATCCCCACCATCCCGTGGCTAATAAATCTTCTATCTGCGTATCTATACCGGATGGGATTTTTTCATTGAAATTTGTTTGCGCACAAGACACAATATCAAGGAGTGCTCGTCCAGAAATTATTCACATTTGAGAATTTACTAAAATATTCTGATCAGCTTGCTGCACACAGCGTGAAAATTGGGTCCAAGATTCGGCTGGTGGAATTGTTTTACTGTTACCTAAGAAAAAAACTCGTCAATAAGCGTGCGAAGTGAATGTTGTACCTTGTATTACTTCCTTCCCTCCATCTACACATACACACACAAAAAACAAATCCTTGACTTCGTAAAAGTACAGGACAGCAATGAGGAAATAGGACGGTCTTGACACACAGAAAGTTTCAAGCTCAACGCCACAAAAGCTTTCTCTCGTGGTTTAACTTGTTTTTGTCTCTTCTTCGTTACAATTAGTTTTCTGGTCGTTGCTAGTGGGGAGCTCGTATGTACGAGAGTTTTCAAAGCCAGCAGCGTAATATTTAAATTCTTCCTCGTAACATGTACTTTTCTTTAAAATATTCTTTTCACAAGTAACTTTCCTGCCCCCCTTCGTGATCACAAACCAAGCATTCTGCCGCATTGAATTGCGAAACCAGGGCCTTCAATTTTGTTTTAGTTTCCATCATGATAGATATTCAAGGAAGGGTTGCATCGCTTTGACCTTCTAATTTATGTAATTTGTGAATTTTCTGTTTTTGAGTTTCTATAACGCGGTTTTTTCTTCATCGTGACTAATATGAGTATTCTAACATTGACAAAAGCTAGTAATGCTTGGGCGGGCGTATTAGAGAAACTTAAGTAAGGTTAAGTCATCATTTGCATTGTTAGTAAATCAGTATACCGGACCGATGAACCGACCGACCGAACCACCGTCCGACCGACCGACTGACCAAAGGACGGACCGATGCACGCACACGCGGGTGGACAAATACTCTCTCGTTCATGTAGCTCAACAAAAATTTTCTCCTTGTTTCCTCCCTCCCCTCAGTAAGAGGGAATCGGTAAAAAAATCTTCGGGCAATTTTTTTGAAACTTACAGTTGCAAAAAACGACTTATCTTTGGCATTTAATAAATTTCACAGGACAGTTTGCCCGCCCTATTTCAGCAATATTTCATCCTCCTACTCAAAATATTTCTTGCAGTTTTTCTGGGCATAAAAGTTTTTTCTTTCTCAAGTGATGGATTTTCGATCGTAACCTGTCAGAATAAGTTTGCTCACTTCCCGCAGCAAGGTAAAGAACTTCACGTGTCGCATGCAATTGAATTACATCAAAGAAGACATCGACGTTGTAAGAGTGCAGGCAATTGAGTTAACAAGATGTAGCTGTCTCTGTTTTTAGTAAAATTGCCCAGGACAGAAAGGAAACTACCAACCCGACAGCTGAAATTCCATTTCCGGAGACAAAATGAACCCTGGTTTCTCCTGTGAAAAATGCGAGACAGCAAACAGGTTGAGGGCAGTCGTCTGGCGCCGAACGAAGTACCTTATTTCCAGTTTCTGAGAAAACAAAGTTATTAGCAGTCAGGAACATTGTTGTTCCAAGTGGGCGATATTTCTTCACGGCTAAGATTGGGATAATTGCTTTTTCTTGCCGTACAAACGAATTAGTTCTGACAACAGGAACACATATCGGGCTATTTCTGGTTTAAAAGGACAGTGTCTCGAGAGGTTGCCAATAAGTGATATTCAAGCCAAGATAGTAATGAATTTGCACTTTGTATGAAATGTTGGGAGCATAAGTTATGACTGCGGTTCTAAAATTTCATCTTGATGTCCTGTGAAAGTTTACTTGGTCGTAGTAAGTACTCTTGATGAAGCATAGAGGACTTGTGCAGGTTTCCACTAACGCTGCGTCAAAACACCACAAGAGGGGCCTCTGGTAGCTTTATATAGCGGAAAACCGAGTCTGGCACTTCTCTGTGTTCCCAATAGTATTTAGAAAACATCCGGCTTTCCTTAATAACGTAACATAACGTAACTCAACGTAACAACACGTTTTCCTGATAACCGCCTGATCGCTACAACCTGCATGCCAATGTACCCTCATCAGAAGCGCGAAGTCTCTTCCCCAGCTCTAGTAATGATGACAATAATAAAGGGCAGAATAAACCTGCGCGTTGTAGCGCGGTAATGGTTGATGATGACATTGAATGTGCTTAATCAGTGCGAAGAAACAAGCCTCGGCTCGGCAAATGAGATAGAACGGGGGAAGGGGGGGCGGCGTATTTCTGAGCTTTAATACTGGGGTGAACAGGTAGAAATATCGACTACCGCACACTTGGTCGCTTCTTCGAGATCACAAAAACTCGATTACGACATATGCCATATAGTGCACAAGGGTAAAGGCGTGCGGCACGTTTAGAAAATTAAATCAGACATAAACCCATCTAGGTCGTGGCCAGGCTACGTGTTGTGAAGAAGTCGACTGTCGAGTACAAACGAGCAGAACTTTTTGAAATATCCGCTTTTCAATTGCGGAACAAGCGAATTTGAGCTTCCGTTCTGCGTGGTTTCCCCGGACGTACAAGATGCCCGTTGTGGCGTTATGGTTGAGGTTATTGAAGGCACAACTCAGCTTTCGAAGGTAGGCAGATTAGAAGCAAACTTCTTAACCCTACGTGCCTTGCGTGGGAGCTATTTCCAACATATAATAAACACCCACTGATGACAAAACTGGCGCGAGCTCTCGTGAATATTGCCTGCAGAAATTGGTCAGTCACGGCGTATTTTGGGGTGGTTAAAACCAACCCTTCTTTTTGTAGAATTAACATTGCTGCAATCGCGCTCTAATAGGATTCGGAAAGAATTTTATTCGGTGAATTTCAACTGAAATCCCTTTTTATGTTATTAGCATCCGTTCTTAGGCTGGTGGAAAGGGCCGTAGCGGCAGGGGTCTTCAATGGAGTCCTGGACTGAGGGCCCCACACCACATTACGATGCTCCCAATAAAGTTTATCATCCTCCTCCTCTCACATGTTTTTTTTTTTGTTTTGCCTCCACTATAAACTTCCCTCTAAATCACTGCAGCAACTTTTTAGTTGTGTTCTTCGATAACGCTATACCCGCAAATTTATTTAATTGTACACTCCATGCATTTAAAATAAGGTGGTGGCGTTTCAGTCTATCGCTTTAGTGGTTATTGGGGTGTAGTTCGGAAAAACACAGCGCCACACACTGAATGCTAGGAGGGACGAAGAAGATGTCCTTGTAACATACGCAGTGTACGACTTTACATTCCTTAGCAAAGCAGGAAGTGTGAAAGCGTGTTTCTCACCATCCTTCACCCTTTAGAAAATATTCAATGAAGACCGAAAAGACTCACTGCGAGCGCCCGTTATTTATTGGGTTTGGTTCATGATGTGTTCAGCAATATTCTGTAGTGAAAATGTCACTTTCAAAGGTCAGTGTCTGTCCAATGTAAGAATGAAGGCAAAAAGAAAAAAGCAAAAAATATTTCCCTGCGGTAATGAGTGACCTCTGAACTACTGAACACCTTTCACTCTTTCTGGAAATTGGCCTACGCGTCCGGGCAATCCGAATACGTCCTCGGCTTTCTTTATCTATGGTGCTCAACGAAATGAACTGGCGACCTCATTGCGGTGACAACCTTACCTCTGCTTCGTTTTATCTGAATTGTTTTCTCTGTCTTTGGCTGCTGCTACCTAAGAGAATCACGCCCCGCAACGTTCGTTGATGACTTTTTCCAAGAAAACCGAAGGGGTAGGATGGTGGCTGCAATTAGCACCGTACGCAGGTGGATGTGACAACAGCCATGAGGTGCCAGCATCGTACGGTCTATTGGTGTAAATACTAAAGGCGTTGACCGCCGTAGTACAGGGCAATATCCAGTCACCGCTAAGGTCACAGAGAAGGTCACACAGTTTTATAGACGTGACTGCTATGGTTTTACCACGAACGAGAAGCAGAAACAAACATCAGTTACTATCGTGTCTGGTGATCGCCTCGACCATTGTACGTGCGCAGCTGGCTCCTGATGAAGGAGAATAAAATTAGGTTGGTGGTAAACCTGTGTTGCCATCGTGCAATGCTTACAAAGGTCAGAACTCACTTAGGGAAATCGTGTCGCACATCGAAACGCGAGAGTGGTGCGGTGTTGCGTTGAGCTGCTCGAAAATATTTGAGTTGCGGCAGATCTTTCCCGGTCGATACTGTTCACATTCAAACACCGCGTTTGTGTGGCATACTTCTGACTTATTTAACCTTTAGTTAAGTTGCGACAAGTCTTCCTCTAGTGGCATATTGTGCACTGTTAGCGCGGTGGCGGAACATACCCGATCACAAAAGGTATTTAGGCATGAGAACATGAAAAAAAAAAGGTGCACTAGAAAGGGTAGAGAGCTCACGACAAAGATAAGAACAGGATACAATACTGTAATGAAATAATTCTTTCGTAATGATACAGGCCACATGTGTGCAAGTGAATCGTATGTTTAGGGGTACTCTTTCCTTTCGGCATTTATTAAACCAGTTTCGCGTTTCAGCAATGATGCTCTACGTGCGTAGGGTTCTAAATGTCTTAATACCACATGTAACATACGAGGGTGTACTCTTAGTTGCCCAAAACGACATGGGTGCTCTACTTGCGGTGACCGGGCTTAGAGAGGAGGTTACTTTCTCGCGATGTATAGAGAGTGGTGTTGAATAATACTCCGAAACGCAGGGTACAATAACATACGCATTAACAAATCACAAGAGTTAGGGAGAATGATGGCATCCACAAATTTACAGTGGTAATGACGGGATCGCAAAAAAAAAAAAACTCAAGCTTGAGAAAAGCGAGGGCAGATTCAGCAGAAAGAGGGGCTACACCCCTCGCCGTTAACATGAAAGTGTTTCTGCTTCAAATGTTAAGCTTAAAGTGTTAAGCGTTCAACAACATAACACAAAAATTTGAAATGAAAACTTCGCACTAAAATTAGCACATATACGGCTGAGCTAGGGGGGTAGCGATAAGTTATTCAGTAACTCACAGCGGGTAAAACGGGTTCAAACCAAGTATGATAGCAGAACTGCCTTAGTGACGCAAGCCAAAAGCTGCCACTGCTAGCCTTTTGTTCCCTCCTTTAAGGAAGTATTGCATATAGCTCCATGGCACGTTCTAGGTAAGTTACCACGCCCACCGTCAATCGAGCGCCCCGAAAGCAACATAATTGAAAAAGAAAAAAAAACACAGAAAGTGAACTCTAAACGAGCGGTTAAAACCATAACAGCAAGACGAAGAGGGGTTAAACAAACACAAAAAACAGACTTTTCAAGCACGCAGTACGCCCGAGAACCGAGAGACCACCGTCCACGGCACCCGTTTTATATTCTCCCATCATACATCACATCGAATACCGTGCATCCTAGGCAATAACTTATAACCTCGACAGCCGTTGTTTATGAGAGCATCGTTCCTGGGAGCCCCGTTCTTTTTTCGAATGTTATGTTGAAATTAAATATTTTATATTGCGCTCGTTGATGTATCCGCCCAGTTCCTGCCTGACCTGCCTTCAAATTGTTCTCATTAATGTTGTTGTTTTGGTGTGATTGTTAATGTTCCTTTTAGTTGGGCACATACCCGCTTTTTGCATTGTTCAGGATCGGAAGCTTCGATGAGCTAACCTGCCCGCTTCAGATAACTATGATATGGAAAAAATCCCATGAACAATCTACTGCATAGTCAAATTTGATGAGAATTTTATGAAAGCGCGAGCGACCTCTACGTGCGATAATACATGGGTGCAGATTCTCGTTGGTGAAGGGCGCGCCCATTTTGTATTTGTGGATGGTACCGCTGACTGATTGCGTGTTCTCTGATGTGCCGTTGCGAGCTTTTTCAACCACTCAGTCAACGCTTGCCGCAACTGCCGGAAGCGCTGAAAGCGCAGTGTTCATCGCTCAGATTAATGGTATTAATGGGAAATTTTATTGTTTCGAACACGCCCCATTGCTCCCGCAGCGTTGAAGTTTGATCAAGAACGAGCGCACCTGTTTTGTTCACTCGTTGATGTTTGGAAATTTCCTTCAATCCCAACTTTCACCGGAAGAGGTGTCCGTCCTTGCTTGCATGTGGTTTTGTTTGAACCCAAGAATGGCTGAAGCGCCATATCCAACCGGAGCCGCTTATTCTAGCTTTTAATCTAGGTGCTTAAACTATTTATATCCTTCTCTAATATATCTACGACATCTCCACCTGTATATCATCCCCTGCGTGGCCTTCATCCTCGTGAGCATCATCATCACAACCAGCACCATAGTAATGCTCAGCATCTTCATGGCCGGTTCCCGACCGGCCGTGAAGTGCGCACACTGCCATATCAAATTATGTAGGTCAGGGATGCACGTCTCGTCACAATACCGGCAGCATTGGATGGGCGACCTGGCTCCGTGGATCCATTTATGTACTACATGAGTCGTTAGGCCCCTCTACCGAGCGTGTGAGCGCCTTGAGCGAGCCTAGCACACCCGCCGGTGCGGTATCTTGCAGCCTTTTGTGACTCTCTGCATTCAATTTCAAAGAGCGAAACAAAAATGACTTTATTAACGAAGAAAACGCAGGGAGGTTTGCCGGCATAAGTTCGCCGACATGCCACTCTGAGAGAAAGGCAGGGCAGGGGGAAACGTAGTAGGTGTATTGAAAGGAATAGTAGTAATGAAAAAAATAATAAATAAGAAAGTGCAGTCCTGCTTCAGGGCGTTCAATTACATGTTTGTTGCAATAAAGGCAAGGCTGCAACGTCGTTGATACACCAATATATTGGAGGAACTTAAATAACGCGGATAGGGCTTTGCCCTGAGCATAGCGAGAGGGCCATGGTCCAAGTACCAATCAGACTGCTAACGGTTCCGGGTAAAGGCATTCATATTTATGTTGTAAACGGCACCTTCATTCGGCACAAGCCGAGCAATGAAAGAATATGTGTTCGACAGCATCACATGGGCCACAGTTGTCACATATGGGCTGGATGTCTGGCCTATCCTATGTAAGCAGGGTTTATAAATACTGCATTGAGACGAAGCTTACGGTGACACGCGTCTCATAATTGTAAAACACTCTGGTTCAGTGAGGGCAAGTGCCTTGGTCAAGACTGAGGCATCATGTTTTGTTAAGAAAAGCTTTTTACTGGTACTCATTTCTACGCCCCCGCGGGCACCCTCATCCACTTTCTCGTTACCCATGGTGTCGCTGTGGCCCGGGGGGCACAGGAGGGTTACACAATGACCAGCGAAGGATTCGAGATGATGTGAATTCTTCGCTCCGCGCTAGACATGATCATGAAAACGGAAATAGCTAGCACGGTTGCAGGCTTTAAGGAGTTGCCTTTGAATAACATAAAATGGTCCAGTTGCTCGGTGGCTGGCGTAGAATCTATCAACTAATTTTCTAATCCCGTAGTGCTCCGCCGACGTCGGCGAAGTTGGTCGCTTAAGCCGATATGACAATGACCTGTCAGCTGATGAAATAAAAATTCCCGAGGAACTGCCCTCGGGTGTTGCCGATCCATCGGTATAAGTTGAGTCTTTGCAGAATAAAATCTGTAATTTTATGACCATGATATCCAGGAGGTCTATTTGAGGCCTGCGCCTTTTTCGAATCACTTCCACGTATGAACGATTATATCCGGAGGGGCGCCAGGGACCAGGGCGAGAAGTTCCGTGGCATGATCCACGGTGGTGGAGTTGGGATTGGGGCGTTAACAGCTCTTATTGTTTGTCGGAAGTAATAATTTCTGTTTTTTCCAGCAATGTTGGACAGGAGATGGGCTCTTGCATATAGCCTCGCCTCAAACGAATGCGCCGCGCTTCTTGGAGCCGTACTACGCCCAAGAAGACAGCACCGGCTTCACCAACTGTCCTAGAACACTACGGGCCTATAGAAAGTTCGAGGCACTTTATAAGCCAGTTATTGCTCGCCGCCTCCAGCTGTCTTTCGTTAGGATGGAAAAGTTAGTGCATGGCAGGGAGGCTATAGCGCAACGAGTAGTCAACATACGCTTTGAACAGCACAACCATGGAGCGGCAATGGCCGCCCCAGCGGATGCCGCCAAGATACCCGGTGATTTTCGATGTGGTCGACATTCTCATCCATACACTTTTTATTTTCGTGTACCACGAGAGGTTCCTGTCTAATAGGGTACCAAGAAATCTTCGGGTACCTACGAAACCAGATTCCGGCCACTGAGGATGAGAGAAGGTATATTCATGCTGTTACGGGTGAATGCCATTGAGAATCTTTTTCTGAGAAAAGAGGAAGTCCTTTAGACACTACGTATGCAGATATTTTGCAGGCGTCTTCTGAAGCATATTTTGCGTTACCTTCAGTGATTCTGACGCGTGGAGAGGGATCTTCACGCCACGGGGGAGAAGGCGCTTCAGATATATGGGAGTTATATTTAACAGCGAAGGACCTAATACAAATCCCTGGGGTACTTCTGTTTTTGTTTTATAATAGTGTTGGGCCTTCCGCCATGCACATTTAGTTGTCGCCCTTAAAGATACTTTGAAATACATGCGTATAATTTTCCGGCGAGTCCAAGTGAAATAAGGTATGGTAGGATTGCATCGTAAATAACTGAGCGAAAGGCTCAATTCATGTCTAGAAACACTGCAATTGGTACACTTAGAGTTTTTTCATTCTTCTACAGACTATACAAGGGCGAAATGTTGTCTGTAGCTGACCTGTTTTGTCGAAATCCATTCATTTGATGTGGATAAAGTTTTCTGGTTTCCATCTACCAAGTGACCATTTAGAAATCATCATTTTTATTAATTTCCAGAAACAACTAAACAAAGCCATCAATCGAAAGGAGTCGTAATGTGCCGGTGGTTTTCCAGTAATTTTTGCTAGTTTTCAATCAGACTGGACGTTTCTTACGGTGTTCAACGAGGCATAGATGGTAGTGCTGAGGTGGATGGGAAGTAGCCTCGTAAGGGATTTATTCGTAACGGGGAAAGGAAGGGTTTTTAACTTCGGGATTCACTGCGTTGGGTTCCTGTATTGAGAATGGGAGGTTGAAGGCGGGTGCAACACCTGGCGGTGGTAGGACGTTGATGGAATGTGAGTGCACCCGCCTATACAGTTGAACCCCGTTATAACGAACACTGGTACAGCGAATTATCGGCTATGGAGAACTAAATACGGACTTTGGTTCGTCACAGCTTCATTTCAATGACACTTATTCTTTTATAACGAAAGTGAAACTGTGAGAGCTGCGCGCGATATCGGATATAACGAAGCAATATTCGACCGATAGGCTGAGAAGTTACTTGCGAAAAATCCCGGCGTAAGAAACCGAAGTAGAAAAGGCCCCCTTGGTCGTGGACACTGTGGAAAACTTCATCCGGCTCAGTGCAGCGAACCGTCACCGTACAAAGATCACATTCTTCCTCGAAAAAATAGTAACGCAGGCCTGTTTTGTCGATTGAGCATTGTGCTGTTGTAATGTCCCATTTCATGTTCTGGTTCACTAAGCTTAAAATGCCACAAGCAGAAACATAAGGGTTACCTTGTTTATTGTAGGATCGAAGATTAAAATAATGCGTTTTCGGATCAAAGATGTTTCCGGGAGCCAGAAAAATGATTGGTTTCAATCGATTTTTATCTGTACTGTTACAACAAATATCGGATGTGCTTAACTAAATTACTGTCCGATACTACTTGGTGGTGGTGGTGGTGGTGGTTGTTGTGGGATCAGGCGGCGTTAGCCTGGCTGGATATGCCGGCAATTGCTCCGCCCAAGCTCCTCCTAATTACCCAAAGGTTTTTACCATAAGTTTGCCAGCTCCGTCTCCTCAAGGAAGCTCTGGAGAAGGCGTGACACGTCTCTTCGCAGCATCTAATGTCCCCTTGGAAAGACGATGTGGTCCAGAGTGCTGTGGGGGGCTGCGAGCTTTCGAATCGCTGAGAGCATTGCAGTCCGCTCGACATCACGCTCTGGGCAACACATTACGTAGTGGTGTACATCCCCTATTACTGCACATGACGAACACAGAGGCGATCGCGCGAGACCCACCTTGAATAGCCGTGCTGTGGTCTTCGCTGAGCTCGTTCGGATGCGGTATAGCAATGTTGCCTGTGATCTTGTAAGCCCCTTTCTGACGCAAGCCTGGTGATAGGGATTTTCCGAAGACTTGAAATGTTCGGCCACTGTTCGCCCGAAGTCGTTCCAGTGATTGGGAGAAACTTTAACTGCCGGTGCAAATTACAGCGCACTCCGTGCAATCTGATCAGCGGTATCATTGCCCTTGACGCTAACATGGGATGGAATCCATTGAAACCGCACATTGAAACCCTTGCTGCTAAGTTCTTGCACAAGCCGTAAGGAACGCTGGCAGTTTTTTTTCGTGGGGATCCCACGCTACAAAAGTTGTAGTGCTGCTTTTGAGTCTGTCAGAATTACAACTTACTGCGGCCTATACGACTTAAGTTTTCTCAAAGCAGCCGCGATGGCAATGCACTCGGATTCGGTGGAGGACACCACATGATCCAGGCGTGCTGCCCAGGAAACCTGGGCATCAGGAATGATATACGCCGCTGCACTAACCCCTCTGTATGGATCGACTGAGCCATCCGTAAAAATGTGAAGGTGATTGGGATAAGTGTGCTTCAAATGTTCAAGAACCAAAAATCTGGCTGCATCCACTGGCGTGTTTCGCTTGACTGTCATGTGAGGGACATGTAGCTGACACTGCAGGCTCTCGTAAGACCATGGCGGCATTGGGATGGGAAGTTTCCCCGGCCACTGATGGCACAATATTCTCAGAGTGTTAAGAGCAGTGTGCGTATGAGAGGCCGTCCTTGATCGAAGCTGCCGTATTATTGCTCTTCCAGCACTGGTTTCCCCAAGACGCATTACCTCTTTACAACGAGGTTCGGCTTTATGAGGTTCCCGGGAGGAACTTGAAGGACGTTTCAGCTGGTTCCCTCTGGGAATTGTTTTCGGACAGCGATAGCGCGCTGAATGGCTGTAGTTGCGTGTTATTGTTGCGTATGCCTTTTACAACGCGTCAAAAGTGCGTCGAAAGCTCGTCAATGTCTAAATTAGCGCAGACGTCTTGCCATCGCTGCCTGCGTAACTTTTCCAAACGGCGTATCGCATGTCTCTCTGCCTTCCGAGCTATTTGTTTACAGGTCTGCGAAAGTTATGGCGCATCGCACTTTTCCCTCCGCCACCTGCGAATAGGTCTTAATGTATACCAATAAATTTTCTCATAAATTTACGTATGTATGTATACGTATATATAAAATCTACGTATTTATGTACTTATATATAAAATTTACGTATGTATATATACGTATATATAAAATTTATGCCTATCGTTATAATTTATACCGACTGAGTGACTGAGAGAGAGACAGAGTGAGAGAACAATCTTTAATGAGACTGGCGATGCCCGCTGAGCTAGACTGGCATGGCCCCGAGCAGGGCAATCCTCGCTCGGGGGCTAAGATAATGGTAGTACCGGTGTTGGTGCCATGGTAATTTTCCCACAGAAGGCGTTAGAAACGTGTAGATCCGTCGTCTTTGTGCTGACTTCAATGTAGTAAAAGGGGCGCAGTTGTGTTGGTGGGGCCCGCAGGCTTTGAACGAGGTGCCATATTCTGGAAAGCGGCTTCCTCGGGTACAGCTTTGAGCGGAAGGACTCCCATTCGCCCTAGGAAAGCTTGGCCGTATGCCTCTGGACCGCCCTCTGAGCACGCCTGGAAGCTCGGATATCCTCCAGCGCTAGCGTCTGACGGACTCGTCTTTCTGCTAGTCGACACACTGCTCGAAGCGTGTCGAACTCTGAGTCCGCAGCGGTGTATTTATATGGCAACCTCACCACCTTGGGGCTAGACTTACGGGCTCTTGACATTGTTTCCACGCAGGAGTCCTATGAGCTCACCGAGTCTGCACACTCCTACATCCCAGATGTGAATCCTTCCCAGTTTGAGCACCGAATTACATGCTGTGGGCGGATACCCGTAAGACCATCCACTGAAATGTAGGTCGGCACGTGGTCACTGCCATGGCCTGCAATATCCGCTGTCCAGGTCGTCCTAGCAATAAGCTGCGACGAGACGACGGTGACGTCAACGGTGCTTGATACCTTGCCCCAGAAAAAAATTAGCTCTACAGTGTTGACAACGCACATGCCATTCCTTTGAGCAGTGTCAAGGAGGTGCCGCCCTTGACTGTAGTTTTTATGCTGGCACAGGAGGGGTGGTGAGCGTTGAAATCCCCCTGTCAAAATGCACGGGACTGGTGTGGCGCTGATGATGCTTTCTAGGCGCTTTGTATTTAATGCCACTCCAGGCGGAATGTAAATAGCAATATTGTGAAGGACAAACCAGTGCCCCGCGCACTTGCTGCGAAAAAATTTATTCCATTCGTCCGGTGGTACACTATGCACCACCATAGTGGGGTGGCTTTTTATGGCGAGTAAAGGTCTTCATATTTCTACGCCAGTTTTGCGAGTGCACAACTGTGTACCCGGAAAGGCGTATTCGCAACTTTCTCCAACAGTGGCGCCACCGCGCGGTGGCCGCCGGAACCAGTCGAAAGATTATACGCCGCTGCGTCGGCTGCAAACGCTGCACCCACACACCGGTTCTTCTCTCTATATGTTTACGTTTAGTTGAGTGTGGCTTCGGGCTAGTTGTTTTCGGTGGTCCATGGTCTTGTTTAGCGAAAAAGCCTTAAAACAGGCGAGAGACGCAGGAACACAAGAAGAACAAACGTTGCGCGTGCGGTCAGTCCATGATAGTAATAGTGCTGCGTACCGCAGTGCCGAGGCAAGGCAAACCGCCCTCGTTGGCGATTGGTGTCCGCCTCAACAAGGAATGGATTCTTATAAGATTCGAATTGGGAAGTCTATCACTGCACACATAAAAAAACGCCACGCTACGTTGGCAGGCGCTGAGAAAGCTTGCCGTAGTCGCCGCGCGGTGCATCGCATCGACCCCGCCACGAAGGGAGGCGCTGTGAAAGTGTCGTATTCGTGTGATGAAAGTGTATCGTAATGTTACAATTATAATTGTCGCACCCTGAAAGCGAATCGCTAGTTGTCGTCTCGTCACAAGCTGCGGTCGTCTCGTCGATCCCACCACGGAGGTAGGCATCGTGAAATGTGCAGTCGCCACGCACTGCCATTTTCGAGTGAGCCACATCGCAAAGGCAGGCGTCATGAGACAGCACCGTAGTCTTCACGTGTTCTAAGGACATGGCAAAGTTACCATAGTAGTCGCAGGCTGCAGTCGTAACGTCGAACCCGTCACCAGGGCAGGCGTCGTGCTCGCGCAGTGAAAGCTTAGTACAATATATGGTACCCTAGTCGCCGCGAACTGCCGTAGTCGCATCGATTCTGCCACGAAGGCCGGCGCCGAGAAAAGCACCACAATTTCGCGACGTCTGCTTTCGTGGCGGGGTCGACGCGAGGTAAAAACACAATGCGATACGGTGTCAGTGCGCGGGAAAGACAAGCAGTCTGGGAGGCACACTCCACGGAATTTCCGTGCGCCAAACCACTGCAACAACAAATAGATAATACGTAGCTTCAACCAGACAAAGAAGGCATCTAAATAATAAATAACAACGCCAAGAAGCAGCGACATTTTGCGGAGTGTGCGAAAAAACCAGGCATCAGCACACTCCGTTGCGGTAAAGGGAAAAAATCACGACGCAAGACAGGCCACTGCCGACTTTCAGTCAGCAACATATGTAGCACCCCGGGTCACAAAATGTTCGTCTTCTGCAAGGCAGCGTTTACTTTCATCCATCATATTGGCGTTAGTCGTGTGCCGCACGGTTAACCGGTGGCACACCACTATGTGCCCACCTAGCATACAGCGCATGCACTCCGTTCAGCCTTATAATCTCTCAAACGGCCATATTGGATTTCTCGTGGCGCCACCTATAGCCGCTGAAAGTTGCGAATATCGCTCGGAAATCGTATTTCCGAAACAGCAATCACGAGAAATTTGTGGTTTAGAGCCACTTTACGTAGCTCAAAAATCGCTGTTTGACTCCGGAGGCATTTCGCTGAACAACTGTGACTTTGTTACGAATTTACTGGACTCTCGGGGCTGTGATTCCACGGAGCGTAGCAGCTTCCTCCATTGGGCAAGGAATAAGAAGATAAAGTTGAGGAAAGTCAAGAGCCCCACGGATACAGGGGACGTGAAGGGGGTGAGAAAGATGCGAAAAGCCTCCACGAGAGAGGACAGCACAGAATGGCAGCCCTCGGTGTTTTGTTCAACTGCACGCTGCGCTGGCATAAACGTCCAAAGTGCAGATTTTCAAGACCGTGCAGCTGGAGTAGGAGTCCTTGCTGGTGGTGGTCATGCACGGCTGTCGATGCAGGTGGTGGCGCATTTTTTTAGGAAGACATGGGTTTCTATTGGATTCCGCTTAGGCAGAGCTTATGCAGCAGGATGCTGCTGCTGCGGACTCGCGCCGCAGGATCGGTAGAGCCAGGAAGTTCTCCTCGACGTTGAAGGAGATGAGACCCGCAGGTGTCTGTTCGGGGTTTTCCAAGCCTTTCATGCACCCAGTGTGATGTCGCTCTACTCGGGAGTATTTGGCTTACTTGTAGTCAACATTGTTTTCGGCCTTAAATTTCACAATGACCTTCTGATCGTTGCCGACGGAGCAGCGAAGAAATGTGGATTCGTGCGTCTTGCTACAGTTCAGGTATTTTAGGTTATCAGCTGAACAGGATGCACGTTCATGACTGTCACCGCACTTGGAACAGCAAAGCGAAAATTTGCATACTTCTGCCACGTGTCCGGGCCTCTGGCATATTTTTCGTTGTCGAGGTGCTTCCATGTAGTCATACACACGATAGGGCGGGCAACCGATGACGACATGCTCAGATACGGCTTCTGTGTAAAACACGATTTGGACACTGAAGCTTTTCCTACTTCCTAGCGGAGTGAACTGGCCCCTTGATGTTCAACAGGTTGTGGATGTGAGTATCCGAGTGGTCCTTGGCGCCTCCCTTTATCACACCCACGCCACAGTTGCCGGGGTGTTGCTCGTCTGTCTTCATGGAAATTCCAGCAATACAATAGATTTTCAACAGACGCTCGGTGTCTACAGCATTGCGTGTGTCAGTTGCGAGAAGGTTTAGGCGATAGTATGGATGAACTAGCAGCTTGCCATTTGGGGCCACAGATTGCGATCCCTCTTTGACAGCAAGGGGATTGTACCGTCTAATCATTTTGGAAGCATCAGCTGGCTTTATGACCACGACGACGCCATGTCTCAAGGGGCTCGCGATTGTGCTGAGATCTAGTGGCCTGTAGGAACGTTTAGAGGCACGACAGCGCTTCGGTGGAGGGGTCACAGGCTGAAATGGCTGGTTTCTCAGCTAACTTAGTGAATTCATCAACATAGATGACAGTTCCGGAGGTAGAGTCGGAGTGTTCTGATATCTCATCTATATCATCCGGCAAGGTTGACAGCGGGATTCATCACAGGACTCACTTGTCCTGGGGGAAGCGACGACCCGGCGCACCCAAGATGGGTGATGCAGGGTCTTCTTGTAGATGCTGGTGGATCTGAAAAGGTAATGAACAGCGAAGCGGAAGGGGATCCTGGCCCTCTGCCGGGCCCTGGAAGTTTATCAGGTGGTTGTCCCGTGAACGACGTTGGCGGCGGCGAACAAAAAGCCGCGCCTGTCACAGGGAGCATATCTGACGCTTGAAATGCTACGTAACTTCATGAAAAGCTCAGCAAATTCCCAGTAAGACGAAAATAAGAGAAGGATAATCGCAGTGAGCTCAGCGGCAACTCTTCGTCTTCGTTGTTTCTCTGACTGACTGACTGACTGACTGACTGACTGACTGACTGACTGACTGACTGACTGACTGACTGACTGACTGACTGACTGACTGACTGACTGACTGACTGACTGACTGACTGACTACTCACTCATCACTCACTCACTCACTCACTCACTCACTCACTCACTCACTCACTCACTCACTCACTCAACTCATCACTCACTCACTCACTCACTCACTCACTCACTCACTCACTCACTCACTCACTCACTCACTCACTCACTCACTCACTCACTCACTCCCTTGACACATCAATTCCCGTCAAAACTGCTAGACCATGAGACTTGAATATCGGGAGTACATTTGTGTCAAGCCGTACGGGCTCCCTAAGGCGGGATTTTTCAAAATTATACTCGTAACCGAGAAAAAGGGAAGTAGTGCTTTTGTAAATTCGTAATTATCTTTCTTTCCGGCTAACATATCGAAGCGCATTTTGCTGATATGTGTAGCTATTAAGAAGATCTAAAAAGTTGATTAGGATTTCGACCTAGACAACTCTATACGAGCGGTATAGCATTCCGGGACACAGTGGGCGTTCTGAAAGATTCTTCAATAAATGTTTTACTGATTAATTTATGCAATTACTTTTTGCTAATAAATGTTACTCACACAATTGTACAAAACCTAGTTTAAAGAGTTTGCCCTGCGACGCCGGAACAAGGCTGCAAAATATTTTTGGAATGACACGCCTGATGAGAAAATATTTAGCAGGTGATGTCAACGCCCAGCCAAAGTGCTGGTTCAACGGCTTCCAATTTCATGAGAAGATTGATATTATGGCGTAGCAGCTCAGTATTGGTTAGACTTCTAATAATTACGCCACGCAGACAGGTAAAAGAGGGGTCTATAAATTTTCAGATTTATTTTTTATCACAGGCATATTGAGATGGTTAACTGGTTTTTGTTGATATAGGTAACTTACTCAGATATCTAAACATTATTCTACAATATTTTTCCGTAACACCCACGTAATAGGGACAATCAGTATTTCTGGAAAACGGGGCGCTTTTGAACATTTCTCTATAGCTATACAGTGCGTTGATGTATCCAATACGTTGTTTTTTATAAATGCTGCCCGTACTGTTGTCCAAAAACCAATTTCTAGATTTTGTGCTAACACGCCTAGAAAAGAGCAAACTGATTTTCTTACATTAGATTTGTTTGGACGTAGAATTCATTTTAACATTTGCGCGTCGCACTGCCCCTCGCCATCTGTTCAAACCTTCTGTAATCACGTACTTCCCGTAGGAGCCCGTGCTATTTATCATAAAACTAGGGCAAATGAATATCGTTCATACCTAGTGAGATAACATTTCGCATGGGTAGGTAGTCATTTGAGCGCACCATCTTTGTACAATTCGTTTCGGGACCGTTCCTACAAAACACCAGTTCCAGGCGTTTCCCACGAACACACGCCCGCTGTCGGAGCCCATTTATTCACAGCCGGCAGGCCTGCCTAATTCTGTACAAATTCATGGTAAACTACCTAAATGTGACAAGTAAGAAAACACTGAACAAGTGCAATATGCATTAGTGTCATTAGTAAAGTGGCCCACGAGGCATCACCCGGTACTACAGCTGGTCTCCCATATTCCTGATCCACCTTGGTGTTAAACGCCTTCGCATGACACACGATGGATCCATAGCCCAGCGAGCTATGGTTGGAATAAGATCCTCATCTGTAGTTGCGGCAGTAATACTCAGGTAAGCACTATCTTCATAGGTAAATCAATTAGTGCACTTCCCCTTTAATTTACAGTAGAGATCCATTCTTACCGATGTAAGATTGGGGTAGTGATCGCTGTCCCTAGAAGAACAAGATTAAGCCTTCTTTTCCTGTACGATTACAAATTCTATATTCGAGTCTAACAGGTCCCCACCATCGTCACGGAACATCGTGAAGATCATTAAATAAAAATTAGCGACAATGTCAAATTAAACATTTTGGATGAAACACTTTGGAAACTCTGCAGTGATTCCACGTCAGCGAAGGGCACGAATCGAATGATGATGTGTACCTTCAGGGCCAATTAATTATTGTTGTTCGCGAAATCCATTTTTATGAATGCGGAGACAACTGAGCGTGGTTTGTGAATGTTCATAGTTGCAAATAATCGACACGAAACATCAGGACAAAAAAACCACACGAAGGGCCGAAAAGTAGTGTTTCACAGAACTGTCTTTGAAGGAAGAGAACAGTTGTATGTATTGTGTATCTTTTGCTCGTACTAAAAAATTAGCAGTACCTTAGCTCGGCTATGCCAGGATATACGTAGTGTGAGCTAAGGTTTGGCAATCCAATCCAATCCAATCCAATCCAATTGAGTCCAGTCCAATCCAGTCCAGTCCAATCCTATCCAATCCAATACAGTCGAGTCCAGTCCGTCCAGTCCAGTCCAGTCCATTTCAGGCCAGGTCCAGTGCGGTCCGGTCCGGTCCGGTCCGGTCCGGTCCGGTCCGGTCCAGTCCAGTCACTGCTCCTCGCGCATGCGCAGCACGGCTCTTCAGGAGCCACGCGAAACGGCTATCAAGTGGCTCCGGCGCAGCGTCAGACTTGGATACTGCGCAACGGAGCGCACACCTGGGCACGCGCCGGCGCCAGTGCGTCTGCCTCGGCTATGACGTCACTCCTCTGGAATACGGAGACCGGCGAATGTGCAGACCCAATTCTCTACACACCCATACTCCAAAAGGATTGGATCCAACCCAATCCATACAATCCAATTTATTCCAATCCAATACAATCCAATTTAATCCAAATCCAAACCCAAATCCAATCCAATCCAATCCAATGCCCCTCGTGCTTGCGCAGCATGGCCCTTCGCGGTTCATGCGAAACGGCTCAACCTCGGCCAGTGGAGCTTACGCTACAAAGGAAGGAAGGAAGGAATAAAGGTTAAAGGAAAGGCAGGAATGTCCACCAGGCTGTGGCCTAGTTTCCTATCCTACACATGGGAAGGGGAAACAATGGGAAAAAAGATGAAAACAAGTAAAAGAAGGGGAACAAAAATTGCTTCAGTTGCAAGTAGCACCACATCACCCCCCGCGGTGGCTTAGTGGCTAAGGCGTTGCGCTGCTGAGCAGGAGGACGCGGGTTCGATTCCCGGCCGCGGCAGCCGCTTTTCTGATGGAGGAGAAAAGCAAAAAACACCCGTGTGTACATTTCGGCGCACGTTAAAGATCCCCAGGCGGTCGAAATTAATCCGGAGCCCTCCCCTACATCGCACCTCATCGCCTGCGTTGCGTCGGCGCGTTATAAGCCCATACAATCGATGAATCAATCCATAAATAAATCAATCAATCAATCATGTAGCCCACATTCCCGTGGTTCGTTTGTTCCTTCATCCTTATTATTCCCGCGCTTTTTCAACAAAGAAATCATTTTTATTTCCAGCCTTCTGATTATTCGATCTACTTGTGCATGGTTTCAAACAAACTAAGACACACCGCAAAAGGTTGTGTGTATTTCCGATCTGTTCTTCACGCTTCGTTGGACCTGTTTGAACAGAGTCGCTCCGTTTGTATTCTTATCTCCCTCCTGGGATATATTTTGCGCTTGATTGCCTCGCTTCCGCAGACTGTTCTGAAACGCAGACCGATTGTCTTGATTTTCAAGGCGATTTGAGAGCGGCAAATATTTGAACTACGCGCACTTGTTTGAGTAGCAACCCCTGGATAATTTTTTTGCTCTAGGTTGTATTCAGTATTCGTGAACGATGAGTGGTAGGTTTGCACTGAAAATTACCGTGTAGGACTGTGTACTCGTTCACGAGCCCGTATTGCGTGGTTGAGCAATTCGCGAAATTGTTTTTGTACGAAATGCACCACAACAGCTGCTACCAACATATCGAAGCAGTACGTATTTTATTGACAGGTTTATTTTCTTCAGTTACCTTCTTTTGGAGGTGGTTCGTGAAGTACGAACATTTTTATGAAATCACCGCGATCAATACTTCCAATACTTTATCATGAACGCACCTTCAAGCGTTTTCTGCTTCCTCTCTCAGTGGCGGTCGTTAGTGAATAGGGATATTTTGCTGCATTCATCGGAAAGCAGCTAAAAACAAGATCCCACAACTTGGAAAAATGTAAATGCACAACAAGCGCTGTTCATTGCCTTTTTTATATGCTTAATATATGCAAAAACAAACACTATCTTCTCAAAAACGCGTACCTTTTTAGCCTTTTCTAGTATTTTTAAAGGCAACTGCTGTGTAATTTGGCTTTTTTGTTTCGGTGGATGAATCACAGGACCGGGACAAGGGTAGTGATAGTACTTCAGCGAAACTAACCAACTTCAAATAGTTTTTAATCAAGTTGAAGTAGTTTTAACGTCAATGATTAGACGGTTTCACGTTTGCCAGCCAGTCTTCTGACTGGCTGAGTCCTGATAATTTATACGCGGTTGCTTAGCTGCGTCGAGGTACAGCGCAAGTGTAGCCTATGGAATTGACCGACACGAGAGTAATGTCACATGGGCTGGATAGACACGCCTAGCCGAAGTCAAGTCTGCTTCTTGAGAAGCTTCCTGACTGAGTGTAGCCGGACTGCGTCATCAACGCGGCACCGACTTCCCCATAGCCATTTCAAACTTTTTGGATAAGCGTGCCATATCTAGCCCAATCCCGTACTCTGCGGCTTTATATTATGCATGGTGGATGTTGTTCCGGGGAAATGTTGAGCAGCGGTGGTAACTTTCTCCTTCATTAAAACGACGACTGCGAGCTATAAGTCGGGAGAAATCGGCTTGAAGCAGAAGGTTTAACAACTTTGACGCGTCCAATTCAAGTTTTGCAATTTTGGTAAAGCCGGCATATTGCCCCTGAAAGCTCCTGATTCTGGCCCATCCCACAGTGGGCATGTTCTGCGACGGAAGTAACAACGACGACGACAACTTTTGTTCTACCGCTCCCTACGTGCTTAGATAGCACCTTAAGGGTTCGGATGAACACAAGCTGAGATCTGTGGACGGCTATCTGCCAGTCTCTGGCTGAAATGTGGGCTGTAAAATTCTCGCGTAAGCGTTGTCAAACCGTCCTCATTATGTAAGTTTTAACTAAATGAGACCACGCCAAACATGCGCTCTTCGAGGCATAAGTGTTCAAACGACTATGTATATTGCTCGTTCTATATAGGAGTGCGTGACTGATTTGGCTGAACAGGTGGCTCTTAACCAAATCGACCTTGCGCAATCGTTTAATCTTCCTTATTATGGTTTTTTATTCTCCCGTTTGGAAGCGGGTGATGTAGGGAATGTGCTGCATCAAGGCATACAGCTTTGCTGCAAACATTGTGCTACAAAACTTATCATCACTCGTGTTCTTACATATACAGTTCAGATCAGGTCGTCTTTTAGCCAGTGCTGCCCACTATTGCTTGCGCTGAACATAGGGCCTCTTTTTCTTACCAAAAGTGAGCGGTTTTTCTTTATCTCTGTAGCGTCGTGGGAAGTTAATATTCTTGCGTATGCCAAAAACATCACCTTTTTTGTGCTGCAGGCAGAGCGTTCCAGAAGCCTTTATATTCATTAAGGAGTTTTTTGACGTGTCTGTTACGGCCATGAACATGAAGAAAACTAAGGGGTTTTGGTTCAGCCAGTGTTGGTTGGTATTTGTTGCTATTTGCTGGTTTTTGTTATTTGTTGTTATTTGTTAGGATAGTGAGCAGCTTCAATACCTTGGCGTGCCTTTGCACCAAATAAGGAACTCCACGCGACACTGGTCTTCAGCCCTTACGTATATCAGGAGCTCCTCGCAGGCATGTATGAGACGAGAACTTTCTGTATTTGACTGTGCACAATTCTGCAATGTCTTCTGAGTACCAAACTCCGTTTATGTGCTTAGGATGCTGCACTGGGTGTGGGCTATTGTCCAGGCTCTACACAGAGTACTTCCCTAATAATCAGTGTGGACATCTGAATGGGAGCCACTGTGTAGTGATTTCTTGCTTCGTTTAGTGTCTCTTGGTGTTGGGTAATGCACTTGTGTATGCCCCAACTAGCCTCTCGTTTTTTCTCTTACAAGTTGGCGGATCATCCACTTTGACTTACTATGCTTCAGAAGTAAATAAGGTACCTTTCACCCTTTCTGCTTGTTTCTACGGATGAAGCTAACAGGAAGCCGGCATGGGGCTTTCAAAATGAAGTTGGTGATACTTTTAATTTTTTCCTTACTGCGAGGTTTACTCTGGAGTATCTGTTTAGCTCTTCGAAGGTGGCCATGACGAACAGTTTATTTGATAATGTGTTCCCGGTGCCTGCTTATCGCCAGCCCTACTTGCGGGACCATAAAATCAGTGCTTTCAATCGTGTCAAGTGTATGCGCATGCCGCCCATTTTCAAAACGTTTTGAGGCTGCATTCTTAAACGCTTCCAGTCAAAACATGATTATGCGGAAAGGGATGTCGATGTCTTGGTCATACAACTGCCGCTTCTGTGGCCTTGTGGAATGAACCATAGACGACTGACCATTGCTTTGTGTTGTGCTGTGACGCGGTGTATTCTGAAACCTCTTGCAACGTGAAACCTCTTGCAACCTCTGAAACCTCTGAAACGGACATTTACAAAATTGGCACAGTTTACACTATTGGTGCAAAGCTGGAAAACCAGCAGAGCTGGCGTCGCATTTGCCTTCGTCGAAAACCCTGCTGTTGCACCTCACATGAATGTCCGAACTTGATGCTGAAATTCTCCACGACTGCCATTCCCGGATCGTTTTTTCGTCAGGCTTTCACATCTCTCCCAATGTGGACCGCGTTATCACGCGCTAGAACAAGCAGCAACCGACTTCGCGAACTCGATGCCTATAGTACAAAATCGGCGTCTGTGCTCCCCGCTTCATCCACGCACGCTCGTGAAACGGCGAATAGAACAGCCAGCGAGAGATCACGATACAAACTCTGAACAGAGTGTTCTCAGATATCAAGCTGGGCGACGCCAGTCGCTACTCACGGGGCGCACGCTGACGTGTGCTGGGTATTACTTCTTGGTATATCTTTTGCGAACGCAGACGAATGAAGCTCAAGCTTAAACCGCTCTGCTGTTAAAGCACATTGACTTTAATTTTTTGTTCACCGATTTAGCCATTTTTATTACGCATCCTGTATCATTTGAAAACTGCATTCTACTTCGTTTTTGATGCGATATGCTGATTTATGCAAGTTGTCTTGCTGCACTGCTTCCTGGGTGTTAGTACTTTTCACGCTTTAATCCTGTATCTTCAAAAGAAACGTCTACTTTTTCTTTCTCTGTCCCCCTTACTCAATGCCCTACACAATGGGCCTGCAAGGTACTCGTAAATAAATCATTAAACATCTCTCTATACACAATTCAGTTCTCGCCTTTTCAAGGTGTTTTTCAGGTGTCCTATGGCGTTTTTCTTCTCCTAGGCTTGTTAAGCTTGGGGAAGAGCCGTATGAATTATGGGCATACGACACCCCCTAGGTCAACCAAGTGCATTTTTCTGGAGCAGGTGGCGTTGGTGAGGAGCGTTTGCAGCGCAGAGTAATCCACCGGATTGACTGACTCTTCTGGGTGCGCGCGTCTCTTTGGCTTTGTTTTGAAATCGGGTCGATCTGTGAAAGACTTACGTACTTACTCTTCGGAGTCTGTTAGTTTTTAGAGTGTGGTTGTATTGTAATGTCTGAGTTTGACTGAATTTTCCATGCATTGGAGAGAAAAACAAGTGCCGAGAAAGTGCACTCGGTAGAGCATCGGGCAACTACCGTCGAGACCGGGGAACAGACACCACCGGACCAACCATGTTTTCATTTTTTATTGATTTAATCGTTACACCGCAGGCATTTTCTTGACCGGATAAGAACAACCGTTTTTCGGAGGTTGGTGCACTATAGTATTTGAAGAATACTTTTTACCACTGAAACAACGCGAATGCGAACAGATATTTCGTAAGTATCAACAGGGAAGCCATAATACATCCGCCTTTAAGATACGTGAGCAGAGCATGTTTCGCCGGAAATTTTTTTTTGTGTCTTTCTCAGCCATTTCTTTGCCCGTCTACTTCTGTTCAGCCCTCTCGCCCTTGCTCTGCGCGGAGAGCCTAGGTAGTTAAGGATGCGTATTACAGTAATGGCCTCATTGAGACCACTGCATCGTTTTAGTTTCTACTCCAGGGAGCTCTGCTTGCAATCATTAGAGCCTAAATACTGCGCTCATTTACTACATACCGGGTGTTTCACCGAGTCTCGTGGGCCAATTTCGAAGTAACCTAAGTGAGGCCCTGAGATGGACCCACGTAAAGTAGTTCTCATTCTTGCGGAAATTTGAAAACGAACTCATTTCAAGACTCCAATTAGAAACGCGGCGGTTGGCGTACGTTTTCCCCGCAGGTATTCCTGGTGAATCCCTCCAGAAAGGATGCAGCTAGGGGAAAATGCGGAACGTAGTGTAGGTTGCCTGCAGGGCAGAGACGGACGTACTTGCTTTGGAAGATCGCTAATTAGCCCGCGGAGTAATAGGCTAACATTAAATTCGTACCTTTGTCTGTGTTAACGGTCCATTTGAAGTTACTGTGATTTATGCAGCCGTTACTCATTCCTAACTTTTCGGAGCGGGCAGAAACTAAAACAAAGCTTTAACTGCTCAGAAACTTACAGCACCCTGAAGGGGCATTGCCATTACGCTTTCGAGTGACGCTGAAATTAAGTTGCAAATGTTTGGGCTAGCGCTAGCAGTAATTGGTTAGACGACATGGGAAAAGCGGGACATAAAAATAAACTGCGAGAATTTTTACCAAATCTTGAGGAGAAATGAATGGGAGTGTGAAGAGCCCCGGTGATGGCTTCTCGATTTATGAACCGATGTTTTTGAAACCAATCAGTCGCACGAGGTTTTACGGTCTTTTTCTTGTTCGCTAACCTCACACAACGCTTCATCAGTGAACCATACACTTACTTTTTGCCGACAATACTCAGAATGAGATGCCAACACGCCACTCCTATTAGGCTTCATTCTCCGCGATTTGATTTTTGTAACGTTGCTTTTGATAGTCATGCTATTAGACGTTATCGTGCATCTTCTATGAACTGAGTTCTTACCAGCTCATGAGTGCGGTAACTACATTTCGTGTTCTTGAGCGGAACAAACTCGAACTTTCGGCGCTACTGTCACTGTTTTTGTCTGGTATAAACGGAAAGTTTCTTTTTCGGGTGGGTGCTTTGGGTGCTCGTGGTAGCACAGACAGAAACGTGAGAACATTTACTAGTTATCAATTTAACAGTACATGCTATTATAACACCCCGTAGATGTGCAAAAACACGAATTACAAGACGCACTCAGAATCTTTGTCAAGCATATAGTGGTTCTATTGTGTTGAAGAAAAAGTTTTTTCGTAGTGTTCAGGCGTCAGGGATAAACGTTTTTATACGTCGTAGGGGTCGTAAAGCCGTCTTGTTAATGGCTTCTTAAACCACGAGAAACCGTTCTACCAAAGCTAGAAAAAATCGATTGTTTTATTTTTTATACTGTTCTTGCGTTTCAAAAATGGTCAGTTTCTTGATTTTCCTTTGTATGAACGCTTCAAATCCTTGGCCTTTTGGCGCATTTACAGCGTGGTTATTTTACAGCCTCAAGAAATGGGGTAAGCTTTGTTACAATTTGTGCAGCTGAGAAAACATAATAGAAACATTAAAGAACACACTGCAGTGCCTCCCTCTGCGTTCTTTTTTACACTTGTGATTGATTGATTGATTGATTGATCTGATGATGATTGATTGATTGATTGATTGATATTGATATGATTATGATTATGATTGATTGATTGATTGATTGAGGGGATTAACGCTCAGGAGTGGCACTTGTCCTGTAAGGCCCGCCGTAGTGGAGGGCTCAGGATTAATTTTGCCCACCTGGGGATCTATTGCACACCTTTGACGAATAATAATATCACGATCACAGGTACACCAAACTACTACATGGTGAGAAAACTAGAAAGTGCAATTGGCATGGCCGGACTGACCAGCATATTTTCAGCAATGCAGGATGCCACATCCGTTACCTGTGCATTGATGTGAAAACGTGCGGATTTGATGTCATATTTTGGCATGTTGCACAGAACAGAGGATACCAAAAGGCCGATCACGTGTTGTGGGACGTTCATCGAATGGTATCTCACAAGAGCGTGGAAGTCGACATGGAGGGCCTTGAAGGATTCTTGACTGACAACCGTTCTTGATTGACAACGGATCTTGATTAACAAGGATTCTTCATTGACAACGTCATCAAAACGGTTACTTGAAAATTGCGAAAAAAGGAACGGTTCTAGATAAAACAATACGCGCATCAATTATGCAGAAGAAGTACAATAGTATACCTTCATGTCATGAACCACCTGTCGGTATATATTTAAATCGTTTGCAAATGCATTTACTTAACGCGAGAAAAATCGTCGCATGGGTTTGTTTGTCGTTTGCAATTTTGATCTCTTAATTAAGGTTGACGATCGATCGGACGCACTTTAGTGGAGCACTTTTAGCGAAGGCTTTCACGTGCTTTTGACGCAGTTTTGAGGTTAGGAAGCTTTCGCGCGTCAATCAACATTCTTTAGCAAGGGAGAGCAAATTTTTATTGTGTCTGGGAATAACGTTCCCGCAAATGTGTTCCCGTTCTGCTTCTTGTTGATCAGGCCAAGCGCAGGTGAGGAAATATAACGATATATTACTTGGTACTTGGAACATAGCATGATAAACCCACTGCAACTGTGGCAAGATTCCTCAAAATCTTTATACGAGGAGGACGCAAAGGCCGGAAAAAGAATACGTTTAAAATTAACGAAGAGGAAAAAGAGTCAGTTTTGGTTTGTCGTACCAACATGCAAAAGCAAACACGCACTGAAAATACAAAACACAACCCCTATCGGGGAGTTGGGCTGTCAAGTCTACGAGCGGATTTATTTTTCTAAGACACAGAGAAGACATTCTTCACAATAGCGCAAACTTGGAAAGTTGGTGAGCGTTAATGGGGATAGCAGTGGAAAGAAAGAAGGAGACTGAGAAAAGATACAAGACAAACACTGCGCTTTGTCGTTCTTCGGATATTTCAGACATCAGCAAAGTTTGTGTACTCGATAGCGGTATCGCAATGTAAACAGTGGCCGTAACTACTTTTTGAGCCACCATAAATCCTTTTGGGAATCGTAAAACCCATGAAACGTTCCACTTCCTTCGTCTGCGCTGTTCAAAAACTCGTTTTCCCCCAGCTTTTTTCATCATTTACCCCGCATTCAAAACTCTTTTTGTCCCGGTTTCAGCCATTCCCGCGACAGCCTGAATAGATTGGTCTGCTTTGTGGAAACTTGCGTCCGAAAAAATATTGCAACATTGTATTTCTCCACGTTCCTTTTCTATATTTGCAGCGAAGTGAATCGCTAGCATCACTCAACCGAAATTCCAGAGGGAAGGACTAAAAAATATTATGATTAGAGGTTCAGGGGAAGCTCGCGACTCGGGGGAAAGTGCTGCAACTATTTTTCGGAGGTAAAGGTTTTGATGGGCTTCATGTAGTTAACGTAACCGGTTGTACACTCAAAGAACATGAGATACACCGACCAGAAACAGGTTCTACAGATCTAAGGGGTATCTATGTTATTGCCTGCCTTTCAAGCCAACTACGTATTTTCTGGATTTTTATTGCTTGGCGTTTATCTAGTTGTTTTCGGACGTCGCTCCTAACTCAGTTAACCTGTTTTTGTAAACGCCGATCCAACGAGTTCATTTATACAAAATATTGTTTGTAGTCTCCCCCACTTACTTCTGTTTTCCTCAAATAGGCATCACCTATCTGCCGCACACCACAATTTCGACATGCACTACCGATGCTACCAGGAAAAACAGTTTGTAAAGATCTTGCCTAAACACTGACATGAAACGTGTTGGATAGCAGCTTCCGAACGTCCGTGATACTTTGTTTCATGTCTGTGCGCCTTGTTTAGGTAGAAGTGCTTTTTGCAAGAGTATGCGGCCCTTACAAATTTGATTAGGGCGTATGACATTGGTCAGGGAACTTCAGTCTCCTTACGTGCTTTTAGGGAGAAAGTCTGGGGATACGTATGAAATGCTTTTTTGCGGCGACATTTTGTTTTCGTCTCCATGTTCGCTTTTGTTTTCTCGCCTACTCTCGCGAATTACTTCGACAGGCTCCTGAACTGCTATTTTTGCTTTAGCGTTACTTGCTTCATTTTGGTTGCGTTATCTTTGGAAGCCTATTAATTAAACAACCAGACTGAGAACACACGTCGCGGATCCACCAGAATCGGTGCTCCGCCCGCCTTGAGGGTCCCTGTTCTACTCACGTTCCGTAACGTTCACGTGTCACGTGGAAGCGTTGAAGCAACGTACTCGGCTTCTACTTGGGGAGCAGGGTTGACGTAATATATCAACTGAAATCAACATGTACAGCAGGAAATGTACACATGGTACACAGGAAATGTACACATGTACACAGAGCGATGTACACAGGAAACAGACCCGACCGTAGCGCCACCTTGCGATGCCCCTCAAATACCCTGGATCGTGAAACTGTGTGCCACACAGTGAGCATATGCAAAAATTCCCCCGCACCTCCCCGAAGGGAATCGTGCAGAAATGCGAATGCATTGGGTGCATCGATGAGTGTGTTGCGAGTAATGGCGTAATTAATGACGAGAGTGTGAACGTAATCATTTATTCATCAGCACCTGTTTGTGTTATCGTTGTACCTGACGGCCACAATCACTGCCTTGTGATCGCTAAAGTGCACGGTCAAAGGGTCTTTGAGAAGCATACGCGCGTCACAGTTTCGCGTAAAGACCAGATCAATGCAACTCCCGTGAATGGTAGAGGGCACGTGTCGAAGCCGGCAGAGAGACAATGCATAGAGTGCCTGGTCTGCATGTACTCGACCAGCCACTCGCCACTCTTTTTGCGCACGTCAACGTTGAAGTCGCCAACCAAGACTATGGGGTCAGAGGGCTTGGAGCGCACGCGCACACTTTCCATAGCCGCGTCCAGCTGCGCGGCAACGGCGTCTCGAGCGAGGTTGGGCGCGAGGTACACGGTCACCACAAAGACTCCGTCTCCGGTGTAGGCAAGGGTGTACAAGTCCTTGTACGGAGACGTGTCTCGAACGGGAGACGTCGCAACGGCGGGCGATATCAAGTTCCCATACACGTTAGACACGAGACTAACACCGCAGTACTCGGCGTCCTTGCCGCTTCGAGCAAACTAGTACAGCTCGCTTCAAGCGCATGCGTTCGGCATTGAGCGCGGAGAGATAACACCTGCGGGCGCACGCCGACGGAGCACGACAACCCCCGACTAAGAAATGCATTCGCATTTACGACGACGACGACGACGACGAAGGCAGAACTACGAGGCGCGCGCTCACGTGCGCTCGCGCTGGAGGAATGCAGGCGCACGCCGCTCGATGGACGCAAGACAACCCCCGACTAATAAATGCATTCGCATTTAAAAATTCATAAAAAATGAAAGGCTCAAGGGCCTTCTGTTTTGATCTAAGACGGTTTGTAGTGCCCTAGTACTATTTTTACAACAGTGCAGCAGTGTTAAGAGGTGAAGCCGACTTTCAAGATAGCGATGTAAACTTTGTTTTAAGTGCAGAGCACTTTGTGGGCTCGGCTTGTTGTCTTAGCCCGCTAATGGTCGATGCGACTGCTGTAATCAGGCGGCGCGGAGACGTAACGGACCCAAGTAGAGGTTTCTGTTCTGGGGTTAGGGAGTCAAACTGACATTTCGAAAACCACGCGGTTTAAGTAGTCATAACCGTTCAAACCTCGTGAACTACTGGCGCTTGTCATACATCTCCCCGTTATTTAGCGTAAATAAAACTGCAGGTACATTTCAGGCAATATCTATGTATATAACCGGCAGCCCCCGCGTTCATTTAGTTAGGAACGCTCGTTGGGTTGGTTTTTACGATAGTAAGCGAAAAAAGCGTCCGCGCAAGAAAGAAATGGCGCGTTCTAAAGGACGCAGAAAGGCTCCATCCGCGCAAGAAAAAAATTACGCATTCTAAATGACACAAAACTACTCCAGAATACGAAATTAAAGCAAGCGCAAAAAGAACAGAACTCCCGCTTGCGCAGTTTCAGGCAAGGGGCGCGCGAACAATACAAAGGCGGTGAATTTCAAATGCATTGGGAGGCAACAGGAAGCGTATAACGGCACTGCATCCCATAATGGCGAATCACTGCTCGGCACCTCCGGCAGCTTCCACATTGAGTGGAACGGCTTTAATTTTTTGTAAGCTGGCTTTTCCAGTTTGTGTGTTGCACAGTGGAGCATGGTCATCTACCGAAGGAGTATGTTTAGAGAAAACGGCTGCAACTGTCGTTTTACCGAAACCATCCGGAAACAAATTATATGACATTCAGCCGCTGAAGTGACCCTAACATTACGCACCACAGTGATCGCTGCACATTCTCCTTCACAGTGCTGAAGGGCAGGGAAGTGTTGATTGAATGCTCGCAGAGGCGGTCGTTTCCTGTGTCGGAAAAGAACCACGACCACGGTTCCTAGCAGAGGGGACACTTAAGGCTTTCTCCTTAGGAAGCGACGCCGTGAAACTCGCCGGAGTATGTCTAGATTTCCTCCAAATTAAAAGCAATCCGCAGAGAGTAATAGTGATCTGTAATACTAGCACGGCTACGCGTGCCGTCGTGCACGGTGACATGTGGTATCGAAACCAGCATGCTGTCACCGACTTTAAGCGCCGAACGCTGGCAAACGCGTACGCCGTTTTAAAGCGAAAGCACGTATAGTTGTACTTATGGCTTCCTGTGAAAAAACTAATGCATTTCCCCATAGACCGGTCGGTCGGCCGAAAAGCTTTGATAACATCTCTGGACACACAGCGCGTGCGTGAAACCGGGCTTCCATTTGTGTTGATATGGTCACTTCAAAATCGCGATAAAGGAATGGTTCTAGATAATACAATACACGCATCGATCATGAGTACAATAGTATACGTTTATCTTAAGAACCATGCATCGGTACACATTCAAATTGTTCGTAGACGCATTTACTGAGTGCGCGAAAAATCGTCGCATGGGTTCGCTTTTCGTTTGCGATTTGCGTCTCTGAAGGTTTGAGGATCGATTGGACGCACTTTCAGTAAAGGTTGGGCGCACTTTGAGCTTTCCCACTTCTCTCAACTTTCTTTAGGGAGGGAGGGTAAATTCTTATGTCCGAACAATAAGGAGAACCTATCCGAGGGGGACATGCGAACAACTCAAATTAGGTTCACATGAACGATTGCCGTCTGTAAGCGCAACAAACATTTTTTGAAATAAAAATTGGGAATTCCCGTGCCCCTGTTTGATATTTATGTCGACATACGGCGGTAAACTTACGTCGCCCCTGAAGAGCTCGGAGCACCGAGAACAGAAAACAGTGAAGCAACACAGGTTTCCCTAATAAGAACACTCTCGACATAAAACAAAGATACGGCCCGAAGCGCTGCAGTAACGCGAGGCGATCGCTTTCCAGCCCTGCAGCTCTAGTACTCGTTTGTCCTAGACTGTTTTTATTTTATCCACCAGGGCTTGGAGATCCTGACACGTCAGCCGTAATTGATAATCTTGGACCCCCTTGTTTACGATGCCGGCGGTGCTTCGGGATAAGTTTTGTATGTTTTCGCGACACAGCGGTTCGGGCAGACGCCATAATTTCCCCTTCGCCACTACACTTAATTTTTTTTTCTACGTGGTGCTGCTGTCGTTTTTGTCGCTGTTTTTTGTCGCTCGTCTTAAAAATGTTGGTGCTTGGAGGCTCTGCACTGGAGGCTCTGCTCTGGGGCCTAAAGCTTGTCGATACGGTTATGGTAGCGACTTGTGCACCCTTGAGCACGCGTCCGATCCTCATCGAGCACCTTTACGTCATGTTTTAGTGGTCCATTTCTCTGAAACGAACAACGAGTTTTCATTTCATGCGAGCCCCCGAGAAAAAGGCACAATAATGAATTGACCTGCTTTTAGAGATACTTCTAGAAAAGAGCGATTTTAATGGCTGGGCACTTATTTATGGCTGTATAAACATACCTTAAAATACGTATGCTGCATTGATAACCTGAGCCAGAATTTAAATAGCAATGTTGACCAAGAACGCCCTCTAGCGACAATAAACTAAGTTTTAAATATTACTTTGCGAGTCTGAAGTGTAGAATGTTTGGGCCACCTTACAAGTTTTTTAGGCATATATGTAAATTAACTTTCCCACCCGAGGAAAGTGCGTCCGTACATTGCTAGCGCGTGATGTTACCGCCGCCTTTTGGAGAGCGCGATATTCCGTTTCCAGATTACTACAAGCTGAACCCTTCCTTTACGGTGCAAACGGGGTAATTAAACGTGTTTATTCGCCACACCTCAACTCTGAAGTGATCTCAAAGATGCCAACCCGCTTTTATTTACAAAAAGAGTGCGCAGGATTGAGCTAAGAGAACATTTTGTAATGAAAGAAACTTACGGGTCGTGGACTAAAAACCGTTGGCATTGCTGAAGCTCGAACCCGGGGTGTTCGTTCCACCACCCTAGATTCTACCCACAGGTCATGGAGGAAAAACAGCAGCACCTTCTAAGCAGCTGCGTGAAAGAAGGTGTTACTGGCGAAGCGGTAGATGGCGCGGGATGCGCGCAGGGGATAGAGAGAAAAAAATATTTTTTATTCGTCGAGCAGAGGCTTGTACCAACAAGGGAACGTAATCTCAGTTCCGGTGCATTGCTCTCAGTGTTCTCAGCGCCTCCAGATGACTGCTCTAGATATGTTCACAGCTTTTTAGCTTGCACGAGGTGTACCATCATGAATACCAGGGTTACGTCGGTGCCAGCTTTAAGTGTTGGTCCGCTCACATCATGAACTTGGCCGATAAGGCGACGTCAGTGGAGTCTAAACACTAGCATGAGGTCGGGAGAGGTTTGGAGTGGATTGCTACCGCATGCAAGGGGTGTAAACAGTGATTTAAGCAACAAAAAGGTGATATTAGCGTAAGCCTTCCTTTCCGAACTGTTTTGTGTATTTTTGCCGCCCCCGCGCGACTCGCGGAAGCTATTAAGGCCGTGACCTTAAGTGACTAATTCTGCAAGAAACCGTCACCATCCTCGTTGTTCTTGTTAAGTACATAACCCCGTCACCGCTGTTAAGAGTGCAGAAAAATTGGCCTGGTATCGGCTTATTTCGCTGCAAATGTCGTTGAAAGACAACAGTGTTTAGCCGCCGCTGCCTCGTAAATTCCTTTCTTCTGCGGCCCGCCCATCCGTAACGCTCTTCAACTCTCCAGCCCCGTTACGTTGCTCCAACGACAAGCACGACTAGATTTGCTAAAGCTAATTCATTGTTTGCGCATTGAAATGCTCGCCCGCCATCTACTGTGACTTTCTGTTACGTTCACCTTTGAACGCCGCCACGTGATTCATGCTCGCCATGAGCTCTCTGTATTGTTGTGCCGAAATACTGTTTACAAGGCGCATTTTAGCGCGCAGCCCTTTGGCGGCCGTCTCGGGGCTGAGCCGCGTTGTCGGCGTAACCGTGTGAACGATGGCAATACTGACGAGTGAAAAAAAAAAGCGAACGATGAAAGAAAGCAAAGGAGGGGAGTGCTGTGAAATTGGGAGGGGAGGGCGGTTGGCCAGCGCTCTCCGAAAGTGTGCGGTTGGTGGGGGGAGGGGCAGTATGCTGTGCCCGCACGATGCACTCGACGGCGCGACCCTTAGCGAAAACGGGAGGGGGCGTGCGCGTGACTATGATGGGCGTTCGCTTAAGATGCGTTTCGCGGTTCCTTCCTGAGAATCACTTCGTGCCGCCGACGCAGAGGCTCATCGTCGCTGCCGTCGAGAGAACCCACGAGTGAGTGCTGCCTTGACACACTGCTGCTGCGCCCAAATATCGCATTAGGGAGCATTGTAACCGCCAGCCAATTTTTTATTTGCTTTCGCAAAAATTAGGCAGCCAGATACATTTAAAGGAAAGACCCCTGCAAAGACCACCTATGTGTTGATGTTTTGAATCAAATATGCCTAATGTATTCGTTTTCCAGAACAACGTTGACAAGTATGGAGTCTGTTTCCCGATTCAGTGGTTCGGAAAGGTTGCGCCTTACAAACCTGTCGTTCAAGTGTTCATTTTAACTGTTGGCCTCAAGGCTGAATCGAGGGACATACACACATAAAAATAAACAGACCGAAATTTTCGAGTTTAAGTAGCCCAAGGCAGACTATCGTCTTTAGAACACAATTCAGTGAGCATAGGATTTCTACCCGACTTTCCAGAGTAGGATCCAAGTGCGTTGACACCGCGCAATCCACGCATAATGGCTACGGTGGAATAAAACTTCGCTTTGGTTTCTTCCTTTGCAAAACCAACCGACATGGGGGATTGACCAGGCAGTGGAGCTCTGAGGGTCTAATGTACCGGCTTCACAAAACTACGAATTGGAAACGTAAAAGCTAAGATCTGTGCATGCCGTAAGAAACGGGAACGTTACGGTGCGTGAGTAGAACAGGTGCCCACCAGCCACGCAGAACTTCTATTCTGCAGAAATGTGTCGTGTGTTCCCACCGCTGTGTGGCGTACCCGCCGCGGCGGTTAGAGAACACGGGGTTTATTTGCGAACTTATAGCGGTTAGCTTAATTCTGAAACTCATGATGATGATGATGATGATGATGATGTCATAAGCCTGGCCCGCTGGCTGATCGTCTCCGCTTCGGCAGCGTAGTCCTTCCATTACAAGCAAATAACATTTTAAGTGCGATGCACTTCTTAAGCGACCCTGAACCTGCGTCCACCGGCGATGTCCGCATAGCATACCCACGTGGGGGATTGGCCAGGAATCTCCTCGTCTTCCTTGGCAACGGGGGGAGATGGGCGCGCGCTGCCTGGCCGCTGACATGGCACATACCCACATGGGGGATTGGCCAGGAATCGGGCGTGAGAAGGGCTAATGCACCCGCTTAAAGGAGTACTGACACGAAATTTCAAAGCTGAGATCTGCTCTAGCAATCAAGTACAACGACAACACAAATAGGTGTCTGTGAATAAATGCATCTTTCTTTCTTTGTAGTTGTGTGTGTGTGTGTGATCTCTCTTTCGCGAACATTACCGAACCGCGCAAATTCAACTCGTGCATTCGCACTTTCACATTCTTCCCCTCGGGGAAATGCGGGGAATTTTTTTTCCTTTCTTTTAGCCTTATAATTATTTTAAGCAATTGATTAATTAATTATTAATTAATTAATTAATTAGTATTTATTTATTTATTTATTTATTTATTTATTTATTTATTTATTTATTTATCCTTTCTGTTGTCTTCCCCTTCTTTTTTTTCTTTTATATGCCACTTTATATATTCGAGTTTGTGGGGAACGCAAACGGAGCAGCTTATTTAAAGAACCACGACGTCACTTTCTTAAAGCCAAAACAATTTTGCCCGTCTCTATAATATTTAATAGGCGCACGAGGCTCCTCATCGCACAGAAGTTTCGGGATATCGCTTAGCCAAGATGAGTTTATCGGCAAAACGATTCCAGACGTCCCGGAAAATGACGCACTTTGGCGAATGCAAGCTGGCAGAGTTGATGAGCCCGATATAGTGTCATATGTACGATATATGCGTGGGGCGGGACCGAAGCTGTCGGTTTAACTAAAATTCAAGCTTGTTTCCTGGCCAGCTAGTTTGAAATGTAAATTCTGCAGTAATATCGGTCGCTTCTTTCACTCCCAGGGACTCACATATTTTTCTTTTTTTGCAATGCGGATATCCCGTCATTACAGCGGGCTCTCTGAGACACGTGCTATATTTATTATCTATTCATTGGTTTTAAATGAACAATGAATGCTCAAATCACTGCGCATCAACTGGGCTGCTTAATTTTTTTCTTTTATGAATGTATATTTTGTTGGATAATAACGGACAAGACTGTAATTGGCAGGCAGTGCGATTCATGCACAGTTTTATAAGAATGATGTAAAGCGTCCCAATGCGTTTTTTTATGCAGACTGGCTCTCGGCGAAACAGAAAGCAGATGGGTTCCCCCGCCAAAACAGGATAGACCTGCTGCTCTCATCTTAAAGGAAAACAATGTACGGGGACTTCAAAGCTTTTGCATATCATATTGGAATTAGTAAGAATCACAAATTCTTGAGTTGTGAACACAATCGTGTGGGACAGCATGTTGACGTCGCTGACAACGGACATGCGGGTCTCTGACAGCTGATGCCTAGTCACTGTTCAAGCCCTCTAGTCACTGTGCAAAGCCCTCTAGGCACTGTTGAAGCCCTCCGAGAGGATATATTACTGTGGGTTGGTATGCAGTTCACAGCCGAATTGAGTTTGCTGAATTAGTAATGAGAGGGAGAATAAATCGGTCTTTGTTGAACGGGGGCTTATATTATGGTCCTCGCCACGTTAAAGGCATCCCTAGCGGTGGATTTCTTGGCTTAGACTGGCCGAGCTTCAGGCGAGATTCGATTCAGTTGCGCGTACAAGCCCGGAGCTTCCTTTGACACGTTGCGCCATCTACTCATTCGCTTTCGCCACTGCCGCTATTCTTTTGTGCAACTGCCAGAAAAGACTCCCTGTTCGCCCAGGTAGGTAGAGTCGCGGGGTCGTCCTCTGGAAGATGGGCTTCGAGCCTCCGCCGTTTCAAGCAATACCTTTTTGCGAAGTAACGGGTCTTTTTAAAGTTAAAGGTTCTCATTAATTATTTCTGCGCATTGTTTACCTAAATAAATAAATCTAGGTATTGTTCCGCTAAATAAAGGTGCTGTCGGTACCTTTTATGTTCGTGTAGATGCTGGGTGCAGCCCGTATTCAGGTTTAACTATCGTACTACATTGCACCGGATGCGGCGGGCCTGTGCTGCATGGGAACAAAATCAAGTGAGCTTCTGACGTAGCGGTCGTCATGTGCCAATCCACTTTAATGGGTGTGTGGGAATTGTGGGTAGATATGTTGACCTCACAGCCCCAAACAAGTGGTAATCGACATTGACCTTCTTACGGCTAGTGTCATAGTCATTGGCCACTGCACCAGAGTGGTTATGTTGTTAAACCCGAACTCTTCCGTAGTGTAGGGTGACCTTAACGCTGACCTTGTTGAAAACCAGGACGTACGCGGCGGTTAGAGAACACGGGGTTTATTTGCGAACTTATAGCGGTTAGCTTAATTCTGAAACTCATGATGATGATGATGATTATTATTATTATGTCATAAGCCTGGCTACACGCCCGCTGGCTGATCGTGTCCGCTTCGGCAGCGTAGTCCTTCCATTACAAGCAAATAACATTTTAAGTGCGATGCACTTCTTATTAAGCGACCCTGAACCTGCGTCCACCGGCGATGTCCGCATAGCATACCCACGTGGGGGATTGGCCAGGAATCTCCTCGTCTTCCTTGGCAACGGGGGGAGATGGGCGCGCGCTGCCTGGCCGCTGACATGGCACATACCCACGTGGGGGATTGGCCAGGAATCGGGCGTGAGAAGGGCTAATGCACCCGCTTAAAGGAGTACTGACACGAAATTTCAAAGCTGAGATCCGCTCTAGCAATCAAGTACAACGATAACACAAATAGGTGTCTGTGAATAAACGCATCTTTCTTTCTTTGTAGTTGTGTGTGTGTGTGTGATCTCTCTTTCGCGAACATTACCGAACCGCGCAAATTCAACTCGTGCATTCGCACTTTCACATTCTTCCCCTCGGGGAAATGCGGGGAATTTTTTGTAACAGATCCTAACGACGTTCCTAGTAACGCCAAACTCGTTGAGAACTTGACGAACCTGGACTTTAGCGCCTAACGCTACTATTAACGTTGCGCCGTCGAATGCCCAACAGAAATGTCAGGCCACCGCATACCCCCGTTCGTAGCCACATTGGCAATTTTTAAACCTGCCGTCGGAGCCAATAATTATAGTTTATCACCACACACCTCTCCCTACTGAGCCAAGTCATTCATAAGTGAGCTCACGTATAAAAAGGTAGGTTTCTTGTGGTAGGAAATGTTTAATGTGTGCGATTGTAATCTTAAATGGAAAGGCACTCCATGTCTACAAAGTTTTAAATACCGCAAGCGATTGAAGAAGTTTACATCAACACGAAAATGTCAGTGGCGTCCGAAGGGATCATGGCACAGAGGAGAGAGAGAGATAGAGAGAGAGAGAGATAATAACCTTTATTAAGAGCACGAAAAGATGACACTAGAAGAAAGATCTGCAACGAATAAGCGAACAGGTTCACCTCATCAAGAAAAATGTTCAGTGGAAAGTTAAGAACATTATGCAGCGGCTTTCCCTCCCCCGCGTCCAAAGTTAATTCTAATCACAAAAGTAGTGATCGACAGAATGTCTTCTTTGGGGTCCTCCGGTATTCGGTTTGGTCTCCAGTAAGGACATGTGTGTTTTATTTTTCAATTCTGCAATAAAATCGTCGCACGAACAGAGTTTCCGAGATTGGTGGGTTGCAGCTAATGTATTTCATGACTTCAATTGTGACGCTACCAAGAACATCCCACACGGATCCGTGTGCATTCTTTTAGTGTGCGTGCATGCGCTTGTCTGTGAGTGCGGCCATGCATGAGAGCGCGCGCTATGTGTGAGTGAGTGAACACTTTATCGAACGAGATAGCAAAAGGCACTGGGGGAAGTAAAGATAAGGAAGGGGTACGCAGAGATCACGAATCCGAGAATGGCACAGTTCCAGTCTTTGGGGTCCTGTTTACAAAGTGTATACAATCCAGTCAGTTGGGTTGACTGGTATGTTCACAATAAGCTCTTTTCTAGTTGACCGTAGACAGTAGGTGAGGCCACCACACCGATTTGTAAAGACTATTTGAACCGCACACAACGATCAACTAGAAAACAGAAAGGAAAGTTTTGGGTTTTAGCGAACGACGCTTCACCTCAGCTATGAGACGCGCCGGAGTGGAGGGCTCCGGATTAATTTCATCAACCTGGCGATCCATAACGTGCACCAGAATCTCGACACATGGGGCGTTTCCTCTTTGGACCTCCATGTAAACGCAGCCACCAGCGCCGGGAATCGAACCAGCGGTCTTGAAATAGGCCCCACAATGTCTCATCCGCTGAGCCACCGCTGCTGGTGGTAAAATATCAGGGTCGTATTGGACGCGACAAATGTGTTCAGTTTCAGTTGCGTGATAGCGAGAGAGAGAAAAAAAGAGAGAAAGTGAGGAAGAGCTACAGGAATAAATAGAGGGAGAAGGAGAGAGAACGAGAGAGATAGAGAGATACAGAGAGGAAGAAAGAGAGGGAGATGGAGACGGAGACAGAGAGAAATCAACACGTGTCGTCGACTCCGAAAAGTTCGGGGACAGCGCAGAACAAGTGACAGCACCTTGGAAAGCGCTATGTACCGCTGCTGCTCTTTCACAACTTTCTAAGCATGGTGTCAGTGAAGGCCGACATTAACTTAGAGACAAACACGAAAGAGAGAAAACAGGCACACAAAAGTTGGGCGAACGGCGGTCAACAGCCAGTCGCGGTTTCCTGGTCGACCGGAAACAATGAGCTGAGGCAGACGCCTCGGGAGACCTAATAGCCTCCGGAGATTTAAAGCTGGTGAACCGTAAATTCCGCTGCTCAATGGAGTTCGCCTTTTGAAAATACGGTGCGCGAAGGAAATAGAGGTCACTGAAAGGTAGTTTACACTAAGCGACATGGATAAACTTGGGTGTTTTATTTTATGTTTATTTGATGTTTTAGAGATGTTTATTTACTTTTATAGGGGAAAGAAACTTTAGACTGCCCGGAAACGTTTTCTTATAATAACCTCTTTGATGGTCTAAGATTCTCGCAAAAAAAGGTTGCGTTTGGTTTTGTTGCTTCGCTACTCTGAAATTTATTTGGGAACGTGTACCAACCGGTCTATAGGGAAATGCATTAGTTTTTTTACAGTACGCCATCGGTACCATTAAGAAAGCTTTTGCTTTGAAAAGTTTAACTCCTGCGCAGGAATTCTCGGTGCCTTTGTGGGCACTTTATTCAGACGATTGCTACCCTGAAAACAGGAGCATCATTCTTAGGAGCGCTTGCTCGCCGCGGGGCAAAATTGACGGAACGGTTGTGCATTACGTACGGAAGGGGCTATGCTTTTCAAGACGAGAGAATATTGCCGCGTACACCAACCAGTCCCTGGCTCAGTGCCGATCGACACAACGACAACAATAAAGATATTGCCAGCCAAAAAAGCAAACACATGATTTCAGCTTGGTATGCACGAGCAGAGAAGATGGATCCACGATAGATTGGGTTTCCAAAAGTCCCCTTTTTTATCTGCCAGGGATTAATGACAGACAGATACGAAAGGGAAAATAAATATGAGATTCCGAGGCAATGCAGCATGCGTGGTACGTGATGACTCTTCCGCAGAGATTCTCAGGATATACATCCTGCTCGCTGCTAAATGGCTTCTGTGCTGAGATTGCTTTGGAAAGGTATGTCTTGCTCACATTCTTCTTCCTCTCTTCCTTCAAAGTCTGATCCGTACCTCAGGATGCTGTCATCGGAAACACATGTCATTCTTGTTGTTTTTTTATAGTGGGCTAGCTTTAATACGCACGTAAAGGCGACTCCCGAAGCTGTCGTTTGTTGATTTGCCAGAACAGGAAATTCGAGCTTTTTCGTGAAAAGGAAGCGGTGGCCGATGATAGAAAAACCTATCGGCGTTTGCCGTTTTTAACTTCTCGCTTTCGAACGTAAAAAACTGGCGCTGCTTGCACTGGTGGTGCAAAGCTGCAGAAACAATGGAGCTGGGGTCGACCTGGCTTCCTGCGGGTTTGCCAAGTTGTGCTAGGCTTTGCTAGGCTTTGTTAAGTTTTGTTAGGTTTTGCCACGCTCTTACTAAGCTAGTTGTGTCTTGAGAGGTGAGGCGATGTTTAGCCGTATGCTACAAGGCTGTTACGGTCAGTCCCCCACACCGACAGCGGATCCCAGGAGGAAGAAGCTAGGTCGACCCCCAGCTCCGCCGTTTCTCTAGTCTTGCAGTGCTAGTGCAAGCTGCGCCATTTTTTTTGCTTGAGTAACCAAAAAAAAAACTACCATGTTTGAAACGGTTTAGTAAGGGGGGTCAATAACGCATATGCCTTGTGTGTTCACACTCAAGCAGGGCAGAAAGCCGGCTTCACTGTTATAACAGTCTATCTGCTGTGGTGCCCCCTTTACAGGCTGCGCAGTTTTTTTCTTGGTATTTTGCTTGCTAAGGCCACGAGACCAAGCTCAGGATTAAGAAGCTCCGCTGTTGAAACATTTCTTTGGCATTTCGCGTGTGATGTCTTCTCGAGATTTATTAACTACAACCAGAGTCCTTGAATGTTTTTTAAATGCGGAGCATTTCTTAGGCTCGCCTAGTCCTCCGTCGTTGGTGGCGGCGCCATCCACACGCTCACTGCGCATGCGCAACTCTCCTCCTTACACCCACAGCTCCGCGATACTACACTATAAAAAAAAGAAATAGTTAGCGGCGCCCGGTTTCGATCCCACGACTCTCTGGCCGCAACGGGAGGTACGCGGTGCTCTTCCCACTACGCTACAAACCTGCGACAGGAGCAAGTGCTACGAACGCGCCTTGTGTCCTTGACTCGTTCAAACTACGTCAAGAAGCTACTGATACAACGAAGGCACGCAAGCTGAACGTCAACGGAAACGACGAACTGAAAACTTTAGAGGGGGATGCTGAATTTCCCGTGGGAAAGCTGTGGCGGGAAGCGCCACGCGCCTTGCAGCTCAACCAGCCCCGTCCGCAGCGCCTCTGATGCTGATTGTGGCAGGATGCCCCCAGGGATTGGCCAACCAAAGAATCCATCACGAGATAGGTTCGCGTTCAACCACCGTCGTCATCTTCCCGTAGGGGAACCGCCGAAGAAGAAGAAGAACGAGAAGACAAAGCTGCGAAGAGGAGGGCGTGTACATTGCTCTCAGCCGGTGCACCAATGTCAACAACCTTTTCCTCACCAAAGCTGACGGAGACTACCGATTCTACCACAGAGACAACATCCACAAGAACATGATGGACGAGCTTCGGCGCCTGGAGAACCACCGCCTACTCACCGTAACACAACAGCACTTGCGTGCCTTCGCCACCGGTGTGGACCCGGACGCGGAATTCCCTCTGGCGCTAGTAAAAACCAGATAACTCAACATAACGGCAACACAATGGAACCACACGGAACCGCCACGATGCTTCACATCCTCATCAAGGTTCCCCACGGGAAGACGGTGTAATTTTTTGGTCTCGTAACTTTTGCGTAATGCTATAGGAGAGCTTTATATGTGGACTAAAGCTCTCGCGCGGCGGCGCTGCGAGTCCAGTGTTACCTTATGGGGCGGCTGCGGCAGCATTGGCACCGCGTTGGGTCGCCATTTGGCTTGTTATGCGACATACCTTCGTTCACTCACGCCGAAGGGCAAATAATGTACGGCGCCTGGTAGCCGCACCGGATGTGGAAGTACATGGGAAAAAATTCGCGAAGCTTGCACTTTGTCGCGCAAGGCTGGAACTATAGCGACGCTGGGCGATTTATTTCTGCGGAAGCACCATGAATAGCATTAAGCTAAACATTGTTTATTTACATGTTCGGTCTTCGCTTTTCACGGGGGTAGTAGTAGACATTGATATATTCATCTATATCGTCATCTTCGTCATGCATAGGTGGCGGGCCGGAATCATTTTGTCCGCAGGCTTTCAGATTTTTCTCAAAGTGGAACGTGTCAGCACGCGCTAGAACAGGCGGCAACCGGCTTCGCGAACTGGGCGTCTGTGGAGCAAGCTGTCTTGTGCTCCCCCCTTGAGGCGCGGACGCACGGACATTTTTTTTTGGCACGTTTTGCGAGTGCCACGCCCAAGCCTGGACGACGCCGGGCGCTCCTCGTAAGGCACGTGCTCACGTGCGCTGTAAACGGCAGGCATGACCTGCCATTTAAGCATGACCTGGAGTTTTATGATAAAGCCGCAAACATTAGGGCCACCAACAACAACTCCACTGTTAACAGATTTGCTGTGCTGCTTCCCTAGCGACCGCGAACAGCGTGACAGGTGGAAGCGGGACAGACGCTTTCAGTTTCGAGCAGAGGCACGTGCGCGTGTGCGAGAAAGCTTTTGACTCCACTGATGTTATTCAAGCCGATGCTTTTATAATAAGCGGCCAATCGGTGTTTCTCCAGAGCGAGAAGCCCAACCTCAGCATCGGCGCCTTCCCCCGGGTAATTCGAAAACCTGCCGGCATATCTGGGGGTGCCAAAGACACTTTCGCGGTCGCAAAGCGTGAGCCCACCTGCAGAATGACGTCGGTTGTCGACGCCTAACAACAATCAAACGGGAGAGGAATAAACATCTTTAATGAAACGGGAGGTACTGTATGTAGAATGTCTTGTATAATATCTTTATTTTGTCTCTCATTTCTCTACATCCATCCCGCTATTGCCGCAAACTGATGTAAACAAACACTTGTACAGCACAGCCGTGGTGAGATTGTGTAGTCTCTGCACGCGCTTGGCAACGCAAGTGACTGCTACTGTATGCCAGCGGTCGAAGCTTCCTGTCATCTGTGGTGCGTGCTCATTACCGTCGGTGGCCGCATTTTCACAATCCAATCAGTTATTTCGAGTTCTGAAAAGCCGTATGAATGGCTAGCTGTACGTGCATGCTTTCTTTTAACTTTCCATTTGGATGGGTGGGTGGCAGGTATTGTGCATGTGAGTTTATATTATACACCGTAGGTAGGTGCTCAGCCTAGCAGTCAGCCAAGGCGGTAGTGTCTACCCTCCCCTCGCCCCTCCGCGCGCCTATTCCGGTGCTTCCCTTTCTTGAGCGTTTTTTTTCGGGCTGTCCCACTCACTTTGCAACTATATAGATTTAGGTCGTTATTATTGTTATACGATGGTCTCGCGTCGAAATCACGCAGATGCAGCGCTAAATGAACTTGCTAGAAGGCTGGGTTTCTATACGTATTTGCTCAGCGCAGAATGCCACCAACAACTGCATAAGGCTTAAATTCCGGCGGTAGTTATCTCGTACGATCGAGGCGACAAATCAAAGGGTAGTCAAAAACGCAAAAGGCCAAATTGCCAGACTGATTAAGCGAAAATTTACCCGCCCCTATTGCAATTAACGAATACCGCAACATGTCTTCGTAACAAGCGTGGTCTTGCCTCTACCTCGAGGCTAAGCTACATGACAGTAACTGTCACAAAAATGTGTATAGTTTGTTCGCGTTCTTACTGGTGGAAATGAAGAGCTACGAATGTAAGCGTGTTGTCTATGAAGAAACAGCTGTCCAGCAAGCATTGAGGAAGGCCGGCACAGCCTTCCCATTGACAGGGGCTATCCTAGCGGCAGCTTTTGTCTCTGAATGAAACTTCTGCCGGAGTTACGTGACGAGAATGCAATACAAGAATCTGCTACAACAATTACATACTTAAGACGTTCTTGGGCAACAGTGGAACGGCGAACGCAGGGAGTTTGAAATGCAACAATGCTAGGGAATACGCCTGGATGCAACAGACTGAATAATTCTCTCGGCAGCTAGAAATACACTTGCACACACTTTGCACACCTTGCACCTTGTTGCAGCATGTACACACCTCACACACAACAGTGGTTGTTACATGCCAAAAAACGGTCGTCAAAAGTTTTGTAATGACGACATCATGGTAAGCGCATGACAGTGCGCGAAAGCCAAGTCAAGGACGAGGACAAGGGAATTACAGTAATCCCTCGTGAACTCAAACTCGGATATCTGAAACATCGGTTCACCTCCCATAGGCGGTATGTATTTGCCCCTTTTAACCCGACACTGTTTTTCGGGGTACCACGGATACCTCAAAATGGTTACAGATAAGACAGGATGTAAAATGTGCTGCAGGCAACTGTTCAGACCACCGTCCGAAAGCCTTAGCTCCCACTGAGCGCTGAACGCGGTCACGTACGGCGAATGGACGCGGAGTAGGTGCTGTACGAAGCCTATGTCTCCGTTTACGGAATGCTGTCCGGCATCTACATCGTTGAAATAGCTGTGGATGACGCAAGTAATCATGCAGACGACGAGGAGCCTCCAGAGGTGCCTCCAACAAGAGAAACATGGAACATGGTGCGCCTGCTTCGCAACAAGGTAGATTTTAGTGGTGTTGACCAACAATTGATGCGATGCGTTGCGCGGCTAAAGGACGCTTTTCTAGAACCAGATGAGAACACAAAGCAGGCGAGCATCATGCAGGTCTTTCTTCCGCCAAACTAAAACTTTGTTTTGCATGCGGAATATTGTGCGTTTACTACGAATTCCGTGGACGTTTTGTTACCAGCCCCCAGCTCTTGCATCAGTGTCCTGGCCACACATTTTTGGCATTTCCCTTCATTATGATTATTGTAGGGTCTAACGCGCCCACGATACGCAGACGATGAGGCGCGCCGTAGTGGAGGGCTCCGGATTAATTTTGACCACCTAGGGATCTTTAAGGTGCGATGAAATCTCGACACACGGGCGTTTTTGCTTTTCGCCTTCATCAGAAAATCGGCCAACACGGCCGGGAATTGTACCCGCGTCCGCGTGCTCAGCAGCACAACGCCTTAGCCACTAAGCCACCGCGGCGGGTATTGGCATTTTGCTTAACTCTAAACCCCGCTTATTTCGAAATTATCAGCGAAGTTTACGATTTCTTGTTAACAAGGGGGGACCGTATACGAGCCCACCTCAAGACACAAACTGCCCGGTGCAGTTGTTGGTACCAGGACAGCTGCAGTTCATAAATTTCCTCTTCGGGATTGACTTCAAAGCTGAGTACAACCGGAGAGAGACCGAGAGAAAGAATAGGCTTAATTGTAATCCCTCTTAAGGACGAATAAACCTTGCGGGTATGTCCGGTGTCTTCATCCGATCAAACGGCGGTCAGAGACCCGCGGTCCCTGCCGACGTACTCTGCCAGTAGGATGATAGCAGCTTGCATAAAGAGCTGATCAATGCGACCTCCCAGTGCTCATTGCTTCTTGCATGTATGCGGTGTGAAAAGGCCTGTGGTTTATGGTGGCATTGCCAGACCATGTGCTGTATTGGGGCTGCTGCAATGTTGCACCAGCTGCATCTGTCCGTGTACCTATCGGAATAGCTGTGGTGACACAGGGCGAGGTGAGTGAACGTCTCTGATTGCAACCTGCGCCACGCCACTGTTTGCCGTTTGTTGAGTGCAGTGTGGACATCAGGTAATTTCAGTTGGCGAAGCCTGTAATGGTGGCTAATCTCTCGGTAAATTGCCAGTCTGTCCGTCTCCCCCCGTCACAGACGGCACCTTGTCGGATTCGAAGTCAGCCTCATTCGTGTATCCTCGGGCTGCTTCATGTGCCATGTCGTTCCCCGGGAGAGACGAGTGAGCTGGCGTCCATACTAACCGGATGTGCCTTGAAACTGGGGTCGCGCAGTCGGCAAGGATTTTGGCGGCTGTGGTGGATATCCTATGCGATCATAGTTGCGCACAGCAGCCTTGGAGTCCGAGATGATGGTACTAGCCTGCGTCTCCGTTATTGCAAAAGCTATAGCCACTCTTCGCCCGTTGCTGGGTTGGACGTCGGGATTGCGCAGGATGAGGTTGCATTTCCTGCTGATCTACCACCACCGCCACTACCACACGTTGGCAAGGACAGTATATCGTGCCGACATAGTATACCACTTAGTTTAAATAGTACTGCTTGTCAGCAGTACTGCCTTAGCAAGTACCAGCCGACGGCCTTGATGGTACTCCGGATGCATTTTTTCTAGGGAGCGGGGCCACACTGATTTCGGATAGTAGGTCCTTTCTGATAGCTTATTTGGTACCATTGTGGTCCGCGAAATGTATACGTAGCTACTCCAAAATGGCCCGCCCTGCTGGGGTTCAAGCCAGCTTGTTATAGTGGACAATGACCTAACGCTGGTTAATGAAAGTTTAATCAATGAATGCATCGGTCATAAACGTTTATGCAATCAATCAATCAATCAATCAATCAATCAATCAATCAATCAATCAATCAATCAATCAATCAATCAATCAATCAATCAATCAATGGTAGGGTCACAGCTCAAAAGCGCATTTCAGTGGTTCCAGCGAATATGAAAGGTCATATAGCGCATTCAGCCTCCAATTGTTAGTATTTTTCGTGCACTCTAACGAATATTTAAAGTTCGTATAAAAATATTGATAATTACTTCAGTTTGCTTGTTTTTTTTTTTCTAAAGTTTGGAGGTCACCCCGTTAGCATGGAAATGGTTAAGGCGTCACTTAACTTACAAATATGCATCATATGATGACAAAAAAAGAACATTGCACAGAGTTGAGCCAACACCAAGTATGAAATTGTTTTACAGTCTGGAACGCAGTAAACTCGCCTCGACGGGAACAGCAAACTCTTCTATGCGCTGGTAGCTGCCAATCAAATGAGCCACTCGAACTGGCGCCATGTAATTTTTAAGTGCGAATGCACTTTATAAGCGACCCCGAACCTTCCGCCGTCCGCATAGCAACAGCTGCGGGTGCGCGCGCTTTTCGTCTTCCTTAGCAACGGGGGAGATGGGCGCGCGCTGCCTGGCCGCCGACATGGCACATACCCACGTGGGAGATTGGCCAGGAATAAGTGCGAATGCACTTCTTAAGCGAGCCTGAATCGTCGCGCTCGCATAGCGCCTCCTCTCCCCCCTCGCCTACTCTCCTAAAGCCCCTTTACTACTCTCCAGCTCGCCACACCCTCTCTCGGCGCGCCAGCCAGGCCATTACACTATATAAAAAAAAACAGCATCCGGCGCCAGGTTTCAATCTGCGGACTTTGCGGCCGCAGCGCGACGCTCTATACCGACTAAGCCACGGACGCGACGTTGATATCAGTGTTAGTAACGCGCCTTATATCTTTAACGCATTCAAACTACGTCGTCAGCGGCGTGCGTTGGCGACTCAGCGGCGTTATAGCGGCTTGATAACTGCGTGGTGTACACGTGATACTACAAACCCGCTAGTTCTGCATTCTCTCACGTGACTGCGCCTCCTATCCCTCCTTCACTCCGGTCGGCGCTTCGCAGCGCGGTGCGCTGCGGTGCGGTGCGCTCCTCCTCTCGAACATACACGTTAATTCACCAAGATTTCCGCAGAGGGACAAACGAGGCGTGTTAAGCCGAACGTGATCACGAGGGGGTGTTAATGTAACTAACGGGCAAAATGCCACCAAACTTCAACAAACTCCCCCTCATAGCATCACCCCGTGCTTCGCACTTCCTCATACTCCCCTTCGGGGAAATGCGGGGGAATTTTTTTGCAAGTATACAAAGTAGCACACTTAGTTCGTATACGCCCCGGTCCCACCGCCATTCTGTGGTCCTAGCCGACTACTTTAAACCGAGTTACATTCTTTTAAAGAGTAATTCCTGCGCATGACGTAAGTGGCGATAAACTAACTGATGCGACGGAGGCTACTGGCGAATTTTTTAGTATCATAGCCCGCGGGAGATGCCTTGGCACCGAAATAAAATCTCGCCATCCAAAGCCAGCCTCAGGCGAAACAGGAGACGAAAAAAAGAGACAAATGGGGATAAAATGGGGAAATCTGGAGAAACATAAAAAAAATATGGAAAGTAAAGAGACCGAGGGAAACCAACGGAACTGAGCCTGAAAAGAAAAATGGGACTTCATCTCTCCGTGATGGTAGCCACATGATGCGCCACCGCGCTCTCTACAAAAAAAATCAAAGCTTGCGAACACTGACACACTAAAGCCGGCTTAAAAAGAGCACTCCGTGACTCCTGGCTTTTTTTTTAAAATCGCTCTCCATTTTCTTGTCTGCCTCATTTATGTCGGATTACACGAGCGAGTGGAGCAAATCAGCTCCGTTATCTTACGGCCCCACTTGGCCGGCCCTATAGTTCCCCTAAGCTGGTTCCTGCACCGATCAGTGAGCTAGCTGCTTTTGTTCTTTGGTGGCTTGATATGTTGGTCTTCATCTTTTTCTTCCCCTCCATAGGCCGTGGTTGAGAGGATACTTCACCGTAAACAACTTGACCTTGGCATTTTTTATGGCCCCAACAATCTCTTTCACTCGAAAATGTGCTTACTTTCTTTTTTTCTTCAGTTGTTTCCCGTCTACCATGAAGACTAAAAACGCAAAGTATTTTATCTTCTACGTGCCTCGTAAATTGGCATAGATTCTCTCTTAGGCAATCGTGCAGGCTTGAGTTAACATTCTGGCAACTCAAGTCAGTGCTACCCTGCCGACGCGCATTGCGAGTGAAGGCCTGCTTTGGGAAAGTATATTAACCACGTGGCTAAGGTGATTGTCAATAATGATACATACTGCCCATGTTTGCTCTTTTGCAATAAAAGCCACAATGTGTGCCTGGAAGAAACGTCATTGATGTTTCCCGCACAGGACACAGCGTAATTTACAGTTAATGAAGCCACTAAGACAAAGTTCTGCGTTGATTAATAAAAAAAACTAGCATTTGGTAACTTCCCCAGCTCCAGTGCCGCCACAGAACAGATTTATGACTAAATACCGCAAGAAATAATAAAAACTTCAAATTTTACCCTTCAGCTGCTTCTTATAGAAAGAAGCAACATGTAATGAGCCAGCAAAAATAATCAAGCGCCTCTTCGTCTAACGACAAGGATGGTTTCAACGTTCAGGATTCTCGTGAGGTGTTCGTTCGCTGTAGCTGAGTTTGTAGGAGTTCATGAAACTTTGGTAATGGGACATTCTCCACGAAAGCTTCTCTATAAATCCAAGCTGCTTCGAGCGTGTCAGGATGGCGCAATCGCACAGACATCCGTTTCATAAGGCGAGATACCCAGGTGCGATTCCAGCCACGAGAAGTGTTTTTTCTAATTGAGGCGCTTCGCGTTTCATCACCATAATAATCATCATCATGATCAGCATCGTATGCCTTCTATGGAAACCCACTGTGTAACGTTGGCTTTTCTGCAGTATGTTTTAGAGCGAGATGAAACGCTATGAGAGAGGCATGAGAAGCTCGGCTGTAAAAACGCAGTAATGAAAACGTTACTGCCCGTTAGAATTGACGTGATGCGATTGAACTGAACTGGAGGCCCCACTTTATTCGCCAAATCACTTTTGGTGACGGTGGCTTTGGTCGGCGGCCACCAATCGAGCAACAAATGTTGTGTGACGTCCTAGCAAAATAGCCATAAATGGTTTAAGTGTCTCCACTGCTTTCTTTAATGCCTCGATCAGCTGTTTGAGATCGGTAAGAAATTGTGCGTCATTGTCAAGGTACGCAATTTTTTTTAACGAACGAAACTTCCATTGTATTTCATTTCCCATTCCAAGAGTAATTTTCGTACAGCACATGGCGGCTGGTGGTGGCGCAGACTCGTGGGCCAACAAGGTTAAGGGCAAAGAAAAAGGCGCGGATCAGCCAATGACCCAAGCGAATAGTAGTCTAGAAAGAGATAGGATTCTATCGCTGGAAAAGGAGAACAACAGCCTCAGGGCGGCGGTAGAGAGGCTCACTCTCGAATTGATCGAGCTCCGCAGAGAGATTACTCGTAACAAGTCCGAGTCCTCTGAGAGTCCCTCTGATAGCGAGGTTCCGGGGTCCATGGAGGTTGCTCCGTCAGAGGGCGAGCGTCCCTCAGATAGCGAAGTTCCAAGGTCCATGGAGGTTGCTCCGTCAGAGGGCGAGGTCGCAGAGTGCCCAGCTCCCAAGAAGCGGGCCCTTACTCCGCCCAGTCAGTTGCAGTTTAAGGCAAAGTCGGAAATCAAGGAGGCTCTATCTGCGATTAATGATAGTATCAAGCAGATAAACGACCGACTCACCCGTATTGAGCACAATGAGGAGAGCGTCGGGGCTAGGCTGCAAAAGATCGAGGCATACTTGAATGATACGGTAGTTCCAGCTATGGTGAAGATCTATCCCAACCCTTTGGCAGAGCAGGGTATTTCCCACAGTAGTACTAACCTAAATAACGCAATCCCACACGGTCAAGATGGCCTCGATAACTAAAGCCTTTAGAGCCTGGCAATGGAACTGCCGAGGATTCAACCCAAAAAAGGCGGCCCTCCAGCAGTTTATTAGATCACAAGCTGAGAAACCACATGTTATTTTGCTTCAGGAGACTCTTGCGGCTGACCTCCCTTTCACGGGATACAAGGCGGAGAGCCTCCGGGAGGATAAAGGCAGGGGTGTGGCTATTTTGATAAATAAGCAGATCCCTTATATCCGACACGAGCTCCGTACGTCGCATTGTAAGGTAGAATTTATCGCTGTGGAGATAATTCCTAACAATTACATAGGCAACAGCAGCAGTATATTTCTCCTCAATTTGTATAGTAGCCCAAAAGAATCGAGGCAGAGCTTTAAGGCCATCCTAACTAAAGTGGCACGGCTGGCCGGTAACGCTCCTCTGATTGTTGGTGGGGATTTCAATGCCCCTCACCAAGCGTGGAAATACCCTTACTCCACCGGCAAGGGTGAAAGGTTATGGACGCACGCCTCGGTCCTTAGTCTCACTCTCATTACAGACCCGGGTCACCCAACTAGATGCGGCACTTCTACGTGCAGGGACTCGACGCCGGACCTAACTTTTGTCCGGGGAATCGAGAAACCTAGCTGGGTGAATACTGCATATTGACCTCGGCAGCGATCACTATATTGTAGTCGTCAGCTTCGAGGTAGTCTGTAAGAAGCTGAGGGAGTTTAAACTGATTGATTGGGATAAGTTCCGCAAATTGAGGGCTAATCCCGATGCCTCTCCCGATGAGGCAGATCCTCCGCTCGAGAGCTGGATAGAGCAGCTTGGGCTGGACATTCACGCGTCAGAAAGAACCATCCTCACGGATGTTGGAACTGAGAAGATGGACCACAGATTAGCTAATCTCCTTGAGGCTAAGCAATCAATACTAGCACGGTGGAAAGGCCAACGACTGAACACGAGACTTAGGAAAAAGATCGCGCTGCTGAACAGAGAGATTGAGGAGTACTGTAAAGTTCTATGTAAACAACAATGGGATGAGATATGCAATTCCTTAGACGGCCAACTTCGCAAAGGGAGAGGCTGGGGTCTCCTCAGACATCTACTAGATGAGGGAGGTTCCAGATCCAAGCCAACCCAGCGGTCGCTACTGAGCAAAATAATTCACAAGGCGCGGAAGGAAGCTAAGGATGACGAGCTCTTGGAAGATCTAGCCGGTCAGTATTTGCCACTTATAAAAACGCAGACTTTCGTCCCCCCGCCAGTAGTGTATACGGGTTCTCCCAACCACGCGCTTGACGGAGAGTTTTCGGAGGGAGAAGTTCGTTTTGCTATTCAGGAGCTTAACAGTAAATCTGCTGCTGGCCCTGATGGTATTTCGAACAGAGTTCTTCGCAATCTTGAGGATAATTCCATCAGCTATCTAACCAGACAAATCAATAATATCTGGAGAGATGGCTACGTCCCAGATACTTGGAAACACGCTAATACGATACTCATTCCTAAGCCGGGCAAGCCTCTCGGACTTAAAAACCTCAGACCGATCTCTCTGACGTCCTGCCTCGGCAAGGTTGCGGAGCATGTTGTGCTTAACAGGCTCTCCGATTATGCGGAGGATAACCAGCTTTTCCCGTATACCATGATCGGTTTCAGGCCGGGTCTTTCGACCCAGGAAGCTATGCTCCGGATCAAAAAGAAGCTGCTAGATCGGGTCACTAAGACACAAGGGCCATTCTGGGCCTTGATGAAGAAAAAGCCTTTGATACTATACGCCACATGGTTATACTTCAGGCCATATCGGACCTTAGTCTCGGCGAGCGTTTCTTTTCTTACGTTCGATCTTTTCTCAGCGGCAGAACCGCCTCCCTACGCATTGGAGATATTATATCAGAACCCCTCGAGCTTGGAGACAGGGGAACTCCTCAAGGCTCGGTACTATCTCCCTTTTTGTTCAATCTAGTCATGTCCAAATTAGCTAGAACAATTCTCGATATTGAGGGGGTTGAACACACCATCTACGCTGATGATGTTACCCTGTGGAGTGCTGGGGGCAGTGACGGTGAATTGGAGGCTCGATTGCAAAAAGCTGTCAGGGCCACAGAGCTATACCTCGCCCCTGCGGGTCTTAAATGCTCCTCAAAGAAGTCGGAGTTGCTTTTCTATAGCCCATCTAGACCAGGGCGCAAGCCCAGGGGTTGGGAGCAGGACAGGAGGCCCAACGTTGCGCTTTTTGACATGCACGGCAATCGCATTCCGGAGGTCAATTCCATCAGAGTTCTGGGCTTAATTATCGAAGGAAACGGTTCCAATAACTTAATGTTACAGAAGATTACCGGGGAAATTGAAAACGCGTTACGAATGTTTCGACGCATTCTCAACAGGAATAGGGGTATAAGCGAGGAGTGCGCCATCAGGCTTATCCACGCTTTCGTCCTATGCCACATTTCTAACGTCGCGGCTATGCTCAATTGGAAGAAAACCGAAGAGAAACGCCTCGACACCATGATTCGTCGTGTTTTTAAGGTAGCTTTGGGCTTCCTATCAATGCATCCACAGATCTCCTACTGAAACTAGGGGTTCACAATACGTTATCAGAAATCGCAGAAGCCCAGCACACTGCGCAGGTAGGTCGACTGTCAGGCACTAGAGCAGGCAGAGACATTCTGGTCACTCTGGCCATCTTTACCGAACAGAATAAGGAGAGTGTGAAACACCTTAGCAGAGAAATCAGAGACTCCATCGTGGTGCGTCCTTTCCCCAGAAACGTCCACCCTGTCTTTTATCAAGGAAGGAGACTGTCTCGAGCCAAGGCACTTCTAGCTGCAGCTCTCGAGAGCCCTACGGAGTCGGCTTTTGTAGATTCTGCTCAGATAAATGGAAGACAGGCCTTTTCGATAGCCGTCATTGATGCTCAAGAACGGATGTGCAACGCACTTTCCGTGTTTACCAAGAATCCGGAGGTTGCTGAGCAAATGGCCATTGCACTTGCTCTGCTTGATCCTCAACATAAGGTCATTTATAGCGACTCTAGGGCGGCCACTCGAGCCTTCGCCAGGGGAGTGGTTGATGCCAAAGTCTCCAAGTTATTGGAAGATAGACACATTAGTAATCATTCGATAGTCTGGTTTCCAGCCCACATGGGCGACCTCGGGGGAGGACAGCGGAACTTCAATGAATCCGCACACGAGGCGGCGCGAAGGCTCAGCAGCCGCGCACCCTCCCAACCACCCCCGTCTCCACAAAGGGCTTTCAAGGATCAACTTCAGACCGACAACGAGCTCACCAAGCACTTCTACTTAAAGGGGCCCTGAAAGGCATTTTGAGCACACTAAATGAACTAGCGCAAACCGTTAGATTGGGTCGTCAACGTCCTCTGTGCCAAGTATTACTCTTTTACGCGCAGCGGAAAGCTCACACTTTTGTTGCAAAGTTTGTCGCTTTTTTCTCACCCTTTCCTTCGTGTTTTTGGACGCCGCCATCTTCACATGTCTACATCATCGATTCCCAGATGTTCGTCATGAGCTAGACATCCTGCTATTGGGCGGCTTTTTCACGCACTTCCGGCAAAGAGATGAGTCGTCTGCTCAGCGTCGGCTCGCCGGCTGATCTGCCAGCGGAGTGCCGGAGGGCTTGGGCATTTTACGACAAACGAAACAAGCGTAAAACAAACGCTTAACAGTTTGTATTGAATGCAACACGGCCATAACACGACATGGATATTCTGTTACCTGAGTACGTTCCATAAAGAAAGCGTTGAAGCCCCGTGGCACTTCTTTCGTGCAATCCACGAGAACGCCCTGAGCCGAATGCGCGGGTTTGACGCATACATTTTATTCAACTTCAAAGCAATGCAGATACGCGTTTCTAACGAACACAACGTCACAAATGCGTTGAAAGTCTGACCACGATTGACAGAGGATGGTTGCCTCCTGCCCGCCGTAAATTCGGTACTCACCTCGCGCGCGCTTTGCGGGGACGAACAGCAAGTCACTTAACTCTGGCGCACAATCCGATGGGCTTTTAGCCACGCACACTGCCATAACCCCATGCGAGGTTGAGTCGTACGTCGCTCGAGAAAGATAATCCAGACCATGGGAAGCACTATCCACCGCAGAAGCACAACGTCGCATTTCGTCGCGAAACAAAGGCGTCCACAACACACACACCATCGCCTCCTGTAATATCAAACGCATCTCGCACTTCCCAATGGGATTGAGTGGTACGCCTGCAGTGCCCACATGTCGCGAGGTGGGGCCGCGAACTGAACCCGGATCACGCAACCGTAACTGACTTCTGGAGCGGTTTGTGCCTTGTTGCCAAGGCAACCGATGTTTGAAATTGTCAAAGAAATGGCGCCGCTCCAGCGCTAGAAAGCTCAGAGCCGCGCCGGAGCATGTTTTGCCAACGTTGCCGCTCTCCACCACGCGTCGCCCCAAGCTGAACTGGTCACATGATTTGAAGCGTTTTGTGCACGGGTTCTGTGTCGGTTTAAATGTCTTTTTCACATGCCGCCGGCAGGAATTACGACCGCCGCAAAATAAGACCCGGCACCAGCGGGGCCACATCTGATACGGCACTTTTTGGATAAACAGTGCGCGGTGCATCAAGGGAACGAGCGCACGACCCTCCCCGTGTGGCTGCGAGTTCGCCGCCGATAAAAAGTCATGTGCCGCCAGCAACGTACACCGCGAAAGGGCAAGGCCAGGCCGCCGCATACATGCGGCCAGATTTTTCGTTCGCTTTTCCAGCCTTGAGCGGAGAGCGGGATTCATGGTGTCAACAAAGCTTGCCCGTAGCAGACGACAGTCTCAGCAGTGCAATAGCGGAATACGTCACCCGGAGCGCAGCATCATGGGAGCAAGGCTCCGGCCGTCAACAGCGGAGAGAAGTCGAAAGGAGGAGGAAACGCGGAGCGACGATAATGCGCGGCTTATTCGATTTCAGCTAATACTCATCGCTTTACAAAATCTCGGAGGAGATTCAAAACATCTTTATGGTTACAGTCACCAGATTGGAAAGATTTAGGTTCTTCTACACGGAATTTGCGCTCACAGAGCGCTACAGGGCAGCAGTCACCTCCTGTCAACGACCATAGCATCGCGCATGCCACATCGACCGGAAGACGAACTCTCGTGAAAGTGTGATGGCTTGGAATGGGTCACTATCATGCTCACAACTCCTTCGGAAACAAGGGGTTCACAATACTCGATCAGTAAATCAGAAGCTCCAGCACATCGCAGGATAGGTTCGCTGTCAGTGCACAGAGCAGGCAGAGAATCTGATCACCTGGCATCTACCAACGAATTAATTCGGAGCGATTGAAACCTTGGCAAGAACAGAACCATGTGGTCGCCTTTCCCAGAAATGCGTCGTCAGCGCTTATCAGAGCCGGAAGGAGATGTCTGCCAAGTTGCCTTCAGCTCACGCTCGTCGAGAGCCCTGACGGCATGTCAGGTTTTGTACGATTCTGCTCAGTATGGAAGACAGGCCTTTTCATCGCCGTCAGTTGACGCCCAACGGAGCCGGACAGCGACACTTGCAACGGCACTTTCCGGTTTACAAATCCGGAGGTGCTGAGAAATGGCCACATTTCACTGCTCTGCTGATTCCACGATAAGTCATTTACCAGATGTAAGCGAGCACAGGGCGGCCGCATCTGGGAGTCCGTTCGCCTGAGGGGAGGGGTTCGGTGCCAAAGTCTCCAAGTTATGGAAGACGACATCTGCAGTCAATATTCGATAGTCGGTTTCAGCCAGCATGGGGACCTCCGGGGCAGACAGCGGAATCAAGTCCGAAAACGAGGCGGACGCGGAGGCTCAAGTGCCGCGTGACTACGTGCCACTAACCACCCCGATCTCACAAATGGGCATGTTCAAGATCAACTTATTGACCGGACAACGAGCTCACGCGAAGATTCACTTAAATCTACGGGAATTTGCGCTCCCACACAAAGGACTCAACAGGGCGCAGTCAGTCACTCTCCGCATGTTACAAACGGACTCATACGCCAATCCTTGGAGGATGAGCCACATCGACTCGGACTACGACGGAACTGCTACGTGTTCAAAGTGTGATGGGCATGTGAACTTGGGTCATATGTTGTGTGGTTGTGCTACGCAAGCCTCCTATCTGGAGGATAAGGTCAAGTGGGACAGTGCTCTCAGGAGCAGTGAACTTAACGATCAACTCTGGGCTGTCCAGAAGGCCCGCGTAGCGGCGGAGAGTCTCGGGCTCCCCGTCCCGACGTGGGAGATGCCCTCTACACCTTGACACCGGTCAGGTGTCCTTCAGGACCCTTTTTGGAAATAAAGTTTCACCACCACCACCACCACATGGTTTGTGTCAGGAAATAAAAACCTGCCCATTATGATCTAAGTTGATCACATTTAGCAAATTGTAGCCATTAGGTTGGAAATATTGGGAACAAAAGGAACAGAGGTAACTAACCAGACACTTTCTCAGGTTCTCCCTATTACATCACAGGGACCACTTTGTGCAAGTGCAGTTGCCAAGAACTGCGGCCAATAGATGTGATCGGGTGAGTTTACTGGAATTGTTGATTTCGAATGACCCCACCCCTTTAACGCTGAAGTTATCCCGCCGATTTTAGGAATTAGGAATTTAAGAATTAGTGAGTAGGAATTTTCCCCAGGACGTCGCAGGTGACGTCGAGTTGACCGAGCTATCAAAGGCTGTTTTGTCTCAACTCAAACACGAGGTACGCTGTCTTGCTTGATTCATTAAGGCTGCCTGAATATATAAACAATTTCGACGATCCGGTCAAGTTTGGAAATTTCGCGGCCACTGTATAAACTTGTACGGCCAACTTGTCGAACTGTTGCATTTTTCTATTCATCCAATTAATGGTGAAGCGTAAGATGGACTCTTTAGTATGACGTTTTGCTTTTGCCTTTTTTTGTTTCTGACACGAATTCTTATCAACCGAGCCCAGGATCATTCTTCGTCTGTTTTTGAAGGCCCAAAAGAGTGAACTCTCCTCACCCAGATTGAAACACCTGATTGTTATCGGGACAAAGTAGGCTTTCTAATAAACCAAACTTGCATCTTGTCTTCGTGGCCCTATTAAAGAACGGCCATCGTTGGATAAACTTTCATAGTGCTGTAAAAGCTGCTCCTGGCTTCAATCGATAGTCCTTCGATTTTCTGAACAGCGCAGCTTGTACCATGCTGTCGAGGACTCCAGTTATCGCGCCACCAGCACAGCACAACGTCCATATGGCGCTAACCGCACGAAGAGGCTTAAAAATGTGGTATACACTTTTGGAAGAGACATTGAACTTCATCGCACTAGAAGCGGCCATTTTATTTTTTTATTGTGCTAGTAAGATTATAACTGGGGCATTCAACAGCATGGTATATTTGCGCATGCGCAGATAGCTGAAAACTTTGAAGATGGACGTCTAAAAACGGCAGCCGTTGAAATATCTTGCCCTCTTTGACAAAGAATATGTCAGCAACCTTGATACAGTTTCATGAAACGCAGTATTTGACAACAGGTCATCACGTGGAAATACATCTCTAAATTCCAAAGAGCAAACTATTGTTTTCGGCACTAAGAAAATTGATGCTTTTTTTGCAAATGGAGTTACTGAATGGAACACTCTGAAAGCCAAAGCTTTCTTACTTGGACCAATAGCGTCCTGTCAAAAGGCTAGTTTATTTCCCCATAAACAGTCTGCTCGACCGAAAAGCTCTGACAAGGTCTCTGGACAAAAGGTGCATGCATGAAACCGGTCTTCTATTGTGTCAACAAGGTTACTAGAATATCGCAACAGAGTAACTGTTCTAGATAAGACAACACACGCATCAGTCATGAAGAAGCAGTACAATAGTACACATTTATCTGATAAACCACAAATCGCTATACATCTAGATCGTACGTACATCCGTTTACATAATCCTCAAAAAATCCTCGAGTGGGTTTGTTCCTCGTTTGTGATTTCGGTCTTTCAAGACTTGAAGGTTGATTGCACCCACTTTTAGTGACGGTTCGACGTACGTTTAGCGAAACTTTTGACGATCTTTTGACGCAGTTTTATTTCCAGAAAGCTTTTGCGCATTTCTGAACGTTCTGTGGTAAGGGATGGTAAACATTCCTATGGTTAAACATATAGGGCATGAAAGACTGTAAGGTCGTAGGAAGTGGAGGAGAAGGCGCCATATCACACCTTGGGTATCGCTTCAGTTTTTGGATCCTATCCACGAAGTCCACACAGCCAGTTTCGCTTATGCATCTGCCAATTTTAATTTAAACGACTCGACCTTGTTTTCTGACGTAGTTTTATCTCTGCATTAAACCTTTTTGTGCAGCAGACGTTAACAAAAAATGACGACAATGTCTTATGTTCAGCATAAATAATAATAAGCAACAGCAAAGGAGACGAACTGATGCGTCCGGGGATTCCTGGAGTACATTTATATAAAAGGTGAACGCGGATCAAACGAAAAAACCAGTAGTTTCGGAAACTGGATACTGTGGAATCTTTAGAAGGCTTTTTTGTTTCTTTCTTTTCTCTCTCGGTTTAAATTGAAAGCGGCATGGAACGAACATGGCAAGAATCCAATTTTACGATAAGATCTGAGTTTATTCCCCGCCCGTCTGGCTTAACGAAACAATGTCCTCCCGGCTGACGCGAAGGGATATCATTGATATTGCGTGAGCTGAAATTTCAAGGGAAAAAAATATCGCACGTTGCCTATGGTTTTCATTGACTGCTTTTCAAAACCATACTGCAGCAATTGCGCTTTAACGTTGTCCAAAATATTTTGATATTGCGCATAATAGCTGCATTTCCGCTGTTACACACGCCAAAGTGGAAGCATAAAGAAAGATCACACCGCCTGGGGACCATTGACATTCCCCAAGCTGCATACTTTGTTAGACACACGCAAAGGGGCTTCCGCGCAGGATTGTTCGAATTCGCATTTTGGTCTCCCCGAAGAACACTGCGTCACCCTGGGCGAGCGTAAGTCTGCTGTCTGTCTGTCTGTCTGCCTTTTTGTTTGTTTGTTCGTTTTTTTGTTTTTTTGTGTTTTTGTGAGTGAGTTTGTTCGTTTTATGTTTGTTTGCTTGCTTGCTTTCTTGCTTGCGTGCTTCTTTTTTGTATTTTTGTTTGCTTGTTTGTTTGTTTGTTTGCATTAATTCCAGACAATTTTTACACAAGTACTGCCTCGGGTGACAAGGCTTAGTAATGCGAGAAATGCCTCTGTCTGTCTGTCTGTCTGTCTGTCTGTCTCGCCATACGTGCGAGCGTGTATGCATCGGCGAGTGCGCGTCTGTGTGTGTGCGTGTGTGCGTGTGTATGCGTGTGTGTGTTTGTGTATGCGTGGGAAAAGGAAAGACAATGTCAATGACTCCAAGTACAGCATAGGAAAAGTAGCTCACCTTGTTTTGTGTGTGAGGATAAGAACTTCAATAATGTAGCAAATTTGGCGAGTTGGAGTGCGTTCATAATGGTCAGCGCATACGAAAACCTGACAAGAAGAGTAAGGACGACACAGCGCCTGTGTCGTCCTTACTCTTTTTGTCAGGTTTTTGTATGCGCTGACCATTATGAATAAGATATTAAAGCCAGCTAGGTTCATTGAGTGGGGTCCAAATCCACAATGTTCGGGTAATGGACCCTAAACTCTTCCATTCGATCTAAAAGAGTGGCTGTATGCCCCCCCCCCCCCCCCCCACGCAACCCCCCCTTATATATTTTAGTGCATGCTCCGTTCAGCCGTCGCAGCCAGCACCGTATCAACAGTTCCTAGATGAGGGGTACCTTTTTGTTACGCCTGCGGCAGTGGTTGGAGCATCATGACCTTGCCTGCGTATAAAAAAATGTGTTCGCGACAAACATGGTGCCACTCGCGGTGAGAACCACTCAGCACTCGCGAGTGCGTGTTCCACTCGCGGCAAGCCCCGCTCACCACTCATGAGTGGTGAGTGCACTCGTGCATCTTGCACGATGTGGGAAGCTTACCGGGGTGAGCTCCACTCGCTTGTCATTTGTCGCAGGTGCCGCTCGCTGTGGTAAGTTTTGCTGGCAATATCCAGCCCACTCGTACGCACAGCCACTAGTCAATGGAGCAATTGCCATTAGCTTTGGAATTATGTCGCTACTGCCGTCCTGGTATGGGGCACCGTAGAATCAACTCTCCGGTGACATGTTTATTTAGGAATACGATTTGGGCGGACGTCTGACGCCATAATGCCCTGATACTCTTCACTGTCATGACTCATTTAGGGGCTGCTGTACGCACTCTCGCCGAGTGATGCTTCTGGCTCGCCGCGTTTTGTGTTGGAATTCGTGTCGGTAACGTCGTCACAACAAAGCTAATGTACTTTACTACCCCTGAGCGCTGCGAAACAAGCATTAGGAAGCCCCGTGGTGTAGTGTCGTATTTCTTGCTGTACATAATTGGCCGGCTTAGGCTGTTCTGAAGCATAAAATGTCAGTGCCCGTACTCGTTTGAAAAGGCGTCGCATATTTTCACGAATTCGCGCATCCGGATGGCGAAACCGTGCGGATGGGAGAATTGCGTTTTGTATATCCGATTCTCCAGGCCTTGGCGTATCAAACGTATCGGTATTCGTCATTATTTGTTACGGTGGTACTCTGTTATGATACCTCGCTTTCACGCGGACCCGGCGTCACACATCCTTCCACGGCAGGTACGGGCTTGCCTTGGGGCATGTGATTTGCTACTGTTCCTGTTTGACAACCTGAAAAATTCACCGCTGCTGTTTTATTGAAAAATTCACCAAACGTGTCACGTTGCGTGATGTTGCATGAACGTTGCATCGGTTCATATACACCGATGTACGTACCTTCTCCACATGCACCAAACGAAGTAGCTCGCCTTCACAGGGACCTGACATAGAATTGTCATGATGACTCATTGACTGTATGCTTCGTTTACTTCCCTGTCTCCCGCTGAATTTTGCGTATCCGTTAGTGCTGATTCCCACGAATCGTACGTTATGTCTAACTTCTCATTCGCCTTCTCGAATGGCAGAGAACGAATCGTTACTGTTACGTGCAGTTTGTGAAATATATATTTCATATCTTGAAATCACGGAAGGTAAAGTACGCGGGGTGCGCGCTGCTATGTTGTCATCGACAGTATTTTACCTATACGCTTGTGAATTTGCCTGCCCAACTTCAAATTGGGACCTGGGCCCTCGCATTTAGCTTTTTCATTCTGTCCGTGCATGGTCGTCAACTATAGTTATGAAGGGGAAATTACTTCAGCGGCTTTATTTTCGTATTTCGCGTTCTAGTCAGTGTAGTCCCGGAACAGTGTAGTCCCCGTCATGCTTGCTGCGTTAAATTGCTGGAAAGCGCTTCGCAGTCTAGCTTCCCTCATATTTTGCGTGTCGTATGTAGATGGTTGTGCGCATCTAGAGGAGAGGTACCACGATAACTGTGGCGTGTGAGGATTAGTACGCTTTCTCGGCGATCGGATAGCGTAATTTGTGAGTGAGTGGGTGCGTGAGCGAGTCAATGAGTGCGTGCGTTCGTATGCGTGTTCACGTGTGTGCGTCCGCGCGCGTGTTCGTGCGCGGACGCACATGAACACGCGCCTGAAAAATGGAGGTCTAGCCGCCTTGTTCCGCTCCTGAAACCTGGAAAACATCTGCTGGGCCTGGTGGCATACTGACCCATATCCCTTGCCACTTGCGTTGGAAATCTTGAGGAACAAATTATCTTTGCACGCCTGGAGGGGTTCCTCGAGCACTGCAACGTCTACCCTGAGGTCATGGCTGGTTTTCGTCGTGGCCGTTAATTTATCGATTGCGTTATCGACCTGGTAACCTTTGTGCAGCAGCAGAGACTCATCAAGTGCATATGCGCTGCACTCTTTCTAGACGTGAAAGGAGGGTACGACAACGTCCAGCATGATTCCATTCTTAAAGCACTGCAGGCAGTGAGGCTTGGCGGCCGAGTCTACCAGTTGGTGCGAAGTTACCTCTCGGGGAGGTCATTCTTTGTAATTGCACGAGATGTCCCAACGTCAATGCACTATACCCAACGCGGTGTCCCTCAGGGAGGCGTCTTGAGCCCCCCGCTGTTCAACCTCACACTCATCGGCCTCGCCAGCTCCCGCTCAAGAACGGTTCATCTGTTGATTTACGCGGATTATATTTGCATCTGGGCAGATGGCGTGACTCGACGGCACGGGCGCGCGCGCCTGCAAAAGGCTGCAGATTGGACCAACACCTATCTGCATAAGCAAGCGTTGGTAGTGTTCTCCAGCAAATGCGCAGTTCTTGCGTTCTCACGGAAGCCTATGTATGCATATCCTTTGACAGTTAATGGCGAAAGGACCTCTAATGTGAAGCATCACAAGTTTCTCGGCGTGGTCGTCGACAGAGACCTTTCTTGGAGCCCCCACGTTCGTTGTTTGAACAAGAGGTTGTCTGCAGTGGCCCATATTCTCCAGTTCATCGGCGGCAAGACGTGTGGAGCGCCTATGAAGTCAACGTCGCAGCTATACGACGCACTATTCTCGGGTTCCCTACGGTACAGCCTGCCTTTACTTTCAGGTACGTGCCGTACAAATATTCAGGAACTCCAAGGCATACAAGCGCACGCCCTCCGAAATTGCCTTGGCCTACCACAGTGCACGTGAACAGTTGCAACCATTGCTGTCGCTCGTGATCACCCCTTGCCCACTTACGTGGCAATTGAAACACTCAGGGTGTACATTAGGCACCTAACCAGGCTGCCTGATAATCACCTTGCTAGTATGCCATGTAAATGCCCCCATGCGTCTTTCGCAAAGGTTGTAGCTTCCAAGATCACCAGCATGCCGTCCAACAATGCGCCTGCGATGAAGCCGTCACTCCCACTTTGGTGTACGACGCAGCCTCGAACATGCCTTACTATCCCAGGCTTAACAAAGGAGCAAGATTTTCCAACGCTGGCAGTACGGTTAACTCTCATTTATTTACACTAGAGATATAGTGACAGTAAAAAGTGCTCCATAAGCATCAATTAAAAAGAAACAAATATTTATTATAATTGTTCATCAAATAATTATCTTGTTTATTGCAGATATTGTTGTCGTCCAGTAGCTAAAACGTACCCTCGAGGAAAGCATTTGAGTTTAAGGGGAACTTCTTTATTCCAGCTAAATAAATCCTCCTTTGCCTATTCCAAGTGGATCCATGTCTTAACGAGTTGTTCGCGATGCGGGGGAAACGTGGCTGGTCTGCTGTGCTCCACAATCTAGCGGTACATGCAGAGACTCCAAAAAGAATCAACAAATCTCGCTGCACTTATCAAACCGTCGACGATTCCGCGAGCAGGAGAGCTTATACGCGTCACTAGCAGCTAATTCTTCAAAGGGCGAATTTACTGCGGGAATACGGGAACGAAATTACTAAGGAAATATAGGGTTATGAAATAAGCGACATTGCTGGAAAATAACCGAGCCAGAGGATATCAGTTATAATTTTTGATTTGATTGATTGTGGGGTTTAACGCACCGACGCAGCGTAGGCGATGAGGCGCGCCGTAGTGGAGGGCTCCGGATTAATTTTGACCACCTGGGGATCTTTAACGTGCGCCGAAATCTCGTACACACGGGCGTTTTTGCTTTTCGCCTCCATCAAAAAAGCGGCCGCCGCGGCCATCAGTTATGATTTACGCTCGCGCTGAAGCCCATTGCCGAAGCACAGTAATCGAAGAAAAAAAAGTACCCCATCTTCCCAAGGGGAACCCTGTGTAGGATGCGGAGCATCGGGGGGTTCCGTTGCGTTCCGTTGTGTTAGTAGTTGGGTTTGGGGGAAATTGTCGAAGTTCCGGTACCGCCGCTCGACGTTCTCGAACCGACGCTGCTTGACGTTGCCGAAACTCAGGATCCGCTGCTCGACGTTGACGCTTCGAAGCGGCTTCGCGCTGACCAAGTTCAGGATCCGCCACTCGCTTCAAGCATTTGCGTTCAGCGTCGCGTGCCCTTGGCTTCGCAGCTTTGTCTTGAGTGGACGTAACGTTGCTATTAGTGTTTGGGCTGATGCTGACGCGTGCTTCCGTCAGCCCACTCACTGACGGGACTGTTGCTTCCATCACACTTCATCGGAAGCATCAACGGAGTCAACCGAAGCAAGCGCTGCATTGCAGATACTTGTGTTGGTTTTTCGTCCACAGAGTTTGCGATTCTTCGGCATTGAAACCTCGTTATATCCAGGGGGAAAGATCGTGTTCCTCAACCTAGGAGGAGTAGGAATAAATGTTTATTTTACGAGCGCTGGTGCTGCGGTTAGGGCACCCGCCCGGTGTGGGGTGTCCCTTGTTAGGGATGCCCTGGCCTTGGCTTGCAGTCCAGACCCTCTTTTGCAGTATGCGCTGGGTCCCAGGTTCCGGACTTTTCAGGGAGACCACTCACTGCTCGTAAGAATGGGAAGAGTTGGGGGTAGGCCTGGGGTTTGTCGACACTCCCATACTTGATAATATGCGGTGCCGGGTAAGGGACAGAAATGACAGGCGGCCGTGTATAGGGTCGGCTCCACATTCCAAGTTATCTATAGGCATAGGATGTGGATTCGTTCTTATCGTTGTTTCAGGAGGGCAGTGTGGTAGTCGTGGTCACTGGAGCACGGTAAGTAAGTTCGTGTACCTCTTGATCAATGCGTCGTTCTCTTCCAGACCACTGTGTCCGGTCGTCCAGGTGAGGTTAACTTTTTGCATTGTGGATGGGAATACCTTACCGAAACGCTTAGATAGTCTGCCTGCAGAAAACGGTATGATGTCCTTTGAGGGTCTGTAATTATATTACGCTTCCATTTGATACTTCCGCTATTCGGATTGCCGAGAGGATGGCTCAAACTTCCGCTTTCTTCCTGTAGGTTGGAGGGTCATGCAGTCACAAAGATTTCCATACTCAACGACAATTGGAGTCTCGTGCTTTCGTACATCCCAGAGCCAGTGTAAGCTGCGCCTCATGGTTTTGGAACTTTCCCCGAATGAACTTGGTCTATCGCCTCTTCCTGTGTACGATTGGATTCATAGTTCTGTTACAGGGGAGTTCTTAGGCGTAGTGGCTGGAACGGTGACTGGTCTATCATGGCGTGCAGTAGTTTCTTTTTAAACCGGGGAGGGGGGGGAGGTGCATGTCTTCTATACAATGCCTCCCCCCCCCCGAGTTTTTTTTTCATTCGGCACTCGGAGTGGTTATCCGATTTGTTGAAATGCGTTAGCAAGACACAGTTGAGGATATATTCACCGTCATTATCACGAACATCCTATTTAGGACGACTGGAGGGTGAAGGCCTCTCCCAATTGGCCTTCACCCGCTCCTGTCCAGCGTTTCCCAAAGTCCATTCTTTGCTCCGAATATTGTTATTTTATACCTCCATCGAGTAAATGGCCTTTCCCTTCTTCTAGGCCCGTCTATGCATGTCAATTCTGTTACTAAGTCGGGTACACACTTTTTATACTAAAACCGCGCAGAGACGAGGACGGAAGATGTGACAAACTACAGCGCTCTAGTTTGTCACTTCTTCCGTCCTTTTCTCTGCGCTGTTTCTAGTGTCCATTCTGTTACCCTGGTGGTCCAGCCGTTGTACGTTTGTCTTGCCGTCAAAATTTCGACGTTGAGGAGTGCCTTATATGCTGCCCAGGTGATAGTGTTTCGCTCACTTTATTTAGGGCGGTAAATTTGTGGAACCGTAGGGTATGCAATATTCGGATCATGATCCGTGGCTGCGCGAATCGTATCGGTTTTTCTTCTCTTTTTCTTGCATTTCTCTTGCTTGGGCACATTGTTTGTGGGCTAAAGATTGGTTAAAGATTGGATATGAGTTAAAGATTTTTCGGCGGTTGTGAGTTCGGCCCCACCGCTTGACTCCAGAGCCACGATGAGCATTCTTACGTGAATGTTCTCTTGGAGGTTATCCGTACTAATTTTAGGGCGATTTTTAACTCGGCCGCGTGGCGCCATTTGCCTTTTGCCAGACCGAGCTTGCAGCGGAGAGAGAACCTTGGGAATATTGCAAAGTAATTTGAAAACGTATGCGATTAGAATCTATGCAGTGGACGTTGTTTTAGTTTTGTGCTTATAATATTACAGCGAACAGGCGTGGGGCTGGGCACCCGTCAAGATGCCCCTGCACTGAACCGAACCCCACTGTAGCACAGGGCTCTCTACTCAGGAAAGCGAGCTGTCATCCAAAAGGGCCGAAGGAACAATGACGCTCTCATGTTTCCATTTTGGTAGAGTAACAACAGATATCAGCCAGCAAAATCCTTCTCAGCACGTGCGGCTAAACTGATTTCCGTCGATGGAAACAGCGATGACATCAGGCGTCGCCAGTGAACCAAATGAGCAAAATTTAGTTTGTAGTGGTTCCATCGGCGCCGCATGTTTCTGCACCGGAAGGGCCGAAACAAAAGAAAAGAATGAAGGGGAAAATCTGGTGCATAAAATTCACGAGCTATTCGACTTTGTGAAGGTGAATGACCCGCGCAGCTTTTTAGCACACCACACACATAAAGGTCACAAATTTTGTGTGAGTAAATATAAAAGACATGAGCAACGATGAGAGAAGAGAATGCAAATTCAAAATTGAGAACAGCAAGTTTATATAATGAACGTTTATATAACGGGAGTCTAGCCTTAAAAATCACCCCCATGTTAAACATTTCGGGGTGTGTGTGTGTGTGTATTATATATGCAGAGAGGGAGGGAGAAGGAGAGAGGGAGCAATGCAACTTTGAAGATGGTAGAGAACACAAGAAAAAGATAAGTTTGAACAAGGTAGCGACCTCGATCATTGCCAACGCTTCAGCAAGAAGTTCGGTGCTCTTGCACTTGCCTTCATCAGAGCAAGTTTCTTTCTGTTTCCCTGACGAAGGCAAGTTTCTTTGCAAGAACGTTGGCAACAATCGAGGTCGCTACCTTGTCCAATCCACTGCTAATTTCAACTTTTTGCGCATTTCCAAAAAAAGCGCACCCCCCCCCCCCTCCCCCCCGCTTCACCCCTCCATTGCACTCCGAAATCCAGTGCACCCACTTAACTCGGGCGTGCCACAGCCAGTATATAATCTGTGGGGATCCTAGTGTCCCTACGCCTCGGCCGCATGTTTTCGCGAGCTGGGAGCCGCCGTTTTGGGTAGCCGTCGCGTCGCGTGAGTCGTTACCTCTTCGTGACCCCATGCGACGCGCCGAACCGGCTTGCCGCGAACGTGTGCGCGAGGGCGCGGGGGGAGGACAGGTTTGTCGCCTTTCTTCGCGCCACCCTCTCCCACAGCAGGGGAAGACCTCTCCCTCCCGAGCTTACCTGCGGGACCGTCGGGACGTGCGCGCATTCCACCGGGAGTCGACTGGGCGATTTGGTCAGAATCGGTTGGCTCGGCAGTGCCTACTCCGAATACCCCGATGACGGTGAACCCAACATTTAAAGTATCTATAAACGTTGGGTGAACCCAGTTGGCTCCACGGACTCTGCTGAGATTCTGCCCTGATTGGTCGCACGGGATGCCTCCACTGCTCTCGCGGCAATGATGACGGATATCGAGGTCAGAGTCCCGCGGCTTGAGCGAGCGAACGGAGCCACTGTCTCCCCGCAAGCGATGGTCGTGTCGTCAGGTACATGCCCTGTATCTGCCAGGCAATAAAGCCTTACTTTGGATTGCCTGTCTACGGCATGCGAGTACCCGAACCCGTGCGCGAGTCTTCGGATGGTGCGTAGCACTTTCTCTAGCGAAGCTAGCCGGGGTCCTGGTTAGCAGCCCGATCTCTGGTTAGCAGCCCGATCTCTAGGCGCCATTTCTCGTTTTTGGCGGCAACATGTTCCTTTGGCGGCAACATGTTCCTGATTTTGTTGCCGAGGCGTGGGCCGCTGTACTCGAGGATACGGTGGTACAGTCCTTCCGGGGCTGTGGCATAAGCAACGCACTGGATGGCTCCGAGGAAAGCGACCTGCGTGATGGACTGGCAGATGTTGGAGACAAGGCACCAGGCTACAACTTCAAGCGGAATTCTGCGAACTTTTTTTGGGACTGACTCAAGGGTCTTTTGGTGGTCTTGAAAGTGATGACTAAATTTTTTTGCAAAATGTTAGACGCATGTGCATTCCACGTGTTTATCCTACCGTAGAATCATCGCCGCCATCTTGAATTTTGGTGTCGTTCCGGGATATCGCCCACTCCCCATTTTGCCGGTGATCTCGACTTGCCTGCAGGGAGGCGCTTGCTCGGAATTTTGCGGTATGTCTAATATACATAGCAGTCGCAAATTGCAAGCAGCGAAGTGTATACAGTAGCCGACCGTTTTTGCGGACTCTAAAAATTAGGACTTGCTGGATATTCCCGACTTTCCCGAGGAACCGCAAGTTGTCACATAGGTGTAATGCACATGAACAACGGATATTTCGAACAAAATAAAGCCAAAAGTTCCATTTTTGGACAAAATTTTCCGCGACAGAGCCACGGTGCGACTCCAGGACGATGCCATTTTGAATCCTAAGCCACCTGGATAGCTTCGGATTGACTCCCGCCGGGGTAATCAACTTGATCCTTTGATCTTTCGCGACATTTCGAGAGAGAAGGGGAACCCCCGAGTAGTATGCGAAGCAGCATGGGGTCGACTCAAGTTCCCCATTAGTTCAGCTGCGCGAGCCCTCGTTGCATCAGTAGCAGCTTCTTGGCGGCGTTGACGTTTCCTTTCGGCTTCGCGAGCCCGAAGTTCGGGATCGGCCTGTCGCCGCTGCAGTTTCTTGGCAGTGTGCGTTCCCCAGACGGCTGTGGCTGCAGTTCGACGTACCCACGACGGGAAGGCCCGCTCGTCTCCGCTCCAAACAAGCCGTGAACGAGGCCAAACGCAACGGGTACGATGCGGAAAACACATGGATTCCAATCGAACCTCGCACGGTCACACTCACAATCGACCGCAAGACGGGCGTTGCTTGCAAGCGGAGACAGTTCCCCCTCGTGCAGGCCAGCGCCATAACGGTGCACAAGTCGCAGGGAGGAACGAACTCCTCCATCGTGTACGAGTACTGCAAAACCCACCCGCAAAAGTTGGTGTACGTCGCGCTCAGCCGCTATACAAACCTCGACAACCTCTACCTTTCCAACGCCGCCGGAGACCACCACTTCTACCACAAGGAAAGCAACGTGGACAAGAACATGGTCGAAGAGTTTCGACGCCTTGAGAAACACAGGCTCGACAGCATCACTCAACAGTACCTACGCGCCTTTCTAAACGATGTAGACCCAGAAACGGAATTCACAATAGCACTTGCAAATACCAGATCCCTCACGCGCCATGTGAAAGACATCGAGCGCGATCGCGGGCTCAACAAAGCGGACGTGCTCTGCCTCACGGAAAGATGGAACGCGACGCAACCCAGCATCAAAGGCTATGATGTGATCATGTGTACGGAGGAGGCAGAGCGGCCCGCCGGTGGTGTCGGGATCTACGTCAAGCGCCCGCTCAACGCAATGGATCTAGATCTACAACCAACAAGCCCAAGCCACAAGGGCGAGCACGGCGCCATTACACTCTACACACAAACAGCCACATCATCATCATCATCATGTACCTTGCGCCGAACCTCTCCCGGGCCAATGTGGAAAAGTACATCGAGAAGGCGATGCTGCAGATGCTGCAATACGAAACGACCTACAAGAACACGCCGTTCATACTCGCCGGGGATTTCAATGTCGACTGGCTCATGCAGCACATGGGGTCACGCTTCGCTGCATTTCATACTATTACAAGCAGCCCACAACCATCCGGGGAACGTGCATCGACCTCATCTTCAGCAACTTTAGGATTCATCCACTACAACAGGCAGCCCTTGACTTTACATTTCACAGACCGTAAGGCGGTCATAATCAAAGCGAAACGCCAACCACAGCTCGACGTCACCTACGTTGAACATGATGATGATAATTCCCAAATAAATACAAACTCATACCACGTACGTCTCTCTCTCTCTAATGCCTCTCCACTCTAACCCCCCCCCCACTTCCATTACAATTACACCATCTTCCTGTAGGGGAACCCCGAGTAGCAGGCGAAGCAGCCATGGGGTCAACGCAATTTCCCATTTCGTAGTTCTGGTAAGTGAAAAATTTGGTAGTTACCATGGAAACCAAACGTTAACTATAACGGTACCTACGTACCTCAACCTAACGAAAACGACGAACTGAAAACTAATGGGCACTTGAATCGACCCCGGGGCTGCTTCGCATACTACTCAGGGTTCCCCTACGGGAAGATGGTGTGCTCTAAACCCGCTCTCTGCTTGCAGTGTTTGCACTTGTCTTGTATGCCTGGGTAGTAATAGCTGTGTAAGACTGGGTTTGCGTACATCCCAGTTTGAATCCGTCTCCAAGCTGTGGGGCGGGTGGCGCTGCATTCGTTGAGGCGAGCGGACGTGCTTCGAATCGGCTCCTGCAATAATGACATTTAATGCAGCATAATTAGCCTGTACCACGATTTCCACTACGGTACTATATTCGAGAGGTCATCCGGTATCTCCCGATACCATTTTCGACTACCTGGTCCCAGTAGTTTTGGAGTTCTCTCCGATTTCTCGGTGTGCGGCGCCCCGACCACGCTAAGCCTACAGTAGGCCTAGCCCTTCACAGGCACCGACGGGCCGACTTCGGGCGGCTAGGCCTAGCGATAGGCCTCGCTGACCACGCCATGGCATCTACAACGACGGAAATGGATACCACGACGCTGACGGAAGAAAATGGTAGCCCGGATATGCAACTGGGCAACTATGAAGGCAACACGAGCATCGAAGTGCCCGGTGAGGACCTTAACCCTACGTACACAGCTGGTTGGACCACCACCGGCAAGCGCAACAAACAAGCCACGCCATCAACTGGTGAGTCCCCTGCCATTGATCGCCCATCAAGACCCAGAGAGAGAGCCAATTATGCCAAGAGGATAGCCACAGCTCTTACCAAGGCAGCTCGCATGCCGCAAGTGCTGCCTAGAGAGGATTTCAAGATCATTGTTCGACCACGTGGTGGCCTAAACCTAGCAAGAACAGAAGCAACTATCGTCATGTCCGCACTCTTAGCATCATCCGGAGTTCTTAAACAAGATGCCAGCGCAGACACAATCTGCAATAATAATGCCCAGAATATTATAGTCATCAGCACTCCGTGTCAGCAACGTGCTATGCAGTATCTCAGAATGAAGACTCTCTTTATTGGAGGCAAGACCCACGATATTTGCACGTACCAAGCCGCACAGGAAGATACCGCAAAAGGCGTCATTAGAGGAGTGGCTATTGAAGATACGCCACAGGATATTAATGCTAACATAGTCAATTCCGCCAACCCTTTGGCCCTGCAAGCCCACAGAATTGGAAATACAAGCACGATCATTGTACTTTTCGAAGGCCATAAAGTACCCAACTACGTCAAATACGGTCCTCTGTTACTCAAATGTAGCCTCTACCGCAAACATTTCGACGTTTGCCGACAGTGTGGTAAAATAGGACATAGGGGGGACGTTTGTCCCTTCCCAGATACAAGAGTTTGCATTGCATGCGGCGAAGCTAACCCTAACGCCGAGCATGCCCGCCATTGCAAACCTCGTTGCCAGCTGTGCAACGGATGTCACGTGACTGGGGCGAAAGTGTGCGCAAACAGGTACAAGATTCCATATATTGTAAAGCGAAGACAATGGGAGCTCAAGATGCAGGGCGACCAACAACATCAACAACAGCTGCGCAAACCCCCTGCCCTAGACCTAGCGGACTCCAACTTTCCCTCATTGCGTCAGCCTTCTAATGACAAGAACATGAGAAGTCGCTCGAAGTCCAGGAACAATAGCCAGCAACGCGGCAACGGTTCGCGGCAACGCAGTGTCAGCCGAAACAGCCAACCATCCCAATCGAAGGAACGTGTAGCCTGGGCGGATACCCTGAAAACGCCTGCGATGCAAGTATATCATCCCACCCAGGAATCGGCGACTTTGAAGGCCCTTCGAACTGAGAACGAGCAGATGAAGCAGCAAATTAAAAGCCTGGAGCAAATTAACAGGGATATTCAAGAGAAGATGAATCAACTAATCTCAATGCAGCAGCGCTCCCAGCAGGCACCTCCCACCCCTGCCCCGATTCCTACACCAACGGCAGTAACGCCTAGTACCTCGGAAGGAGACAATGAGCCGACTAACAAGAAGAGGGCGGTGGAGCTCTCTTCCACGCTAAAGGAAAAGAAATGGCAAGCACGACAGGACAAGCTTGAGGCGCGTGTCACAGCTCTTGAGGATAGATTCCAAGCATTTACAAAGGAGACTACTGACCATTTCCAACAGATTCACACTATGCTGCTACGGATGCAAGCCCAGCTTAACACTCTTGTTCCTCTTCAAGAGTCCCAACTTGAGCACGCAGCACCACCATCTATAATACCTTCGGGTCCTACAACCCTGGGACAGTCGACAATGCCTTTACCCCAAGTTCCACCCCCGGTGCAATACCCATCATGGCCTCCACAGTAAAAGATCTCCTCATTTGGCAGTGGAATTGCAATGGTTACCTAAGTAAAAAAGCACTCCTGCAACAGCACCTCACAACGCTTGCCCGCAAACCGGACATTATAATGGTACAGGAAACGCATAGCGAAGTTGCACCCAAGCTCTCTGGCTACCGCACGCACGCTAGCCCACCTAGTGCAAGAGCGGAAGCACGAGGAGTTGGGCGCGGAGTTTCCATATTTGTCCGTAAAGGCATCACGTTTGTCGAACATGAACTCTTAGAACGCAGCGCTATCGAGCATTGTGCTATAGAGGTCATCACCGGGAAGAAACAGCAAAGAAGCACTTTCCTCGTAACACTGTATAGTAACCCTAAGCACCGGCAGCAACGTTTTCGCGCACTGTTACACAAGGCATCGAGGCTCGCAAACGACAACACACTCATCATCGGCGGAGACTTCAACGCTCCACATCAAGACTGGGGCTATCCAACGTCTACACCCAAAGGCCGTTACCTCATAGAGGATGGAACCGAAGTCGGTCTCCATATGATCACGGACCCAACCGATCCCACTCGATGTGGCACTTCGATCTCAAGAGACACGACCACTGACCTAACACTTGTCAGTTGCCGGACACTCAGCGGCCTATCCGATGGAGAAACACCCATGAGGACTTAGGCAGTGATCATTATGTCCTCGAAATCACCGTTCCCCTCTCTGAAAAGACGCCGGAAGTCCGTAAACACACCCATACGGATTGAATAGCTTTCCGGAAATCTCTACCCACAGAAAGAATGGAGATAGATGACATTGAGGCTTGGGCGGCTGCTGTAGTCCAAACGACCAAGGAAGTCACGCAAGAAATAGAGACTGCGGAAGATATCCCCCAACTAGATAGTCACCTGGCGCATTTATTGGAAGCTAAGAAATCCGTCAAGGCTAGATGGCAGAAGCAACGTCTGAACCGTCGCCTCCGAAAAAAGGTGGCAATTCTCAATCGAAAAATCGAAGCCCACTGTAAGGTGTTATGTGCGCAACAGTGGCACGAGCTGTGTGCGGAGGCAGACGGGCAACTTCATAAGAGTAAGACTTGGAACTTGCTCCGGCATCTGCTCGATAACACCAAGACAAAGAGCCATCATCACAACACGTTACAACGTATCCTCCACAGAGCATTGGTGGCCATGGGGAAAAGCGAAGTAGAGAGAAGACTGGACGAAAAGTACTTACCCGTAACACCCACCCACGACCACCCGGAATACGCCGGAATGGATAACGCCGACCTAGACCGAGACATCGAAACATGGGAAGTTCGGGCTGCATTACTAACCCTGAACTGTAAGTCGGCAGCCGGTCCTGACCGGGGGGCGCTGTCAAAACAGCACACGACGAAAGGGCACGCGACAGAAGAGCACCGACATAACAGCACGGCGTCAAAAGGGCACCCGACAAAATAGCACGCGACAAAACAGCACGGCGTCAAAAGCGCACGCGACGGAACAGCACGTTGACAAAACAGCACAGCGTCAAAACAGCACAGCGACAGAACGGCACGATTTTATGGTACGCCTAAATGGGCAAATATTTTGATTTTAACATGAATAAAAACACTTTAGTGGGCGCAAACTGCTCTCGCTGAGGTTCTCTTCACGTTTCGTTACTCTTTCTCGGGAAAAATACTACGGCTTTAATTATTACAGCATGTGGGATATCTGAAATGAAAGAAGCAAAAGCCAGGCACGACATTTGGTAAAACTTTTGTTCCTTTTTAGGTAGCCCTACAATTTTTATGATAATAATAATAATAATATTAATAATAATAATAATAATAAGAATACTTTATTTCCGAATTTGCCGCTGACAGTTCTCCAAGACTGGTAGGCCCGGATCATTTCGTCCGCAGGCTTTCACATCTCTCCCAAAGTGGACCGCGTTAGCACGCGCTAAAACCGGTGACCGAGTCTAAAGTCACAGGCCTGCATCCTGGGAGACCTCCTGATCTGCACCGATGGCTGTGGGGGCCCCACCACCGCTGTCTTCTGGATTTCCTCCGGTAAACGGGTGCCAACTTGTACCTCTAAGACTTTATGCCAAAGGGCATACTATCGCAAAAAAAAAAAAAAGTCTAAAGTCAACGCCTGCGCTACGAACCCAAAGGAAATACTGTTCGCCCGGAATGCGATCAGAGCAAAATCGGTAATAAAAACCGCAGGGTAGTCTTGGTATGTCTGCTTTGCGCCGCAGAAACATTTTGCAATTTACGAGCTTTTTATTTTAGCGCCGTCTATGAAGCGACCGCCGAAACCTCCGCGCTGGGCTGTTAAGTGCGCCGTTCTTTGCGTGCATCTGCTCGGAATCCGTGCATTACCGAGTGAACCGTAGTGGTTTGGCGTTAAGTTAGCGGTTGCAGTGCTTGTGTGTGTGTGTTCTGTTTTGTTTTCATCATCTGCGGACGGATTTTAGGTCCTGATTTGCTGCCAGAGCGGGAAATTCCGACCCCGGCTGTTGAGACCAGCAGCAGTGTGGTGGTGGTGCCGGTGGTGCTCCGCAGTTCCGCGATGAAAACGTACCGGTATGGCACCGACTGACATAGAAATCGATATCGGGGAGTAAATACGTGTTTTCAATGCCACCCGCGCTTGTTATGTTCACCGATTAGTCATGTTTACGGAAGCGCGGACGTCGAATGCGGAGCGCGCATAGCATATGTGGGTCACGGTGATCCGTGCTCGCGATGGACTTTCGACGAGGCGATTGCTACGCTGTTGGCATTGCAATGCAATATAATCTTTCTTAACTAGACTTATGACGGTTACTGACGAAACGAAATTACCCGGGCGGAAAAATAACGCGACCGCACAACCAGTCAAATTACTATTCGAAGGTTGAGCAAAAGGGTTGACGTTCGGGCGAGTTAATATTGGTTGATCATGATCGTGATCATGATTGACCTAACTCTGCGCAGCGCATGTGGCCTGTCGCTCGGAGCCCACCTTTGTGAAACCGCTGCTTTCACCACAAATGCTTTACGCGACCAGCAGTAACTGTTTTGTAATTGTAATACTTTAGATTCCGTGGCAACGCAAAAGGATTAAAAGCTTTTCCTTTGACCGCGTTGTGAACCGGTTGAGCTATTTTCCAAATGCAGCGTTCACGCGTACCTCGAGCTGCGTTTCCACATTTGGCTGCCTGCTTATCCTGCTATCGACCAGCAGTGTGCGATGGAGAAAGTTATCCTTTCAAATCGTTTGGCAGTGTAATGCGTTGGCCTGAAAAAAAGTAAACAAAACGCCGTGATTTTAAAGGTTAGATTAAATTAAAAGGGGATGGTTTAATGCCAATCGGCTGTAATGACCAAACAATATATGGTATTTTAAATTGACTACAAGGAACCAGAAGTTATTGTAGTGTTGTATTGTATCGGCGGCTCGTGAAAGATCCCAAGTGGTCAAAATTAACCCGCAGCCCTCCACTACTGCGCGCCTCATCACCCATGAAGCGTCGGGGCGTAAACACCATAATGAATGAATGAATCAATCAATCAATCAATCAACCAACCAATCAATGCTGTATTGTAAAGGATAAAGTTGCTTCTAACATTTCAGGGGGTTCCGTTCCCTGTCGCAGCTTTGCGTGTGATAAATGGATTTTGATCCGTCTGCTTGCCGTCCAAGTGCACCCAACAAACCCTGGAGTTGGTCGTTGGTACAAAGTCGTTGCGATTTATCAACGGCATCCACCGATATCTCAACTCTGTGTGCGCTGGGGAAGCGATGCCGCAGAAACACGCCACAACCGCACTGCATTTTCTCCAGGCAGTGTCGTGCACATGCGTGCTGTCAGCGACTGTTTCTCGCTTTCTCTGGTTGTTCAATAACCCACCACCGCGCAGTGCTGACCAGGCGACGTTTGCGCCTAGAACGGCATCGCAGCATTGGCTAAAACAGTTGAAAGTTCCGCAAAAACTAAGCACGCGGTGCGAAATACTCCTGAACTACGCAGTGGAGCACACCACGCCGAGCGATGTTAGCAGCCCAGCGCGCTCAGGCAACGCTGGTCGGCCGCCGAGAGAACTGGTTTGAGAGTATTTTCCTCCTTTCCCGGCTGCTTATGGAAAATGGTGTATAGCAGGGGAGCAACTCATTGTACGTCTCCGCGTGCGCATTGTACGCTCTGCGTTCCACAGCAGCCACAGCCCCTTTGTTCCTCTTGGCGGCAACAAAAGCCGACCCAACCCTCGTTTTCTTGGAGGAGATGGATGTGGTCGAGGGGAAACGAGAGGGGGCAGTTGCTAACATGCGCATTGTGTGGAGGGATTTTGAACACGAGCCAGTTTATTTTGAGAGCGGGACTTGGAAACAGGCAAAACGCGTTCGGGTTGTTTCGTGGTCCACCCGTTCTTGCATCAATCGTTGCATCAATCGTTGGCTTTTCATTGTACCATGGCTTTTCATGTACCATTGTACCATGGCTTTTCATTGTACCATGGTACCATGTACCATTGTACCAAAAAGTGACAGTCTTTGATTCTCGCAATTTCTGGGAAAGTAAAGCCGTCACAAAGATGCACACGAACATGTTTATGTATTTTAGCGAATGAACTGCATATGTTTCTGCACAAATGCGGTTCCCAACAACAGAGTTTGTTGTTTATGGTGGGTGACCTGTTTTTATGAGCTCACCTGCTGCCGTCAGCAATTGTTAGGCCCCCGCAACACGCCGGCAAATTGAACAAAGCATGTTAGCCAGCAGTCTTCTAAGCCTTGCAGCAAGATAATAGGCGTCATAGGGGTGGACCACGAAACAACCCGAAACGCGTTTTGCCTGTCGCAAAATCCCACTCTCAAAATAAACTGGTTATTTCCCCTCGTGTTCAAAATCCCCTCCTCTCATATGCACATGTTAGCAGTTTCCCCCTCTCGTGCCCCCTCGACTTTCTCCCTCTCATCGAAAACGGAGGTTGGGTCGGCTTTTGTTGCCCCCAAGACGTACAAAGGGGCAGTGGCTGCCGCGGAGTGCAGAATGTTACAATGCGTGCGCGGGGATGTACAATGAGTGATCCCCTGCTATACTGGGAGTGGGGATCGCTTTCACTGATAAGGCGTCCCTGCCTTCCCTCCATCTTAAGCCGCGCTAACACCGGAAACACAGGCGTCAGAGTGCCGTGCAGATAAAAAGCAGGAGGGACGAAATAATTACCAACAATTGTGTCGATAGAAAGGCGGAGTAATAACAAACAGATTACACCACGCCATTCCAACATTAAGGATGGAAGGCCGTAATATTTATTTATTTATTTACCTCCTCTCCTCACCCACCCCAACTTAGGTTATTAAAGTCTTATTTATTTATTTATTTAAAGTTCTCGACAACACCGCAAGGGCCTCCTTGAGGGATGCACTGTGTACATGAATATAATACACACAAAATACAACATATATGAAGGGAAATAGTAATTCAAAAAAGTGTAAAAATAAATGTGTAGTATATATTAAACAGCCTAGTGATCAAGGAATGCAAAACATTTTCTGAGCAACAAGAGCTCGGAGGTCGTAGAAAAAGTATGCAGTAATGAACTTTCTTTTTCACTTTCGCGCAGAAACACAAGAACAGATGGAGAAGTGCATGTGCGACCTCCCTACAACATGTGCATTCAAAAAGTCAAGTTTTCAAGGAGAGTTTAAGAAGAGCCATGTCAATGCAAAAACTTTCGATGCAAGATAAAAGCAGACTGTTATAGACATGTTGGCATCGGTCAGCTGGCGCCTGGCTCAGTGCTCTGTCAACATGAAAGCAGCCGTGCGGCCGCAGTGGTCTGCTTGGAACTCGCAGGTGAACAGGGTTTACAAGGCAAGGGCAGTCACACTTGGAATGAATGCAGTCAAAAAGAAAAACCAGGTCACGCCTGGAACGCCTAATACGTAGCTCATCAAGATTCAGGAGCTTGAAAAGCCCCCCGTTCAGATAATAACTCACTGGTGAGTAAAAGTAAAATACGGTTCTAGTGAAGCACTTTTGAATCCTTTCTAGACGAAGAGACGACAAAGGGCTTAGACAATTCCAAATGGCACTGGCAAAGTCGAGCGTCGGTAAAATTATGTTGCGGTAGAGGGAGACAAAGCATTATCGGTCGGTGAATTTACTGGTGGCCCGGAAAATTACGCCAAGCGTTCAGACACAGGAGTTGGTCAGGTGGTTCACGTGTAGGTTGAAAAGAAGTTTTGCGTCCAATATATTACACCCAAATCACGCACTAAAGTAGCGCGTCTTGCGGGTACACCAAGCAGGGAATGTTGGAATATGAGCGGGGCAGACTTGCGAGTATATGTTATTAGGATAGTTTTGGAGAGATGGAGCTTCAAATAGTTGCTGTCGCACCACGTCGAAACTGCGTTGATGTCATTTTGCAGCAGGACGTGATCGTCTGGTGAAGAAACCGCGTGATAGGGCTTCATATCAGCGGCATACTGAGAGAGCGTACAGTGCCTAATAACAGGGTTGATGTCATTAACAAAAATGTTAAAGAGAAGAGGGCCCAGTGTCGAACCATGAGGTACCGCTGATATCATCGCCAAAGGCCGGGAGGTGACGCCTTCATAACAGACACAATTCAACCTGCCTTTAAATACTGCCGAACCAATGACAGAACTAGCTGGATAGACGGTATGCGGAATAGTTTGTGAACCCCGCCGCGGTGGGCTCAGTGGCTAAGGCGTTGCGCTGCTGAGCACGAGGTTTCGGGTTCGATTCCCGGCCGCGGCGGCCGCTTTTCTGATGGAGGCGAAAAGCAAAAATGCCCGTGTTATGAGATTTCGGCGCACGTTAAAGATCCCCAGGTGGTCAAAATTAATCCGGAGCCCGGTACGGCGCGCCTCATCGCCTGCGTTGCGTCGGCGCGTTAAACCCTACCATCAATAATCAATCAATAGGACAATTTGCGAAGCAGCAATATGGGGCAGTCACGGGAATGACTTGAACGGAAAAGGACTCACTTCTAAAAGTGTCACCGGGCGCCATGAGCATTATTGACTGATTGAAGTTTTTATTTCAGCAAGGAGGGCGTGTGCTGTACGGTGGGGAGAGGGGATGCAAGCAAGGGGATTTAAAGAATGTTAAAAAAAAAAAGTTGTCTAAGCAGCTTTGGCTCATCAGAGAAACATAAAACGCGTGGAAGAAAAATCAAGTGCCACCAAACATTTTGTGAAATAAACAAACTCGCTGGGTAGACAAACTTTCTATTTCCAGAAACATGCTATTGTAGGTTGAAAAAAAGAAACCGTACTGCAAATTTTATTAACATAAAAGGATGGGGGAAGCTTTTCTATACATATTCATAGTGGTGATACAGCGCGCGAAAAACAAGGACAAAAGGAAGAGGACAACAACACGAGCGCTGACTAACAACTGAAGTATTTATTACACCGTGAAAAAGTATATAAGAGCGTGCATGATCATAAGAATCTTCATGTACGTCTCACATATGCACAGAACAGCCACTCATTCAACAACTGGCAAGATAGGCTACTTCAAAATCAAGTAGCGATATGGACGGGCAACTAATACAATCATCTGAATTATTTTTCATACAAAAGGCTTCAGCTATCTCCCCTACTATCCTATCTTTGTGAGTCATTAAAACAACAGTAGCAATAAACAAGGGATAGCATCCGCAGCTCTTACAATGCGATGATAAATGTGACGTGGGCGTGCCCTTGAGGGAGTTTCGATGTTCGCGGTCGTGTATTGCGTTTCTTTGAAGTGCAAAAGAAAGTACATCGGCAAACAGGGCGATGCCTCAATGAGCGCTTGCGCGAACATTGAAATTGGCTGCATCGAAGCGGCTGCAAGTATGCAAGTTTGTATCACTCCTGCCTTGGCCACCAAGAGGTGGCTGGCAGTATTTATTAAATAAATAAAATAAATAAATAAATAAATAAATAAATAAATAAATAAATAAATAAATAAATAAATATCCCGTCATGGGGACACCTGTTATGCAGCCAACTGACTGAATTCTTTAGCACACGTTTTTTTATTATTTACGTCAGGTTGTTAATTTATATTCGCCCTTTATTTGTGGCATGCAAGTTAGATAAGACAATTGACTGGTGTTTACGATGGTCTAAACGCCTTCTTTACGTAAGTTTTTTTTAAATTACATACAAGTAAAAATTACATAAATGTACATGCACGCTCTCAATACCCCAAACATAACAAACATGTGAAGCCCCCAAAAATGCAACAAATCTTATGAAAAGCATTACGGTGACTCGGGTATTACGTAGGCTGGGCTGTCATGCTAAAAGAATTAGCGAACGCTGTTACCTCCAGCTTTTTTTTTTTTTACGGACACGTCTAAGATATTGTCGTGGAGGAAGAACGGGCCTTTTTGAAAACATATTTGAAAACATATGTGCAAGTTAACGCGGGAAAGAACTTTAATGAAGTACACAATGAGCATTTCAAATTTTTTTACAGAAAGTGAGTACGCAGACGGGCTACATACAGAAAAAGTTTACAAATTGTTGCAGATTTTCCACAACTTCTGGGTGCGCGTCTTGGCGAAATTTTGTCACGATGGGTGGGCGTTAGTTCTACTCCCGGAACTGCTGTGTTGCTGGCTTCCGTGTTCTCCTCAGTTAACCCATAGAAATGCAGTTGCTTATGACTTTCAGGATAGTTTTTTTCTAGGCATGTTGGAGAGTAACTGGCCTGCCATGCGGCCACATGTGCCTCAGAAACCCAGCAATGAGCCCGAATATAGTACGGGTCGTCAACGTCTAGGTTCCATGCTCGACTGCAATGTTTAACGCGCCGGCGCAACGCATATGCTGAGCCGCGCCGTAGTGGAGGGCTCCGGATTAATTTTTAACCCGGGGAACCCTTTTAAAGTGGCCCAAAAATCGTAAAAGGGGGATTCTGCTTTTCGCCTCCCTCAGAAAACGGCGGGCGTATACTGGCTTTTCGGGAATTTCCTGCCTTCCCTCACATTTTTTTACTTTCCTTCCTAAGTATCCGGTCGGACTGAAGCATTTAAATTTCGCCACAAAGGACTGACACCTCATTCTTCTGCTGGAGTTCTTTTTTCTTTACTTGCAGGCAGGGAGGCACGACCGTCTTTGCCCCCCCCCCCCCCCCCCCGCGGAACGAGCTCGCACAATGCCAGGCGGGCTCCCCTGCTCGTTACCACTAAAAGGGGCGCTCCCTCTCCAGCTCAGGGAGACGGCTTTCGCGGCCGGGGAGGCGAAACAGGGGGGAAGAAAGACAGGGATTATGGACAGTGGAATTTTGAGACACGGGGGGAGCGGGGAGGGAAAACTGCGACGGGGGAAATGCGACATGGGGAAACGTGCTACACCCCGTTATAGATAATAGCTATATATCATATTTTCGGGGAAAATCAAAAGTATCGAAGCTGCAAGCTGCAAAAGTATCAAGGTCCAAAACCTTAGTGCCGCTTCGCTTGATTCTAACTGCAGATATAGAAGCATTTCAGATGAAGACCACAGTATCGCCGCTTAGGTAACGCAATAAACCATTCATCGGGTAAAGTTCGTTTTTTTTTTTTTTAAATAGCGAGAAATCGGTGAGCGTGATCGCTAGTACAGCTTTATGTTGTCTGATATTCAGTGGTGCCGGCCCACTCCCATTTTCGATACATCATGTAACCTAAATAATATTGTGCCTGTAAAAGCGCTCACTGCACAGCCTGAATCGTGATACTCGCTTCTCAAGCGTAGGATCAATCGCATAGGCTACAATGTAAGTTCATCTGCTGGGGGTTTTTTTTTTTAATTTCTTTGATAGGGTCGTTGGTCCCGTGTCTCTGAAATTCTGCCAGTTCATATTGACAGCTGTGCCTATTATTGTGGTTGGGGCTATTTATATGGAAACAGCATTCGTATAATTTAATGGTCGCTTTAAAAAGGCTCCATCAGTTTTTCTTAGATGGATTCTTAAACAATGTACATTAACGTCAGGTCTGGTGCAGTTTCTCTGGAGGCACTATTTCTTAGTTTTCTTTACACATTATTGGCGGGTTGTGTAAATTTAGGCAGTTGTTCCGGATGGCCTAGTGAAGCTCTTTTCCTTAGTGTTTAATATTCGATATCCCCCAGTGATATCATCCGCATTTAAATCTCTGAGTATTTTCTGGTCGTGACCTTTCGCACGTTAACTGTCTTCAAGAGGAGGTCGATCTTCCGAAGCTGTAAAATATTCACATTGAGGATCAAGAAGACGACAAAGAAGAAAGTACCGCTTATGCAGCGGGAGTACGGGATCTCTATACTTTGCCATTAAATCGCAATTTTTGGACAGCCGCTCTGTCTCATGTCCAATAAAAAGGATAATGCCGTGACCAGGATTACCTCTGAGCCGCGTGGACAAGCACACTACCTGCCTCTGAGCAGCTGAGCAACCTGCAAGCAAAGGCACGGCGACGGAGTCTGCCGGAACCAAGGACAAAGGGGGCGCTGTCAAAACAGCACACGACGAAAGGGCACGCGACAGAAGAGCACCGACATAACAGCACGGCGTCAAAAGGGCACCCGACAAAATAGCACGCGACAAAACAGCACGGCGTCAAAAGCGCACGCGACGGAACAGCACGTTGACAAAACAGCACAGCGTCAAAACAGCACAGCGACAGAACGGCACGATTTTATGGTACGCCTAATGGGCAAATATTTTGATTTTAACATGAATAAAAACACTTTAGTGGGCGCAAACTGCTCTCGCTGAGGTTCTCTTCACGTTTCGTTACTCTTTCTCGGGAAAAATACTACGGCTTTAATTATTACAGCATGTGGGATATCTGAAATGAAAGAAGCAAAAGCCAGGCACGACATTTGGTAAAACTTTTGTTCCTTTTTAGGTAGCCCTACAATTTTTATGATAATAATAATAATAATATTAATAATAATAATAATAAGAAGAATACTTTATTTCCGAATTTGCCGCTGACAGTTCTCCAAGACTGGTAGGCCCGGATCATTTCGTCCGCAGGCTTTCACATCTCTCCCAAAGTGGACCGCGTTAGCACGCGCTAAAACCGGTGACCGAGTCTAAAGTCACAGGCCTGCATCCTGGGGAGACCTCCTGATCTGCACCGATGGCTGTGGGGGCCCCACCACCGCTGTCTTCGGATTTCCTCCGGTAAACGGGTGCCAACTTGTACCTCTAAGACTTTATGCCAAAGGGCATACTATCAGCAAAAAAAAAAAAAGTCTAAAGTCAACGCCTGCGCTACGAACCCAAAGGAAATACTGTTCGCCCGGAATGCGATCAGAGCAAAATCGTTAATAAAAACCGCAGGGTAGTCTTGGTATGTCTGCTTTGCGCCGCAGAAACATTTTGCAATTTACGAGCTTTTTATTTTAGCGCCGTCTATGAAGCGACCGCCGAAACCTCCGCGCTGGGCTGTTAAGTGCCGCCGTTCTTTGCGTGCATCTGCTCGGAATCCGTGCATTACCGAGTGAACCGTAGTGGTTTGGCGTTAAGTTAGCGGTTGCAGTGCTTGTGTGTGTGTGTTCTGTTTTGTTTTCATCATCTGCGGACGGATTTTAGGTCCTGATTTGCTGCCAGAGCGGGAAAATTCCGACCCCGGCTGTTGAGACCAGCAGCAGTGTGGTGGTGGTGCCGGTGGTGCTCCGCAGTTCCGCGATGAAAACGTACCGGTATGGCACCGACTGACATAGAAATCGATATCGGGGAGTAAATACGTGTTTTCAATGCCACCGCGCTTGTTATGTTCACCGATTAGTCATGTTTACGGAAGCGCGGACGTCGAATGCGGAGCGCGCATAGCATATGTGGGTCACGGTGATCCGTGCTCGCGATGGACTTTCGACGAGGCGATGCTACGCTGTTGCATTGCAATGCAATATAATCTTTCTTAACTAGACTTATGACGGTTACTGACGAAACGAAATTACCCGGGCGGAAAAATAACGCGACCGCACAACCAGTCAAATTACTATTCGAAGGTTGAGCAAAAGGGTTGACGTTCGGGCGAGTTAATATTGGTTGATCATGATCGTGATCATGATTGACCTAACTCTGCGCAGCGCATGTGGCCTGTCGCTCGGAGCCCACCTTTGTGAAACCGCTGCTTTCACCACAAATGCTTTACGCGACCAGCAGTAACTGTTTTGTAATTGTAATACTTTAGATTCCGTGGCAACGCAAAAGGATTAAAAGCTTTTCCTTTGACCGCGTTGTGAACCGGTTGAGCTATTTTCCAAATGCAGCGTTCACGCGTACCTCGAGCTGCGTTTCCACATTTGGCTGCCTGCTTATCCTGCTATCGACCAGCAGTGTGCGATGGAGAAAGTTATCCTTTCAAATCGTTTGGCAGTGTAATGCGTTGGCCTGAAAAAAAGTAAACAAAACGCCGTGATTTTAAAGGTTAGATTAGATTAAAAGGGGATGGTTTAATGCCAATCGGCTGTAATGACCAAACAATATATGGTATTTTAAATTGACTACAAGGAACCAGAAGTTATTGTAGTGTTGTATTGTATCGGCGCTCGTGAAAGATCCCCAAGTGGTCAAAATTAACCCGCAGCCCTCCACTACTGCGCGCCTCATCACCCATGAAGCGTCGGGGCGTTAAACACCATAATGAATGAATGAATCAATCAATCAATCAATCAACCAACCAATCAATGCTGTATTGTAAAGGATAAAGTTGCTTCTAACATTTCAGGGGGTTCCGTTCCCTGTCGCAGCTTTGCGTGTGATAAATGGATTTTGATCCGTCTGCTTGCCGTCCAAGTGCACCCAACAAACCCTGGAGTTGGTCGTTGGTACAAAGTCGTTGCGATTTATCAACGGCATCCACCGATATCTCAACTCTGTGTGCGCTGGGAAGCGATGCCGCAGAAACACGCCACAACCGCACTGCATTTTCTCCAGGCAGTGTCGTGCACATGCGTGCTGTCAGCGACTGTTTCTCGCTTTCTCTGGTTGTTCAATAACCCACCACCGCGCAGTGCTGACCAGGCGACGTTTGCGCCTTGAACGGCATCGCAGCATTGGCTAAAACAGTTGAAAGTTCCGCAAAAACTAAGCACGCGGTGCGAAATACTCCTGAACTACGCAGTGGAGCACACCACGCCGAGCGATGTTAGCAGCCCAGCGCGCTCAGGCAACGCTGGTCGGCCGCCGAGAGAACTGGTTTGAGAGTATTTTCCTCCTTTCCCGGCTGCTTATGGAAAATGGTGTATAGCAGGGGAGCAACTCATTGTACGTCTCCGCGTGCGCATTGTACGCTCTGCGTTCCACAGCAGCCACAGCCCCTTTGTTCCTCTTGGCGGCAACAAAAGCCGACCCAACCCTCGTTTTCTTGGAGGAGATGGATGTGGTCGAGGGGAAACGAGAGGGGGCAGTTGCTAACATGCGCATTGTGTGGAGGGATTTTGAACACGAGCCAGTTTATTTTGAGAGCGGGACTTGGAAACAGGCAAAACGCGTTCGGGTTGTTTCGTGGTCCACCCGTTCTTGCATCAATCGTTGCATCAATCGTTGGCTTTTCATTGTACCATGGCTTTTCATGTACCATTGTACCATGGCTTTTCATTGTACCATGGTACCATGTACCATTGTACCAAAAAGTGACAGTCTTTGATTCTCGCAATTTCTGGGAAAGTAAAGCCGTCAGAAAGATGCACACGAACATGTTTATGTATTTTAGCGAATGAACTGCATATGTTTCTGCACAAATGCGGTTCCCAACAACAGAGTTTGTTGTTTATGGTGGGTGACCTGTTTTTATGAGCTCACCTGCTGCCGTCAGCAATTGTTAGGCCCCCGCAACACGCCGGCAAATTGAACAAAGCATGTTAGCCAGCAGTCTTCTAAGCCTTGCACCAAGATAATAGGCGTCATAGGGGTGGACCACGAAACAACCCGAACGCGTTTTGCCTGTCGCAAAATCCCACTCTCAAAATAAACTGGTTATTTCCCCTCGTGTTCAAAATCCCTCCTCTCATATGCACATGTTAGCAGTTTCCCCCTCTCGTGCCCCCTCGACTTTCTCCCTCTCATCGAAAACGGAGGTTGGGTCGGCTTTTGTTGCCCCCAAGACGTACAAAGGGGCAGTGGCTGCCGCGGAGTGCAGAATGTTACAATGCGTGCGCGGGGATGTACAATGAGTGATCCCCTGCTATACTGGAAGTGGGGATCGCTTTCACTGATAAGGCGTCCCTGCCTTTCCCTCCATCTTAAGCCGCGCTAACACCGGAAACACAGGCGTCAGAGTGCCGTGCAGATAAAAAGCAGGAGGGACGAAATAATTACCAACAATTGTGTCGATAGAAAGGCGGAGTAATAACAAACAGATTACACCACGCCATTCCAACATTAAGGATGGAAGGCCGTAATATTTATTTATTTATTTACCTCCCCTCCTCACCCACCCCCACTTAGGTTATTAAAGTCTTATTTATTTATTTATTTAAAGTTCTCGACAACACCGCAAGGGCCTCCTTGAGGGATGCACTGTGTACATGAATATAATACACACAAAAGACAACATATATGAAGGGAAATAGTAATTCAAAAAAGTGTAAAAATAAATGTGTAGTATATATTAAACAGCCTAGTGATCAAGGAATGCAAAACATTTTCTGAGCAACAAGAGCTCGGAGGTCGTAGAAAAAGTATGCAGTAATGAACTTTCTTTTTCACTTTCGCGCAGAAACACAAGAACAGATGGAGAAGTGCATGTGCGACCTCCCTACAACATGTGCATTCAAAAAGTCAAGTTTTCAAGGAGAGTTTAAGAAGAGCCATGTCAATGCAAAAACTTTCGATGCAAGATAAAAACAGACTGTTATAGACATGTTGGCATCGGTCAGCTGGCGCCTGGCTCAGTGCTCTGTCAACATGAAAGCAGCCGTGCGGCCGCAGTGGTCTGCTTGGAACTCGCAGGTGAACAGGGTTTACAAGGCAAGGGCAGTCAAACTTGGAATGAATGCAGTCAAAAAGAAAAACCAGGTCACGCCTGGAACGCCTAATACGTAGCTCATCAAGATTCAGGAGCTTGAAAAGCCCCCCGTTCAGATAATAACTCACTGGTGAGTAAAAGTAAAATACGGTTCTAGTGAAGCACTTTTGAATCCTTTCTAGACGAAGAGACGACAAAGGGCTTAGACAATTCCAAATGGCACTGGCAAAGTCGAGCGTCGGTAAAATTATGTTGCGGTAGAGGGAGACAAAGCATTATCGGTCGGTGAATTTACTGGTGGCCCGGAAAATTACGCCAAGCGTTCAGACACAGGAGTTGGTCAGGTGGTTCACGTGTAGGTTGAAAAGAAGTTTTGCGTCCAATATTACACCCAAATCACGCACTAAAGTAGCGCGTCTTGCGGGTACACCAAGCAGGGAATGTTGGAATATGAGCGGGGCAGACTTGCGAGTATATGTTATTAGGATAGTTTTGGAGAGATGGAGCTTCAAATAGTTGCTGTCGCACCATGTCGAAACTGCGTTGATGTCATTTTGCAGCAGGACGTGATCGTCTGGTGAAGAAACCGCGTGATAGAGCTTCATATCAGCGGCATACTGAGAGAGCGTACAGTGCCTAATAACAGGGTGGATGTCATTAACAAAAATGTTAAAGAGAAGAGGGCCCAGTGTCGAACCATGAGGTACCGCTGATATCATCGCCAAAGGCCGGGAGGTGACGCCTTCATAACAGACACAATTCAACCTGCCTTTTAAATAACTGCCGAACCAATGACAGAACTCGCTGGATAGACGGTATGCGGATAGTTTGTGAACCCCGCCGCGGTGGCTCAGTGGCTAAGGCGTTGCGCTGCTGAGCACGAGGTTTCGGGTTCGATTCCCGGCCGCGGCGGCCGCTTTTCTGATGGAGGCGAAAAGCAAAAATGCCCGTGTGTATGAGATTTCGGCGCACGTTAAAGATCCCCAGGTGGTCAAAATTAATCCGGAGCCCGGTACGGCGCGCCTCATCGCCTGCGTTGCGTCGGCGCGTTAAACCCTACCATCAATAATCAATCAATAGGACAATTTGCGAAGCAGCAATATGGGGCAGTCACGGGAATGACTTGAACGGAAAAGGACTCGCTCTAAAAGTGTCACCGGCGCCATGAGCATTATTGACTGATTGAAGTTTTTATTTCAGCAAGGAGGGCGTGTGCTGTACGGTGGGGAGAGGGGATGCAAGCAAGGGGATTAAAGAATGTTAAAAAAAAAGTTGTCTAAGCAAGCTTTGCTCATCAGAGAAACATAAAACGCGTGGAAGAAAAATCAAGTGCCACCAAACATTTTGTGAAATAAACAAACTCGCTGGGTAGACAAACTTTCTATTTCCAGAAACATGCTATTGTAGGTTGAAAAAAAGAAACCTTACTGCAAATTTTATTAACATAAAAGGATGGGGGAAGCTTTTTCTATACATATTCATAGTGGTGATACAGCGCGCGAAAAACAAGGACAAAAGGAAGAGGACAACAACACGAGCGCTGACTAACAACTGAAGTATTTATTACACCGTGAAAAAGTATATAAGAGCGTGCATGATCATAAGAATCTTCATGTACGTCTCACATATGCACAGAACAGCCACTCATTCAACAACTGGCAAGATAGGCTACTTCAAAATCCAGTAGCGATATGGACGGGCAACTAATACAATCATCTGAATTATTTTTCATACAAAAGGCTTCAGCTATCTCCCCTACTATCCTATCTTTGTGAGTCATTAAAACAGCAGTAGCAATAAACAAGGGATAGCATCCGCAGCTCTTACAATGCGATGATAAATGTGACGTGGGCGTGCCCTTGAGGGAGTTTCGATGTTCGCGGTCGTGTATTGCGTTTCTTTGAAGTGCAAAAGAAAGTACATCGGGCAAACAGGGCGATGCCTCAATGAGCGCTTGCGCGAACATTGAAATTGGCTGCATCGAAGCGGCTGCAAGTATGCAAGTTTGTATCACTCCTGCCTTGGCCACCAAGAGGTGGCTGGCAGTATTTATTAAATAAATAAATTAATAAATAAATAAATAAATAAATAAATAAATAAATAAATAAATATCCCGTCATGGGGACACCTGTTATGCAGCCAACTGACTGAATTCTTTAGCACACGTTTTTTTATTATTTACGTCAGGTTGTTAATTTATATTCGCCCTTTATTTGTGGCATGCAAGTTAGATAAGACAATTGACTGGTGTTTACGATGGTCTAACGCCTTCTTTACGTAAGTTTTTTTAAATTACATACAATAAAAATTACATAAATTACATGCACGCTCTCAATATCCCAAACATAACAAACATGTGAGCCCCCAAAAATGCAACAAATCTTATGAAAAGCATTACGGTGACTCGGGTATTACGTAGGCTGGGCTGTCATGCTAAAAAGAATTAGCGAACGCTGTTCCCTCCAGCTTTTTTTTTTTTTTTTTTTTACGGACACGTCTAAGATATTGTCGTGGAGGAAGAACGGGCCTTTTTGAAAACATATTTGAAAACATATGTGCAAGTTAACGCGGGAAAGAACTTTAATGAAGTACACAATGAGCATTTCAAATTTTTTTACAGAAGTGAGTACGCAGACGGGCTACATACAGAAAAAGTTTACAAATTGTTGCAGATTTTCCACAACTTCTGGGTGCGCGTCTTGGCGAAATTTTTGTCACGATGGGTGGGCGTTAGTTCTACTCCCGGAACTGCTGTGTTGCTTGCTTCCGTGTTCTCCTCAGTTAATCCATAGAAATGCAGTTGCTTATGACTTTCAGGATAGTTTTTTTCTAGGCATGTTGGAGAGTAACTGGCCTGCCATGCGGCCACATGTGCCTCAGAACCTAGCAATGAGCCCGAATATAGTACGGGTCGTCAACGTCTAGGTTCCATGCTCGACTGCAATGTTTAACGCGCCGGCGCAACGCATATGCTGAGCCGCGCCGTAGTGGAGGGCTCCGGATTAATTTTGACCACCTGGGAACCTTTAACGTGCGCCGAAATCTCGTACACACGGGCGATTCTGCTTTTCGCCTCCATCAGAAAAGCGGTCGCGGCGCCTCACTCACTAGGCTTTAGCTGCGTGAACTTTCCTGCCTTCCCTCTACATCCTTTTTTACTTCCTTCCTAAGTATCCGGTCGGACTGAAGCATTTAAATTTCGCCACAAAGGACTGACACTTCATTCTTCTGCTGGAGTTCTTTTTTCTTTACTTGCAGGCAGGGAGGCACGACCGTCTTTGCCCCCCCCCCCCCCCCCCCCCCCGCGGAACGAGCTCGCACAATGCCAGGCGGGGCTCCCCTGCTCGTTACCACTAAAAGGGGCGCTCCCTCTCCAGCTCAGGGAGACGGCTTTCGCGGCCGGGGGAGGCGAAACAGGGGGGAAGAAAGACAGGGATTATGGACAGTGGAATTTTGAGACACGGGGGGAGCGGGGAGGGAAAACTGCGACGGGGGAAATGCGACATGGGGAAACGTGCTACACCCCGTCATAGATAATAGCTATATGTCATATTTTCGGGGAAAATCAAAGTATCGAAGCTGCAAGCTGCAAAAGTATCAAGGTCCAAAACCTTAGTGCCGCTTCGCTTGATTCTAACTGCAGATATAGAAGCATTTCAGATGAAGAGCACAGTATCGCAGCTTAGGTAACGCAATAAACCATTCATCGGGTAAAGTTCGTTTTTTTTTTTTTAAATAGCGAGAAATCGGTGAGCGTGATCGCTAGTACAGCTTTATGTTGTCTGATATTCAGTGGTGCCGGCCCACTCCCATTTTCGATACATCATGTAACCTAAATAATATTGTGCCTGTAAAAGCGCTCACTGCACAGCCTGAATCGTGATACTCGCTTCTCAAGCGTTCAGTGGAAGTTACGAAAGCACAATGTAAACATAGAAGTACTGATGCGTTCTGCTGTTCGTACTGCGCGCAGCATGCTTTGGTTTAGCTGCACAGTACTACGGGGCTTGGGGTTGTCTCAGACGACACTGGCCGATTGACGCAAGCAACGGTGTCTTACGTGACCCCATTTGGTCGAGCGAGCACTGTTCAGGGAACGAATATTTTCTCCTAGAACAAAAACAAGCCAGGTTTAAATGCGGGCAAAAAACGAACCAAACGCTTGCCACGGTATGGTGGCGCCATCTAGGTTACGGAACGTAAAGAAACGCACCGCTACAGGGTGGAGACAACCTTTGAAACGGTCCCGTGCCGCCGCAATTGGGCCAACGGGCTCAACGCGTTATTCTTTCGTTCCCACGAGACCTAGCAACGCGAAACAGACAATATGATTCAAACTTCTTCAGTAAACCGCGTTGCGGCGATAATTTTAGCGCGGTTTGACACAATGACTTGCTTCGGAATAAACGAAAGGATACAAGCAATGGAAGCACGGGAGAACATACTCGTACGATGACAAATTCGCATGCAGCATTTATTTCAAATAATTTCAGCCTTAGCAAATATATTATGTACGGACCGATGCAAATACATTGTGCACAAATACAAACATGTAAAGACAAATAAACTGACCCCCTCCCTGCTTCCCTTATACAGGCGCTCATGCATAGGTGAAGTAGTGGTGGGACATTTTTTTCCTACTTTGAAGTTGGGACATGTTTTCCGGCACCATTTGTTCCGGGACTATCAGTTCCGGGGCCAGTAGCTCCGGGACCATTTGTGCCGGGACCATATCGCCCGCACATCGTGCGTATGGTCTTTTGCTTAGCAGTTACACAGGAAAAAAACAAACACGCCTAAAGTTTAACGTACACTGCGATGACGTATACACTGCAAACACCCCACGAGATTAGCGTTTCACATCCTAAGCAGTTTTTTTCGCAATAAGGCGGGTGTTCGCGAACCACTTCCGTGCGGCCGGAGCCATGCACAGCGGATTGCGTATAACGCGGCTCTTTTTACGCCGCACCAGGCACCCTGAAACAAATTTAACGTTCTCTCGCATTTAGCAACATATGGCTGCGTTTATCTTTAATAAAGTAATTGTTTCTAGTAGAGCTACGGGCTTTTGGGCCTCTATTGATGCTGGCGCGCATGTTGGTATGAAGGCCGGATCACAGTCTGGTACGCCATGATGATTAAGATGATGATTATGATGATGATGATTAGAAGCCCTCCATCTGTATCGGGACGTCCGTTGCCACCAACCAACTTGCCTGTCTTATTCTACTCATTAAACCTACCCTCTATTACCCTAACGGGTTAGCCCTCCGCCTACCGGTTTTAAACTCGCTTCTCCTATTGCCGTTTTCCGCAGCGCCACCTGTAGGGGCTGGAAAGAGCGGATAGCGTTGAGCCGCCGAGCCAAAGAAAGCGAGTTAGATGCCCGCAATGGTGGTTGCATTTCAAATGAAGGAGAAGAGCGAACACGCCGGAGTGTCGCCGTTTAAATGCACGCGAAGAAGTGTGAAGTCCCTCACTGCGGAGCATCCCATATTCCAAATTTAGCGTTCTGGTTGTGAAGCCTAAAAAAGCTGAAAGAAATGAAAGCTTTTGTGTGCTTCTTTTATTGAGTCCGCACTGCGAATACAAAAAAGAAAAACGACATCAAGGCAAGAAAAGACCTTAACCCGGTGCCGAGGCATGCTTTGCAGCGGCCGTGATCTTTCGGCTCCCACAAGAAGATCTTCTCTTGCTGCTGTGTTCTTTTTCTGCTGTTTTATCGAAAGTGTAAAAAAAGAACAAGTGCCAGTTGCAATAGGCATGCCTCAGGTTATCATGAGCCGCTGCAACCCAAATCACCTGGAATATGATGGAAGCGAAAAAGCCGAAGTGTAATCCTTAAGCGCTACTATTCTGACGGATAATTTGCTTCTTACTGAAGTCCTACACCACTTAATTCTAATTTATACATGGGGGTTTCATTTGTTTAACAGCACAGAGGAGCTCTTATTGGGTATGAAATATTTCCGCAACAATATTGCGCGTCAAAGCAGCGTCCGCGAATATGAGCTACTGTGGATCGTGGCTCATTGGTGACCCGGCAGCTCACATTCTTCACTTTAGTGAAAAAGACCGTCACTATACATCGAAGTTTTCAAAAGAATGGCTTCAATGAGCAAATGAATAATTCAAACAACATTTATAAGAAAAGTAATTAAATAATAGAGGATCCAGGAACAATCCTCAGTAAATTAACACAGAAAAAAGTGTTCACGAAATATGCAGATTCATGGCTCTGCGTTAAATTACCACGAAAAGGGCACAGATGCCGTCTTCATAAAAATAGATCCCTGAATTCATGACCAAAAACCAATCAATACAACGGGATCGAGGAACCACCTTTAATAGGCAATTACTGGAGTAGTCGTTTCATAGAAATAATTGCACATATAACCATGCGTGAAAAAGAAAGTAATACGAACAAGTAAAATCTGTAATTGATATCAACGGCTCACTATTTTGTGTTGCTTCAGCCTATCACAGGCACACCTAAATCTCTTCCTGTACCGAAATCGCCCTCCACTAGAATATGCGGGTGCCTAAATGTCCATGTACTGATATGTTCCTGCACAGATAAGTCTTGTAAAAATAAGTTCAAATGAATGCGCTTTTCTATTCCTTACTTGCCGCAGAGTTTGGATTCCGTTCCGGCTAGTGCACTATGCCATACTACCTAGCAACGCCACCGCACCCAACTTTTACAGTGCTCATCTCTTGCAGTGTGCTGTTTTGTCGCGTGCTGTTTCGTCGCCGTGCTGTTTTGTCGCCGTGCTCTTCTGTCGCGTGCTGTTTTGACGCCGTGCTGTTTTGGCGCCGTGCTCTTCTGTCGTGTGCGGTTTTGTCGCTGTGCGCTCTTGTCGCTGTGCTGTTTTGACGCGTGCTGTTTTGACGCGTGCCCTTTTGACGCCGCGCTGTTATGTCGGTGCTATTCTGTCGCGTGCCGTTTCGTCGCGTGCTGTTCTGTCGGTATACCGTACTGATATGTTCCTGCACAGATAAGTCTTGTAAAAATAAGTTCAAATGAATGCGCTTTTCTATTCCTTACTTGCCGCAGAGTTTGGATTCCGTTCCGGCTAGTGCACTATGCCATAGTACCTAGCAACGCCACCGCACCCAACTTTTACAGTGCTCATCTCTTGCAGTGTGCTGTTTTGTCGCGTGCTGTTTCGTCGCCGTGCTCTTCTGTCGCGTGCTGTTTTGACGCCGTGCTGTTTTGGCGCCGTGCTCTTCTGTCGTGTGCGGTTTTGTCGCTGTGCGCTCTTGTCGCTGTGCTGTTTTGACGCGTGCTGTTTTGACGCGTGCCCTTTTGACGCCGCGCTGTTATGTCGGTGCTATTCTGTCGCGTGCCGTTTCGTCGCGTGCTGTTCTGTCGGTATACCCCTGACCGGGTATCGAACAAGGCACTCAAAAATCTCAACGATGCTGCAATTGACGCCCTTGCGAGATATTTCAGCGTCTGCTGGAGCACAGGCCGACTTCCTCGCCAATGGAAGTCTGCTAGGACCATCCTGATCCCGAAACCGGGTAAGCCGCCCAGCATCGAACACCTACGTCCCATTTCCCTTACCTCATGTATTGGCAAGGTCTTAGAACATGTATTCTTATGATTCGCTGGCAACGGTATCTAGAGGACAATGCACTCTACCCAAACACTATGGTGGGATTCCGTGAAAAGCTTAGCACCCAGGATGCCATGTTACTCCTCAAGCGGGAAATTGTCGACAACACATACCCGGATAATCGAGCAATTCTCGGACTCGATATACAAAATGCTTTCGACAAAGTTCAGCACTCCGCGATTCCTCCAACAAGTGACCAACCTCAACATGGGTCAGCGATCCTACAACTACATAAGAGATTTTTCTCACGGGAAGATACACCCAGATCTGTGCAGGCCAACTAGAGTTACCGGAGAAACAACTGGGCAGTGTGGGAACACCGCAAGGCTCCGTTATCTCTCCGCTACTCTTTAATCTAGTTATTGATCGGCGTAGCCAACCGCCTAGAACAAGTGAAAGACGTCCGGCACACCCTATACGCTGACGATGTTACCCTATGGGTGACAGGAGGGTAGTGATGGCCACATTGAAGAAACGCTACAGGAAGCTTGTCAATGTGATAGAGGAGCAGCTGGCCGGTACAGGCCTCAAATGCTCCCCGTCCAAGTCTGAGCTACTGATCATTCCGCCTTCCGGCCGACCGTAAAAGGGACTATACACAAAACATCCAAGTGCATACGAAAGAAGGGCAACTTATTCCTGAAGTGTCCAAGATCAGGATACTAGGAATGCTCCTTGAACGAGGTTGTGGCAACGGAGCAAACAGTGACCAAGATTGCGGCCAAGGCAGTCTCAGCGTCACAACTGATCCGGCGTGTTTCTAATAGAAGAGCAGGCATGAAGGAGAAGAGTCTCCTACGCCTCATTCAATCCTTTGCTATCAGCCATATCGCCTATGTTGCTGCCTTTCACAACTGGCGCAAACAAGAGCAAGACCGCATCAATGCTACTATCCGTAAAGTCTACAAGATCGCATTGGGTCTCCTACAAAGTGCGAGCACCGAAAGGCTTCTTGCTCTAGGGGTACACAATACCCTAGATGAAATAGCTGAAGCACAACGCGTCGCTCAACTTGAACGACTGTCTGCAACACGAACTGGACGTTACATACTACAAAGAGCCGGCCTTACACCTTCAAGCGACCCAGAGCTCATGAACGAAAGTCTACCAGATACACTTCGACAGCACCTCGTCGTATCACCACTACCCCGCAACATGCATCCTGGGCATAATCGGGAACGACGGCTCGCGAGGGCGAAAACCTTGATCGACCTCCATGCACGGGACAACGTAGCAGTGTATGTCGATGCAACCCATCTGCAGCACAACATGTACGTTGCCGCAACGATTGCCTGCCACTACGGGGGTACTTCAATCAGCAGCCGGCGTCCGAGTATCTACAATCGCCCAGGCAGAAGAAGTCGCCATCGCCCTGGCCATCACAGATCCCCGGTGTACAACGGTCCTCAGCGACTCCAAGACTCCACTACGCCAGAAACACAGTGTGTGCGGAAGCTGCTCGTATCCTTCGCGGTCTGTGCGAGCCAGTGAATCGTGCCATCTACATCAAATGGTTCCCTGCCCACATGGGACTTGATATCTCGGGGAAGGGCAACCCTAATCATAATGAGGACAGTCCACTCTGCAGTGCGAGATCTAGCTTGCCGCACGGCAGGGAACGACTGCACTGACTCCTCGGAGTCATACGACATGGGAAAGGAACCCCTGTTAGCCTACAGTGAAATTTTACAATGGTTACCGCAACAGTAGAAGATCTATGCCTCCCCCACACCTTGGTCTAACCGTACGGAGGCGGTCCCTCTTTCGTCAACTGCAAACTCACTCTGTTCTTACCCCCAGCCCTTGCCCGGTACGTTTGCCCCGAGGTGTACGCACGGACATCTGTCGTCTATGCCAAGAAGCACGAGCTACCCTGGTACATCTACTATGGAACCTTGCAGCCTTCCTACTAGCAACACTACGACGTTCCCACCGCCAGTTTGAAGCTGTGCAATGAGAAGCGAAGACTACGAACACAAGCCCGGGCCACTAGACTACTCAACAACGCACTAGACCAACAGAGGCCGGCTCGCCGTCCAGAGGGGATTACCCACGGCACCGCCCAGGATAATACCGGACACCACCGGTACTTGGGTTTGACAGTGCCTGGGACAACGACATACCCCTCACTGGACGGCTGAGCACTGGTCGCTCTCACTGGCGCCCTTAACAGGGTAGCCTCCCCTTGACTCGCTCTTGGGTGCTCTAATAAAGTTTTACTGCACTCCAAGCTGTGGCCTACTGCTTGTTGAGGGTTTTATGCGCTTCCGGGTAATAAAGTCTGCCTTTTCTGTAATGATCAAGCATTTCTTTATAGGTTACCATGCGATCCCTGTCTGCTCTGCGGAGAGTGAGTGGCTCGGTGGTTTCATTGGTGCTAGCCTGGTCTGCGAGTCCTCGGGCTATACTCAGTGACAACTTAAGAACGGCACCGGAAGTTGTTGCTGTGCCTTATCACCGTAACCGGATGTTTCTCCGCGCGGCGCAAGTAGGGCATTACTGGGAATATTTTGAACATGGCGTGAGCCGTTCCCGTGATTTTTTTGGACTTAATATGCTTATAAACGACTCCAGTGACGACAAACAAACTGCGTGAGACAAGGCAGACGACAAACAAACTGCGTGAGACAAGGCAGACGATATCACGCATTCATAGCAAACCCCTTTCAAAACGACAAACAAACTGCGTGAGACAAGGCAGACGATATCACGCATTCATAGCAAACCCCTTTCAAAACGCGCGCGCACTGACGTCACGGGTCCGGCGCTTTGGCGGAGTGATACACTAGATGAGGTGGTGCCGTTCTTGAGTTGCAACCGAGTATAGCTGGTGAGCGTTCTCATTTCCGGGTAGACCAGTTTCGAGAGTTTGCTGCAAGGGGCGGCAACATAGTGTTGTGCGTGGCGCTAACAGGCGACGAGATCGTGCACAATGTGACCGCGCTGCCGCAAAGCGACTACGACTACGACGAATACACTCCCGACTGGCCGCAACCATCAACGCAAGACATTGCCAATGCTTTGGCGTTTTTGTCCAATGTCTACGAACAAAACGCAACGCTCGCAGAGATGTAAGCAGACACACTCACACGAAAGAGAAATTTAAGGCAAGGAACCATTCACTTCTTCAGTCCTGTTTAAATGAAATAAAGTTAGTTTTTGTGACTCGCGGATCTTTCGGACTATTTTTCGCACCCCTCCCCGTCCAAAAAAAAAAACGGTCGGCTACTGTAGATATAAAATGACTTTATGGCTTGACGGTTGACAAGTAAAAAACGGAAAACAAAAAAAATTCGGACAGCGACCAGCTCTATTGTCCCTGCCCGAAACGAAGATGTTTCTTGCACTCGTTTTTAGTTTTACCATATGTACCGGGTGAGCGAGCTATTTGAGAACAGAATGTTCAGGCTCCACAGAATATCTCCAGCAAAATCACATTTAATTTGACCAAGCTTTGCAAAGTATTTCTCTTATGGTTTAATTCCATAACTAAATGAATCCGCCATTGGCAGCAAAAAGCGATGCGATTTGGCTTCGCAAACGGCTGCATACACGGATTAGGTGCTTTTTAGAGATGTTGGCCATTGAGTTAAAATGGCGGCCTTCAGCCAGTCTTTTGTATTATGCAGCCCTTTGTTGTTGGCCTCTCTCACAACGACGCCGCAGACATAGTAGTCGAGCGGATCTGGAGAACTAGGAGGCCACAAGTTGGGAGTGATGGGGTCGCAGGAGTTGTCAGCCGGCCACTATTGGGTAGCGCAGGTGGTGTGGGCAGGAGCCGAATCTTGCTGCAAGACATATGGTCTTCCTTTCGAAACTCTCTCTATCCATGGTTTTACATCGGTGGCAAGCACATCAACGTAACCGGCAGCGTTAATGCGGAGTCCTGCAAAAGTGTGGCGGCATGACGTCACCCTCATTGCTGACAACAGATAACACCACAGCCGGAGATATTAAGGGGTTCTGATGATGTCTGCCGGCTGACGGTGCTTTTTCCTTTTCGCCAGATGCCAAGTCACCGACACAACACATCAGCTCTGTCCGCACCTTGTAAATGAAAGACTTCGCTACTTTAAGAAAGGTGGCAATTTCCAAGTCACTGTGGCCAGAAAGGTGGCCAGGGCAACGAGGACTGCAAAGCGTTTCATTTCTTGCGTCAACTTGTACAATGCCATCTTTGAAGAAACTGCGCAGTATGAATGATTAGGGGTCGACGAACAAGAAGCTGTACGCCTAGATATATATGATGAGCCTGCTGGTGTCTACGGCAACGAGGAATAGCGTTCTCAAATACCTCACGCACCCAGTATATAATACACATAGAAGTCGCAATTTGCAAGCAGTGAAGCATTACCAGTGCGCCAGCAGATTCATGATTTCTACCAGCGTGTGAACTGCACAATGCATACAACTAAGGAAGCGGTCCAATCTACTACCACAACACGAGGTTGGGCAGCGTTACGCAGGACTATGCCCACTCTCAAAACAGCAAGAACTCAAGAGCAGGCCACAATGGCATGTGAATGAAACAGTACTTTCTTTATAGATTCCACTTTCTGCGCTCCCCACCCTGGAAGGTTGGTAAAAGTTTATTTTGAACAGGGGAAGCTGACAATGGTACAGACGTTCACAAACAGTAGCAGTTTACATTCACGCAGAAGATATTAATGTACACTGAAAGGCAATTTGCTACTAATGATCAATGCTCAGGATGGCCTAAACACAGCTACCTAGCAAGTATCAACGTCCATGTTTACAAATACAAAACAGCCAATGAACTGTGGCAACAAAAAAAATGTTAAATACATGATGAACTAGCAGAAGTGGCACACGAGACCTGTTTATGCCTAAATACATGCTTAAATGCTTAAATACTTAAATAAATGCTTAAATACATGCTTAAATGCTTAAATGCTTAAATACATGCTTTATGCCTAAATACATGCCTTACACTGCCCAGTAAGCAACTCAGCTAGTTGCAGAATATACGCTCATGACCAAGCATCCTAGCCATGCACTGATGGATGAAATGTTTGTGGGAACATAGAATCATAGAAACAGTTTTGGCTTGGCAGAGACAGCACACACCCTGCCTAGTGTCTTCTTCCCTTCACTCCCAATGACAAATTACTACGACTTGAATTCGACCCTGGCCTTTTGCTCGCATATGGCGATGTAGATGATCACACTTCCTCTGAACCACGCCGTGAACGCAGAAGCTTGACGACTTCGGGGATGTAGTAGCCTTCAGGTGGCGGAGGTGGGTCTTCGACCAAGACAGCAGCTATGTACTCAACTTTAAGGCACAGGATATCAGCGTCAACAAAGGGGCTCAGCTGCATTCCTTTGGCTGCCCCAGGGTCAAAAAGCGCATGGGTGACTTCACCGGGACCCACGTGATCAGACATCACTGTTGAAGGTAAGATAGTTGCTCCACCCGCAGTGAGTACATTCACATACGCTGGTATCCTGGAGGCACCAGCATAGATGACCACACGCCAGTCCCAAAAGGCTCCCTTGGCGTTTAGTGGCTGCTCGGCAATACGCTGACGCCACCGGCGTGGAGCATAGGCATCCGATCCCTGCACAAGGACATCATGGGCATTGTGCATGACAAAGTGCTTTTACGCCACCTCTGTGCCACATGTAAATATTCAAAAAAAAAAAAAAAAAGCTTCAATTCGCCATCCAAAAGCAACTTCAATCCGTCTGAAACAACAACTTATTTCATGAGAATCCAGTATATGCCCAGCTCCAGTAGAAATCTGTCTGTGTTAAACATAAATAGACCACTCAACCCCAACTCAATCATGTGCAAGTGAAAGCTGCAAATTATAGTGGTAATCTCACTACCATTCATGAAAAAAAAGAAAAAGAAAGAAAGAAGCAAGCTACTGGCCCCTTGCAGGTATGCTTATTGATGACCTTTGCTCCTGCAGATATACACCTGTCTGCAGCGCCGCATCAGGAGAAGGCAACATTTTATCCGTCCCGGAAACAAAAACATGGTGCGCATTTTATTTAATTGCCCGGCCTATCTCACACAGGAGTGGGTGAGTGAAAGAAATGCAAGTGGGAAACGTGCCACAGGTGAGCAGAAAATCTTGCAAAATGTTAAAAAAAAAAAAAACTCTTCTGATAAGAGATTTTGTTTTACTCTGCTAGTCCGCTGCGATGAGGCAACATGGTCAGGAGTGTACAGCATGCGCTACATACATTATGCGTAGTGCGCGGAGCCAAATTTTGCAGAGAATATGGTGCAAAAACCCAAACTTGGCAGCAGCCCAGGGCAACGCACATAGAGACTGCTGCAATGCATATACACATTCAAGTTGTTAAAAATATAAATGTGGTTTGTTTTTGTTAGGCACATGCATCTTTAAAAAGTGTTTTTCCTTTCAACTTTTCCACGTGCGCTTTAGATGCAGTTTCCCTCAAAAATGGCCATTTGGCGCGGCATTTCGTCCCTGCTTCAGTCAGTTGGCCGACTCATTTTTCTAGAGCCTTTTAATGCTCTGATAGTGATATTTTAATTGTGCAGCAGGACTTTGCGTGAAGCTTCATTTTTAGGAATTACAGTTAAACCTCGATATAACGAAGTTGTAAAAATTGGCACTTTGCTTCGTTATAATGAAATTTCGTTGCATCGAAATTCGGTACCTACCAAAGCAATCACTCCTTTATTTCCTCTGGAAGTAGTCCGTGACCTTCTTTCGTGTCTGGTTTTACATCAGATGTGGCCTCACAGTGCGCTCATAGGCCCACAGGGACTGCATTGCATCATGCTGCCCAGTCAAACTCTTGTAGCGCCGAAGCACGTCAATTGCATCAAGCACTTCGTGATTGCTTGGGGCTTCAATGTCCTCGGACATCAGTGTCACTGCCTGGGTCCTCCTGCGTGTTTCCCAGCATGCCCTGCACGATGGAGTCGTCTGTCACTTCCTCGGTAGCGACGACGCAAGAGTCGGCGTAGAGGAAGTCGTCCAGAGTGACACCATCAGGAGCGGCCCCGTCACTTTCCAGGTGCCTCCATGCTTCTTCAAGCCCCGCCTGATCGTTTTCCTCGCTCAGTGCATGAGTAGCGATCATAGCTTCTTCACTGTCTTCAGCGCTGTCGCATTTTTCGGGGGGTACTTGCTGTTCGAGCCAAACCATGCTCAAATCCGGCTTTCCGGAAGCAGTTGTGGATCACTTCCTTAGATGTCACCTTCCAGGATGCAGAGAACATCTCCAGAGCTTGAAAAATGTCCACCTTGGTGGGCCGTTTCAAGCGGAGATCGAACAGCAGCTTGTCGATCAGCCGCCGTTGATACGCGCATTTCACACTGTTGGTAATTCCCTGGTCAAGTGGTTGAACCAATGAAGTGCAGTTCGGTGGGAAAAATTGTAGCTGGACGTTTGTCAGCTCCACGTCGTCGACGTGATGGGCAGAACAATTTGTCCACCAAGAGGCACACGCTGCGGCCGCCACTCTTCATCTCCTTGTCGAACTCCCGAAGCCAGTCACGGAAGATGTCGCGGGACATCCACGCTTTCTTGTTCAGCGTATATTGCACTTCCAGCTTCCGAGCGTTCTTAAAGCACTGCGGCTTTTTATTTTTCCAATGACAAGTGGCACCCGCTTGTCGCTGGCATCCATGTTGACGCACAGAAGAGCCGTGATACGCAGCTTACTCTGCTTACCGCCGTGGCACCAATCCCCTTTCAGTACTAGCGTCCTATTTGGCAGCATCTGATAAAAAAATCCTGTTTCGTCCGCATTGTAGACTTCCGATGGCTGGTATCGCGTCAATATATTCGTATTTCTTTCTCCAGCCAAGTAGCGGCTTCAGGCACGTCGGCTGATGTTGACTCCCCGCACAGCACGCGTCCGAAAATCCCGTACCAAGCCTCGAAACGGTGGAGCCAACCACTGCTTGCCTTGAAGGAATCTTTGTCGAGCAGGCAACCAAAATCCTTCGCTTTCTGCTGCAAAATTGCACCACTCACTGGCACATTCTGCGCTATGGCGTCCATAAACCAGGAGAACACGGCCTTGTCTACATCCTGGTATGTAGCCGTCTTCAGTCGCTTGCGCTGGGCGCCCGTGCCACATTTTGCAGAGCTGAGAATCACGTCCTTAGCTTTTAAAATTGTTGACAGCGTACTTTGTGATATCGCGAATCGAGCTGCAACGTCTCTCTTTTTTTACCCTTTCGAAACGGCTTCCAGGATCACCGCTTTTTGCTCAAGTGAAATAGCTTACCGCTTACAGCCACTCATGGCGGCATCACACGCGGGAAACAAAAGCGACAAGAGAACGCACCAGGCCATGCGAAGGCACGAGAAAGAGGGAGACCACTTTGGGTGCTTTGGGTCGCAGCAAAGGAGCATGGGGGGAGGAGGTATGCAGTGTCGCGGCGGCTTGGCCGAATCCTGCACCGGTGAACGACCGACTCGCGGAGACGGCGTGGGCGTCGCTTCGCTACGATTCGTCGGATTTCAAACTTCAGCCATCGAGAGTCCTGATTGGAGCAATTCAAATTTATCAGGGCTCCAACCAACTTAACGGGGTATAGAAACCCGCCCGGAGACACTTATGACTTATCGTCGGCATTCTTCGGCGGCAATTTTCGGAGGCACCGAGTGGAGAGGTGCTGTCGCCTTTGTGCGAGCCATATAACGTTTGCTTACCCTTGTACATACTGTATATAAATGTTGCTTCAACTTTTCGTCGACTTGAGAACTTCATCGCTCTGCTTTATGCCGTGTCGATAGCGGACGGATCAAGGCAACATCGCTACACCGGTGGCTGCGCTTGGATGGCCAGTCGCAACAGTGGTGGCTGCGGGGAGCGGGCCCAGGCCTAACAGTGGAGACAGCGTCAGGATGGCTGATAACCAACATCGGTGACAAGCTGGGATGCGAGTCGCAACCTTGGTGACTGCGGTGGGATGCCCATTCGCAACAGCGGGAGGATTTCGCTGCTTCTTCCTTGCTTGCCGCGCGCCCCGGGAGGCCCGGCTGCGGGGGCTACCTAAGTCGCTCGCGCTGCCAACGTTTTCCCCTCAGACGTCGTCACGGGGAAATTGTCCTTGTGGGTAAATTTTCTTCATGTTCAGAGACTTCGTTGTAATGAAATTACAGCAACATTTGCTTCGTTATATCGAGATAAAATTTACATGCTTTTCAATGGGAATTAAGTTGTGTATGCCTTGTAACTTCGTTATATCGAGAATTTTGTTATATTGAGGTTTAACTGTAAATGACGCACTCGGGCAATGCCGAGAACAAGACTTATTGTACCTAGTCTGCCAAGACAAGGAATCTAGTGACACGTTGCACTAAATGACATCTCTGGGCCACTGACATTTTGATCAACAGCAATAATCTTTAATTTGCTTCTGCCACAAGAAGTGCAAAGCCAGTAAAGCCAGCATAAATGTTCCTGCAAGTCCTGTTAATTTACCATGCCTTTGTGCTAGTTACGCTTACAGCTTGTGTCACACTCGTCAAATCATCACCTTCAACAAAGTGTACAAAGTGTGCTATTATTAGTTGCCCTTGCCAAAATAGACGGCAAAAGGTGCGCTCTCACGTACCTTGACTTTCTGGGCCTTGGTCGTAGACAGGCTCTTCAGGTAAGCGTCAGTCATGGGGCCACCCCACTCAAATTCCTCTTCATCCAGGAATCTGCCAGCCTTGGCACACTCGTCCAGGTAAGCCGTATGCAAAATAAACTTCCCCGCAGCAAGGGCACCCAAGTAGCGTTCGCTTCTCATACACAGCACCAGAACCAGGTGAGTCATTTCCGGGTTGTAGGCCTTGGATGTGAGCAGCCTCCCATTAAGCTTAGCTACAATAGACGTGTAGTGGTTCTTCTGCTCATCTGAAAAGCCCGACAGCACAAACACCTTGTCAGGTGACTCCACTGCAGGCTCAACAGTGTCAGCGACACCTTCCTTCTCTTCCTCCTGCTCTCCCACATTCGCCTCCTCTTCCTCCTCTGGAGAGGGACTGGAATCTGACTTTTGTGGTTTGGCCAGTTTATCCGCAAGCCTGGCCATTTCCATTCTCCGTGTGGGATCATCCCATGTTATCTGAACAGATCCTGCTTCCGAATCTGACAGGCTTGCAAAAATCTCATTAGGTGAGCAGGCGAGCTTTGACCGAACGGGTGGCGCGGGGGCAGACTTTGGACGACTGTGTGGCGTAGAAGCCTTGGTGGGAGGAGGCGGTAGAGGGAGCAGGCTCCGCCGACGCTCAACCTCGGTGGCAAATCTCATGATTTCATCCAGTTGTGCATGGATTAGCTGATGGTCCGGTCTTTCCACTGCCTTTGGCTCTTCTGGAGGTGGCCTGACGGGCTTAGGAGGGGAAGTCTGTTGAGATCGTTGCTTGGGAATCAGCACTGCTGAGACATGACCCTCGAGGGAAAGTCGCCCATCCAGGGCACTGGGAAAATCTGCCTCATCAAGCCAGCTGCCAGCACCCTTACAGGCGTACACCCACCCACAGCTCACTAGCTTCTTCCCTTGCTCCCGGGCACAAAGCACTTCCCGGGGCACGGCTTCTCCGGGCTTCCCCTGGTGCACCATGTGCGTGCACTGCTCGGAGTAGGCAAGGACAAACTGGCCGCCCAGCTCACCAACAATGTCGCCCAGCTCCTTCTGGACGTGTGCCAGCTTCTTGGACACACAGACCACAGCTCCCGCGAGGGGGCGTGGTGCAGCACACTGCACTGGCGCCTTCTCAGGGCTTGGGCTGGCCAGAAGTTCCTTCAGGTCGTCCTGGGCACGGAACCGCTCGAGATACAGCTCAAGGTTTCTGGTAAATTGCTCGCCCAGAGACAGAGAACGAGACCTTCTGGGTGTGTCCCGGTTTTCCTTGGCCAGCAAAAAGCTTTCCTCCAGCCCTGTAATGTTCAGCTTTGGCTTGTAACTCCCATCGATGGGCTGTTGAAAGCTTTCATCCTCAGTGCTAGCATCGATGCTAGCCGTGCTACTGTTGATGCTGTGGTGACCTTCCGAAACGAGCTCCCTCAGGCGCTGACTCTGCAAGAAGCTCCCTGGGGTAGCCGCACTACTGGTCGATACTTTGCGTCTCCCATCAGGCGTGGAGGGTGGCTGTGTCGCCCCCATGTGGAGCCGCCCACACACAGCGTTGCCAGACTGCTCATCACCCCAAACAGGGCTTGCCACATCACCAGGTTTCTTGCCCGGGGTGAAGCTGCCAGTGCTTTGTACACTGCAGGTTTCCTGGGCTGGCCCAGTGGCTTCTGTACAAGGCCGCACCTTAGGGGAAACTCGTTCACTGGGCGTCCCGCAAGACATGTTAGGCCCGTCTGCACTGGAGTCGGGCACGGCTTCTCCGGGCTTCCCCTGGTGCACCATGTGCGTGCACTGCTCGGAGTAGGCAAGGACAAACTGGCCGCCCAGCTCACCAACAATGTCGCCCAGCTCCTTCTGGACGTGTGCCAGCTTCTTGGACACACAGACCACGGCTCCCGCGAGGGGGCGTGGTGCAGCACACTGCACTGGCGCCTTCTCGGGGCTAGGGCTTGGGCTGGCCAGAAGTTCCTTCAGGTCGTCCTGGGCACGTAACCGCTCGATATACAGCTCAATGTTTCTGACCACTTGCTCGCCCAGAGACAGAGAACGAGACCTTCTGGGTGTGTCCCGGTTTTCCTTGGCCACCAAAAAGCTTTCCTCCAGCCCTGTAATGTTCAGCTTTGGCTTGTAACTCCCATCGATGGGCTGTTGAAAGCTTTCATCCTCAGTGCTAGCATCGATGCTAGCCGTGCTACTGTTGATGCTGTGGTGACCTTCCGAAACGAGCTCCCTCAGGCGCTGACTCTGCAAGAAGCTCCCTGGGGTAGCCGCACTACTGGTCGATACTTTGCGTCTCCCATCAGGCGTGGAGGGTGGCTGTGTCGCCCCCATGTGGAGCCGCCCACACACAGCGTTGCCAGACTGCTCATCACCCCAAACAGGGCTTGCCACATCACCAGGTTTCTTGCCCGGGGTGAAGCTGCCAGTGCTTTGTACACTGCAGGTTTCCTGGGCTGGCCCAGTGGCTTCTGTACAAGGCCGCACCTCAGGGGAAACTCGTTCACTGGGCGTCCCGCAAGACATGTTAGGCCCGTCTGCACTGGAGTCGGGCTGCTGCAAAGCCTCCTCATCGCGCGCATCTTTTTGGCCACAGCTCATGTTAGGTGCAGGCGATACTGCAGGTGACAGGCTGTCAGGGCTAATGACCAGGAACATATCTTCATTCATTTTAAAGCCAGATTTCGCGCTAGCTATCAGCCAGTCCTTGGTGACCACAGCAAGCCCCCAGCTTGTAGCAGCCTTGAACTTGCTACCTTCAGGCTCCCGTGCAACCAAATGAGTGTTTGGCCGAAGCTTCCGCTGCTTGCTACGGTTGGCTGAGCGTGCAAGGAACTCTTGGCAAGTTGCACCAAGTGTTTCTGCCAGATGGATTAAGAACTCCCGCTCAGGAGAGCAGTACTGGCTGAAGGAAATCACGCAGTCACGCAAAGGTTCCTGTGATGGGGGTCTTGTAAATGGCAGGAAGAGAGTATTATCTTCAAATGGCAGCAAGCGTTCGAAGTGAATGCAGGCCTGTAGCCAACAGTAGGTCACTATCCTGCCACTCAAATGGCTGTACTCCTCTTGGGAGTCAACAACAAGGGGAACCACGTCTATTAACTGCTGCTCACCCATTTTTTCTACACCACTGTCTCTGAAAATTGTTCCACCATTGCGGGTGACGGCCTCTTCTAGAATCAGCTCATCTTCTTTCTTGAAGTCGTGGATTCTGAAAGTCATACCCGTGAAAAGTGCTTGGAAAGGTTCTACATTTTCCAGTGTTGACTGTGCAAGAGCACTGCTTCTCGCACTGGCCTCCGCAGGGCCCAGGGTGAAACTAGCCTCATCCTTGCCACTAGCACTGGTTGTGCTGACACTTCTTTCTTGGTATGATGTAGGCGCTGCATCCCAGACATTTGTGCCAACGTTCACTGAGCCTCTATACTGCTCCACGATGTCTGTGAAATCTGGCGCAAGAGCCGGGCTCTGTTCTAGTCCCACAGACTTCCTCCGACCCGTTGTGCTGCTGGGCAAACAATCCGACGGAAGCTCGGCACTGTCCACATTAGAGTGCAGGTCTGCAGCAGGTACATGTCGATCTTCTGGAGCTTTCCCGACATGCCAACTCTCTGCAAACCACTTGGCAGAGAGCACATGAGGTGTACGGCCGTGCCTTTGGATCAGCTTGACAATTTCGGACGGGCCCTCAGACTCGGCAACAACTACATGGGTCACTCCTTCCTTGTACTCGTCGAGTCGAGCACCGCCACAGGCATTGACCACCTTCCGCATTTTCTCCAGCTTCTCCTGAGCAAAGCCCCACAGCAAGACGCCAGCACCCATCGAGAAATTGGCCACAGCAAGTTGACAGTCTCTCTACATCCACGTCATCAACCGGGTCCCTGGGATGACCATCGGGCAGCACTAGGGAGCTCTCATTGGTGCACCCAGATTCGCTCAAGTGGGTCAAATCAATTTTCGAAGAAATGGCACTGCAGTCCCATGAGGGCAAACTGGAATTTGGATCCAGCCTATTGGGGGTGGACGTCTTGCGGGGCTCCACTGCATAGAGTGACTCGTCCAGAGCGTAACCTGCCTCGGCACTTTCGTGGAGCCAGCGAACATGGACACAGTGCAGCTTCCACAGGCATGCATGGTCGTACTTGTCCCCTGTCGCATCCAGCAGTGCCAAATGCGTCGTCTTCTTACAAAGAAGCTGGCCTGAGTAAGAGCCCCCGTTCACTCGACAAGGGCTTGCAGCTTCTTACGCTCAGCGGCGGGAACCTGGAAACAGGGAACAGCATCCCACAAAGTATCACGTATCGTGACAAGAACCACTGGCATGCATCATCGTGAGCCCCAAGCTGTGCAAGACTGGCACTGAAGGCGATTACTAACAGGGAGGCAATTGTCTCGTCCAGATTGCACGTGAAAGAACCAACATGAAATGGTGGAAAAAAAGGGGGCTAAATCTGAGAACAACAACTGAGGAAACACTGTCTGCCAGCATCAAAATTTCCAGTTTTTATTGGGACTGTGTGCGCCAGATATCCAGCGCTCAAATTGAGGAGGAAAACCCTGCTCCTGACGAACATGCGAAACTTCTATTCAGGCTTGCACATGAGGTGCCAATTCAGATTTAGCAAAGCATGTGGATGCAAGTGTAAACTCACACAAGCTAGAAGAGCAGCTGTTGGAGAATTTTGAAAAAGCAACAGCTCGGTAATCTATGTAGATTGTAAAGAATGAGCCTACATCCCCCTTTCTTCCTTCAAAAATGGTGCAGTCCCTGAGCGGCACACTCAGCTTCCCCAAAGCACAAATCTTGAGCACACAAAGCCAAGGGGTTAAACATTTCATTGATGTCCTAGAAATAATGCTATAACTTTGGAGCAGTATTCCCACAACGGAACCTTTCAGCATACATCTGAGCAAGACTGTGACATCACCACAGGGGGACCTCCATTCAGCCACTTCCTTCGCTCACACAAAGGATGTGACTGTCGGGCGGATGTCAGCATCTGCAGATCATACTAGGTTGCCAATCTCTACCGAAAAGCACAGCTGCCATAGCACCGGTGATGTCGCGTCAGCGGCCGTTTCTCCTAAAGCTCCCAATACTGCTTTCGGCCACGACCCAAAAAGCAACCGTGGACGTGATGCAGGTGATGCGAGGGCTAATAATTTCTGTCTCAGATACAGAACAACGTGCAAAGCAGTGGGTGGGGAAACGTGCACTAACCCTGCGGCGGGTATTTAATTACCACTTTTGTTAGCGATACAGATGACGATTTAGGGTGCCATTTGCACTCACATTATTAGCTCCTTTCTCCTATGTTTGTTTGCATCTTGAGCTGCATTCAGGCAAGTGATAAGAAGCTGTCTCTGGTGCTACCTGCGACACTTCATGGCCATAACAATGTGACGTTGCAGCAGCCGCCCGTGTTGCGGAATTTGCAGGCAGCATCTGTGGCTCCCTCAGTGTGCCTGTCATGTGTGCAGTGCGTGTTCGCATCCAGCACAAGAAAAAAAAAATGCAGGCCCTCCTTACCGACACAGGGGTCCACGCGAAGCTTGTTCAACCCTGTGAAATTGTAAACCAATCCCTCATGAAATCCCTATCAAAACAAATGCCCAACCCCTGCCCTGCTTGCCAAACCATTTCAGCAGCCCACCATGGGTCCTTTCGTCTGGCTTTCCAACTGCCCAGGGTGTCTAGCAAATTGCCTAATTCAATTTCCCTGACTTTTCCACGTTTTCCATGACCATTTTAAACGAAAATCCCTGACCACAGGCGCCATTCTGTGGAAACGGTCCATGAAGCATATAAAAAGCATATACAAAACACATTCTATCATAAGGAAAAACACATTTGTTGCAAGTGCCCTAATTCTCAAAATGCACTCTGATTAACTTCAGTTTGTTTGTTCAGCTTGAGGTTTGCTTGCCTTCTGTTACGGCTTCAGAGAGTTTATTTCATCTTGTGGGATAGAAGCTTTAAGTTGCGCTTCAGCGAGCACCTTTTGCTTTTTTTCTTGATTGTCCTGGCTCGACATGCAACGTGAACCACATGGTGCGCTTTTGTACGCGATTCGAGCACGTCGGCGTTGCGCATGTAATTTTTTGACGCCCGCGTCGACGATTCACGCATGCGGCAGCGTCTGTTTCGCTCAGGAAATGATGCACGTCGCGTGCGACAGTAGGAGGAGCCTGATGACTTGCGCCAATGGGGAGCCGCGCGCCTCATGGCGGCAGTTTCGCAGAGCTAGAGACAGCCGGCTGGCCCCGCCAGAGATGTTTAGGCTTAACACCCCAGCAGGTATTGCATGGGCGCTTTCACTAGCGGCGCGGATGGTGTTTTATAGTACCGTTTTCACCCACATTATAAGCTCCTTTAACACACAAGCAACTTTGTGCGTGCCTTGTGCGGCATTTTGGAGAGCACTTTGAAGCGGTCGCTCGAGCTCCCGTCACCACTTCACGGTCGAAGCCGCTGCCATGTTGCCGCCGCCGGCAGCACCGCGCACAGCGTGCGGGCGGTTCCACGGTAGCATTCAGCGTGCCTGTGGCGTGCGCGGCGTGTTTTCGCTAGAGCTCCCCTGGGGAGCTATATACAGGAACTCTAGTTTTCGCGAGCAGAAAACGCCCCATGCGGTTTCACGCTAAACCAAGTCATGTTCCTTTTTGATTATGTAATTCTGGCTCCCTGATGTCATAAGAAAGAAGTTCTTTCAAGATTAGCTCCCAAATAGCGCTGCCTTTTAAAATTCACCGGGAAAAAAAGCGCGTTGTGCGTGCAATTTGGGCCACCATCTACATCGTCCCTCTGCACAAGTGCACCCCAGCTGTAACCTGCGTGAACCCGCACGGAGAGTTTCTGCACGCGATTCGTACACGGTATTTTCATGGCCGCGTCGACGATTTCGTTGACTGCGGTGGCTCCTTTACTGCACAAGCAAGTGCGTTTGTGCCTTGAGTAGCATTTTAAAGAGCGGTTAGAAGCGGTCGCTGAGCTACTGCACACTCGCGGCCGGTGCTGCCCGCCATGTGCTGGCGCCTTCCGCTCGGCACCCGCACCGTGCGGGTGGTTTCCGCGGTGGCGTCAGCGCGCATCAGGCAGAAAAACCAGAAACTAAGTTTTCATGCGGTTCACGCTTTCATTCGCGCGCAAAAAGCGCTGCGTTTGGTAACTTCTTGGGGCCTCCAACACTGGTCTCCCCTATTCTAAAACTGTGTGGGCAGGTCCCCGAAGTGGTTTTCCCTGACTGGTTACTACTTGACTGAAAAATTCCCTGACAATTTCCTGACTTTTCCCTGTTTTCCCGTCGCTAGACACCCCTGGTGACCGAAACTCAGGATCTAGCTCGCCGAGCCACAGGCAACGTTCACAGGCACGCTCCCATTGTCATTCTTTCAGGGCTGCCCTGGTCTTCAGCAGGGCGGACCAAGAGCGGCCTACTCACAGTACAGCTGCGACTTGAACTGGCGAGAAATGGCGCACGCAGATCGAGCTAACTTCCCTTTTCTTTCTCTGGAGGGAGGGAGCGTCTGCTATTGGCTGGAAGTGATCTGGCCACCAGTGCAGGCAAGGAGGGGTTTCCAAATGCTAACTGAGGACAAGGAGGGAGGGGAGGGTGGCGAAGTTTGTGCTTATGACAGCAACACTGACGGCAACACGCGCTGCCAATACATGCCTCGCTTTCAAACAATAAAAATACTGCCTAAAACATCCATAGAGCTTTGGTAGTGGCTAGTTGCCAGACAAGCCTGCGAAATCCCACTGCCTCTGCCAGCAGGGATCAGATTGTCTGTAGTTCATGGGCAAAAACTTCGATCTCCGAATGGAGCAGCGAGCCAGAAGAAAATTGTGATGCAGGCGTCAGGTGGCACACGCTCCTAGGTGACACCTGGTGTATTTTTCTGCTGTGTGAATAAACCTCTAAAATCGCAGGAATGCCTAGGCTACTGCGTAGCCCAACGCCTTCCTACGCTCATGCACAAATGCCAGGTGATCCCACCAGTGTCTGCAGCTGCCTCATGGTGAAAGAACTGCCACTCACCTGTGAAACAGTGATGACCAGCCCCTTGAACGCTGGCAGGCGCATGTGTGCATACGATGGGTGGTTTGCATGAGCCAAATTGTACTGCTCTGTATCCCAGAAGAACTGAACCCAGCTCGGCTGCATGACGGGGAGCTTCTTACTGGCAGCTACGTGTACTTCTTCGACCCTACGTCCCCTGCACAAGCATCGAAAAGACACAAGTGCTAAAGCAAGCTGCCGATATCAGCAGATCAGTGTCGTGAATGCAAATTTACCATTCGGAGCAGCCAGCAGTTGCTCTGAACGCAGAAAAGGCAAAAGCATGAAAACTGATATCGACGCCCTATACCACTTTCCTACCACTACAACTTGAGACATCACGAATCATGAATGCATGGTGATACAAGATTGGTGAGGCTTGCCTAAGCATTCTTTAAGCTGACACCGAGGCCTGGCCAAGTAAAATTAATTGTTTATTCTACATTTACTTTCACAAGTAAACTCCTACCTGGTCACGCTCTTTTTAAAGCACAAACCTCAGCTAGCTAAACATTTATAAATAAGATTGCTCAGCCCTGCCAGTGGGCTGGCAGTCAGTTTCGAATTTCGTTGAAATGTTTCGCCTCGCATTGCCAAAGCACTCAAAGATGCACGCATGTGGAGTAAACACGAGAGCCTTACCGTATTTACTACCCCTAGTGCATATACAGTAGAACCCCGATACTACGACTTTCTCGGAACCGTGAAAAGCATCGTAAAATGCGGGCGTTGCAAAATCCAAACAACAATTGCGCCTATTAATCAGTTTTCGCGCGATGGATTCGCTGGAAACTTCAATGTAAACTACAAACTAACACTTTGCAGGGCTCAGAAACCCAACTGACTAAAAAATAAATTGCAAAAAGAATAATGCAGTGCGTGTGCCAATCACGCTGCATTAAAACAAACCTTGTACCGCAGCCCACTGCCGCAATTCCCGCCAGCCAGCACCAATTATGGCACATACGATCCCGACAAACACATGTGGAAGCATAAGCCTGTCAGCATAACCTAGTTGGAAATTTACTGCTGAGTGGCAGAAATAAGCACTGAACAGCCTCTGCTCGCCTTGAATGTCGCAGCAGGAACCCCTTTCTCGTGTGTGATCCTCCTCGCCTCAAACTGCAGCATCTCACACGACGCGGCATCATCTGTCAAAAATACTTCAACAGCTGTTCTTCCACGGCAGAAAACTTTCCTTGTTTTGGTACCCGAAACGCCCTCCTTCGGAGTGAACCCTTTTGCTTCTTCCAACCTCGCACGTGGCTCTCGTTCCCATTGAAGTGCTTTGTGGCGGCACGGTTCCCTTTTCCCTCGGCACTCAATAACAACGAGCTCGAATTTCGCTGTATAGTTATTGTAGCCCGTCGCTACTGAAGCAAAAGGTAACCACTGACCACAAAAGGTGAACATAAAGGGAAGATTTTGTAGCAGCGCGTATGCAGGAAAGGAGAGGCAAGGCTGGGGTTACATAGTGGCAGGGCTGATACAGCCTTGCACACCTCCGATGCAGAAATTAGTGTTTCTGACTGTGCATCTGCCTTTGCGTATGTTGTGAACACGTTTTCAATGCAGAAGAGAAAGGAAAGGGGGAAGGAGGCACACACTCGAGCAGTTCAGACTCCCCGTGGAAAGTATGAGAGAAGGGGCGTGCATGTGTCGGGAAGGGAGGAGAAGGTACAATGTTGCCGGTTAGGGCCCCTGGATGTTCCTCCTCACTTCCACTCTATCACGGCGGGGCAGCAAGAAGGAACATCTAGGTATGGAGGAGGAAAGAACGAAGGGACTATGCACGTGCAGTCTCGTGTATCACTGTGCTCCCATGCCACCGCGCTGCTGCCCAAAACATGCTTGTTTGTGCACGCGCGCCAATGGGTTGTGTTGGACAAGACAGGAAACGCAAAATATGCAAGTGTTTTTTTTTTCTTGTGCGTCCTCTTGTGCATAATTTGTGCATCCGCACAAATTATGCGAGGGTGCAAATTATGCGAGTAAATACAGTAGCATGCCCAACGCATTCACTAGGTCCACCTTTAGCCAGCTAGAGTCACCGAGCTGTAGTGGTGTTGGGGTTGTGTGCTCGTCTCGCATTCTGGAGGACCCTGGTTCACCCAGACAAATTTATTCGATTTTCTTTTCAGCTCAACCACTCAATGCTGTTTACAGGAGCATTTTGAACTTCTTTCCCATTTCTTATTCTTTGAACAATCGACCATTTTGTGCGCTCTGCAAGCCAGGGACACCCCATTTTTGACCTACTGAAAGCATTAAAATGCCAATCAGGGCACCCATCAGGTGGGAAACTATACCTGACCAGAAAGTGTTGTCACCTAAGCTAAACAAGCTGAGTAAATGCCCACTTACAAAGCAAGGCATGAAATTTCTGCCCCCGTGAAGTTGATATGTGAAGCTTACACAGCTCTTGAAAAGCATTTTTCTTTTTGGCACTGTTTGCTAATTTTAATTTATCCCTTTGTTGAAAGTCAAAATTTCAATCAAGATAGCACTTCGCTGCCACTGTGCAAAAGGGGTACTATTACTCCTGATTCAGGACATAACCTAAAATACACATTCCCAACCCAACAGGACCCAAACTAGGTTCCTGAGCATAACTATGCTTACGCAGTAGTTCTTAGTGGAATTTTTCCTCCATTACTAGGCACTTAGCTGTAAACTGTAATTGCCAAAAGTAAAAACAAAATAAAAATTCCACCAAGGAGGCACAGGTAAGTTATCATCATTGATTGCTACGTGCTACTGAAATAACTGGGGCTTGACTAGTGTCACTAGACAAGGTTACAGAGTATCGGCACTCTTTTCTCTCATTGTTCCATGCCGCCGCCATGATCATTGGTCAGTAAGCATCACGTGACATTTGTTTTACACTGCCAAGGTTCGTGGGCGCTGCCATTTTGTTGTTTTTGCGTTTTAGTCAGTCAACTCTGGTGGACTTAGCTAGACCTCCCTGCTCTGTGGCTGCGTGCAACTGATGCCGTTTCGAACACCAATCAAAGATAACACGTGTAGCAGCATTTCAGCAGCAGAAGTGTGCCAGAAGATGCCGTTTTGCTGCATCTTTGGCAGTGTTGTTTACAAACGACTTGGTCAAGTTAGCGGCGAGGCCATAGATGCGGCCATCTCTCAACTCTGATAAACACCAAAATGGCCGCCGTAGCTGACTTGCGTGCCTCAGTGGCAGTACTCTGAAACTCTATCTAGTGATACTAGGCATGATGTGGAAGCCAATCTGAAGTGACGTTCTCAGCCCTGTCCTTGGGAAGAGAATGCTGGCCAGCAGGAAGCAGACAAAGTGTGGCGACACTTGCACTGCTCTTGCCCCACGTTCTCTGGACATGGACGACTAGTGACTGCAAATGAGCTTAGTTTCGGGACTTCATACGCTGCTACACTGCCTAAACAAACATTGCATGTCCCCGCATTTGCTGTCTGTGTGATGCGAAATGTGCCACCATATGTCCCTGCATGTGTGCACGCATGTGCACGACGCGTATGTATGCTTTGTGCTAACTACTTTTACAAGGAAAGCTTTTAATCGTTCCAGGGTTTAGCACCAGCTGGCACCTGTGCACTCTTGAAGCACACTGTGTCGACTTAAGGTCATGAGGTACCCTCCACCGAACACAACTATGGAGCACGTATGGTCTTGGACAGTACAATTCGAGTAATCTTCTGCCCACAAGTATTTTGCTAATATGAAATTTTGCTAACCTGGCCAGTATAAACGAAGCCAGCGCACATCAAGAGTGCTTGTTTCCTTTTCCTCTTCACCGCATCGTCTGTAAAGCTGTGAAGGTTACAGAGTACTGGCTGAGGACACCGACTGGTCGGACTATGCCAAAGTCTTCAAACAACTTCCGCCTAGCACCTCTTTGCTCCTGTCTTTACTAAAACTCAAGATGGTGCCATCGCCTGTAGGACATGCAACAAAGCTATAAAGTCACCAAGGCCAGCCTATCGTAAGTGGCCAAGCGCAAGACTGCGTATGAGCAGTCTTCCACAATATTTCGGCAGAACTTATCAACGTAAACAAAAGTCAATGTACGCCATGCTCAGCACTGGGATGGAATTTCAAAGATCCTGAGCTTCACTCCATTGGAGTCAGATATGCCTGTAGATATCGACGATTTACCAGAAGAGCCAATAAATTCTGAAATGTGCAGTAGGCACGGACAGCAAAAATGAAGGCAGCTGTCAGTAATAGTTCATGTTGTAAACCTGCCTGCATAAGTCCGTCCTCTGCACTCACAGGAAGCACACTTAGAAAGCAGAGGAATGCCAGTCGCATCATTTGCCCAAGCACATGCACTGCTTGGAGAGTTGTTTGGATGCACACGTCACGAGTCAAGGGCAATCCCCCCTTAGAGGGGAGGCACGAAACCCATTCAGAAGAAGACAAAAACGTCAAAGTTGAATGCCGCACCACGGAAATGGCCAATCATGAAACACCCCGCCTTATATTGACAGCAGGACCAAATGGCAGGTGGACGTGTCCAGAGAATTCAAGAGAGCCCAATCCGCAAGTGTCTCAGCGACCACGGAGAGTGTTGAAGTGCGGAACTCAAGATGGAAGCAGAGCAGAGCAGAAAACAAGGAAGGAGTGCCAGGAGGTAGACGGCAAGGTCCAGGATGAGCAAGCCAGGGGTTGACGCTTGCCGGACATCGATGTCGCCACCCAAGCCTGAGTGGGAGTGGAGTGACGGCGCAGTGGTCCACCTTCAACAACGCATTGCTAATCTGCATTTTGGCGGCGCCAGCCAGCGATGGGCGAGTGCCGATTGTACAGCGTCAGCACGTCGTCAACACACGGTTCGACGGCAACGCTCCCGGTACCAGGAGCTGCCTCCTGTGCTGCAAGGCTGTGATGGCTGCAGCCACCGAGCTCAGACCTCACGAAAAATACAGCATTGGCAGTTCATCCACACCGCATCTCTATAAACACGCCTACACAAAAGCTCATTAGGACAGCCACGGCATGTCAACGCCGCAGTGACAGCACACTATAGGCTGGTATTCATTGAAAAGTGTCGCAGGCGATTTCTCCGCTGGCAACACTGAAAACCACCATGTCGGTGGCCACTGTGCCAGTGCATGCGCTTTGCGCCCGCATCATCGCAGAAAAAAAAAAACACCAGCGTCCATCGTCTGCTGCGTTTCAACGCGATTATCGGTAGTGGCTTCAACAGATATATTATTAATCGCACTCACATAATGTGGTGGCGCTATACCTGCTGTCGAGCACTCTGCATCACCGCAGGATGAAACCACGGCTGCAAACGGGGCGCATAAGTCCGACGCTGCAGCTGGCTGCCGTTGCGGATGTCGAAGCAAGTGCACCCACACCATATACCACGACTTTGCCTGGTCAGTGCCCTCTAATACGTGGTTGAGTACAAAAAACCGAATAGTTTCATTGGAGAAATGTTTCACGAGTACGCCGATTTAACGCTGGCTTTCTCGTGCGCTAAATGTTTCACACTCAGCAAAACAATTCACCCCTGACATTAGAGCGCGGCAGCTGGAAATTAGCTGATCTGCATCGGCGACTTCATACGCATCTGGCGATAGGTAGGTCATACTGTGCTGCCACTCCACAGTACTTGGTGTCGAGGTATTACTTTGCATTCAGTGAGTGGGCAACGGTTTGGAAATGATGCAGTTCCTGCTGTCAAACGGACCACTGCGCTTACGTTGTAACCTTTGTGCCACAACCGACTCGCACTCACTCTAGGTGTACGCAGATGCTGATGTTGAATTGCAGATAAGGTTGTCACACTCATGAGCGGAACCGATTTTTCGCATAACCAACGCTATCGCGGTACAACCTGATTATCGAATCTACTTGCACACGCCTTGCACGGAAACACAAGGTCACGTCGCCGCCCATTACCTGCCTGGCCGCCATGAAGACATGGAGAAGAGGGGTGCCTGATCTGGGGCCGTGCATATAGTGTCGCCCTTAGCAACAGACGCTTGGCCCGTGGATATTGCAGCGCACTCGCATGGCTGCCTGCATGAATTCCACGCTGATGAATACCTCCTATAGGTAGGTCTACTCGGTAAGGACATTTCTGTGAGGACATTTTACGAACTTGTATATTAGATGCATTTTGATGGTTGAACTGTAATTATTAGTGGGGTTTGGGTAGTTCAGTATTGTCATTAGTCATTAGTTTTTTGTTATAAGTTGCTCTCGTTTTGTGTTGTCTTTTTTAATAGTGTGTGTCTGGGAATTTTCTAGGCTTTTGATAAATATGGTTTGTCTAACATACTAAAGCCTCTCGTGTCCATCCTTTCCTGGCCGCCTAATGGTACGTAACAAAACAGACTCGCAAAGAAGCTGTGAACTCCCGCAGTGCCACCCAAATTCCTTTCCACAAGGTGCGTGCATGCTTCGTGACAAGACACACAACAAGATACCCTTTAAGAAAAGGATAAACTTAACAACATGTAAACGTGATACAGGCGATAAAGTTTTTGATTGATTGTCGGGTTTAACGCGCCGACGCCAACGCAGGCGATGAGGCACGCCGTAGTGGAGGGCTCCGGATTAATTTTGACCGCCTGGGGATCTTTATCGTGCGCCGAAATCTCGTACACACGGGCGTTTTTGCTTTTCGCCTCCATCAGAAAAGCGGCCGGGAATCGAACCCGCGACCTCGTGCTCAACAGGCGATAAAGTGTCAACAAAGAGCAAGCAGTGCAAGAATGACACTTGCACATTGTCCGAACAACGCTGCCCAAAAGCCGGGATCCCCTACTTTGCAATGCATAAATGTGGGAAAAGTTGGTACAAATTTGAAATAGCATGGGAAGTGGTGGCAAATTTTGAAGCGCAATGGTGAGCTCCTTCCTTTATGTGAAAAAGTGACATTCTGCTCAGATGCCCTTGAGCAAGCTCCAATGTATTTACATGTTCAGAATGCGTATCAGCTCCCTTTTTACGGGCTTGTCAATGCTAACACCTGCTGCTGACAACAACAACACAGTAACTGCCTCCACATCTTACCTTTACCTGCCAGCTCACTATCTCACGGGTGGTGAAGGACCCAAGGACGCCTGTTTCCAGCAACGTCTTCCTGGCGCCCACACATGCAGTATGCCACTGTGCGCATGTTTTTTCCATAAGCAGCCGAGTGTGGACTCACCAGCCACGACGTGCGTGACGCGGGACGTGAGCGGTGCCACCATGGAGCCGCCCATGAGCTCGACGAGCGTCTTGAGGCGCTCCCGCTCCCCGCTGGCCAGCGCAGAGGACGTGAGGACCAGGTTGTGGAAGGCCAAGCTGTACACGGGCTCGGCCTGACGGGCAGCGCCACCTGCGTCCTGATGGCCATGGAGGACGCACAGGGGGCCCACCACGCGCGCCTGGATCTGCCGCAGGTGCTCAAATGCCGCCCCGGCAAACGGGTCGCACACAAACACCTCGGTCGGGTCGCACCGCTTCCTGCCGAGGCAGACACGAGCGGTGGCCCAGCTCGGCTCCATCTTCTCTTCTGCGGCTGCCTTGAAGGCTGCCTGCATGGCAGGGCTGGCATCGGCCGCTGTTTTGCCCTCGGGCAGCACAAACAGCAGCCTGCCATCAGGCACAGAATCCATTGCTGCCCACAGCTTGGGTGGCAAGCCAAGGCGGCAGCCCGCTACTGTAATTCAGCGGTTTCCACTGCAGCAGCCAGGAACCTGCAAAAGTTCGCCCGCGGGCAAAAGTATGTACGTTTACATTTCCATGAACGTACAAGCAAATGTCTAAAAACTCAAGCCCTTGAGTTACTAATTTCAAACCACTTGTGGCTCGCTTTGTGTACACAAAGCTTGGCCTGAGCATTTTTTTTTTTGCTAACGTATTATGATGTGTATGGAAGTGGAATACCTTGGCCCCACTCATTTTACAAAGATAACAATGCCCCACCTTGCCTAAGTTAATATGAATTAAGTAATATATTCTAAAATCCCTGCACAAGAGTCAAATCATTGTTTTGGGCAAATAAGCTCGGCCAGTTTGACCGGGCTTGTCCAATTAACACGTAGATCTAGCTTTAAAAAAAAAAACCATTAAACAGAACTTGCTTCCCTCATTTTACATGAACAAATTACTTTGCCTGTAATTTTTCTAATACATGTAAAAACCTTGCACACACCGATGTTTTTGTATATCGCCTCCATCAGAAGCCCAGCTGTTGCATCTAAGTATGCACCAGTTTGTCATACCACTGCCGTGTTTTACCTTGAAATTTGTCGTAAGCTGCAAGCCCACATTTCCAGTTCAAAGGTTTAAAATAGGAGTTTTATGTGCAAAGCTGCACCTAGCTATGGGGTGCCATGGTACAAGGACTCAGATTTCCTCTAACGTGTCACACAACCTAGTAAACACCAGTATTTCTTTTCTTCGTCAGAATGGAGATGGAAGCTTGAACTTGCAAACTGGTGCTCATTAGAGCAACGTCCCAGCCACCACAGTGAGTATTCTTTTCTGGGGCGACAGAACTTCACAATTGATGCCCCACCACATAAACGTGCCTGGTGCAGCACACAAATTGCAGCTTCAAGATCATGACTGTGACCTCGCAGTCGCATATATTGTCGCTTCCACTTGCCTGCAAAACATTCAACAAAGCAAGCTGAGGGCCTTCTCTCAAACAGTAAGGCTGCAATTACCAGTGTCCTAAATAATCCCAATTATGTATAGCTTCACGTAAGCAAACAGGTCGCTTCCATTTAGGGCCATTGCACTCAGCAGATCTCCACACAAACTAGTTTCGCGAAGGAAGCTTCTTTTTTGTAAGAACACACATTTTGTAGCACAACGCTGGCTGCACCAAGAGGCTGCAAATGCCCACCAGAACTAGAACTACGTCGTTAGACTACAAGTTCAGCTTATTTGTTGTGATGATCCACCGGTAATGCATTACATCGCGACAATGACGAGTTCTTCCTTTATGGACACATCAGTTGCTGAAGCAGTGAAGAAATTAGAGTTATTCATAGGTGCCGTCAAGTAAAGAATTCCCCAATGAGTAGTGAACCGAAATCGGAATTGTCTCATGCGTCACGCGTAAGCCTGAAAAAGAGGTCCACGGTAGGAAAACCTGCGGCCACGGGTACAGCCTTAGATGAGTTTTTGCTGAGCGCAGACCTACCCCAAATTATTAGTGTCTGCTCTCTTTGCTGTGCCCTTCACCAGATGTGCAAAACGGAAAGCGAACAAAGCAGCAACAGCGTTACGGCGTCGACCTCACCGCGCTGCACCTCGGCTGCATTTGAGGTAAATACTTCACCCCAAGACCTAAAGACAGTTTGCAGTGGTATGCAGGACTAGTGTGGATATGGTATGCTCACCTTCAAAACGACACCTGAAATAAAGGAAGTACAATGAATAACCAGAGCCCGAAGAATCCACTATGATCCGCTTAATGAGCTCCACCATGGACGTTGAAGTCAGAAAAAATCTGAGGATGAACTAGGGTCTATTCGTTTCACCTGCACCGCGTGAACCAGTTCAGGCCAACGTTTTAGAAAAAAGTATCTATAAACGTTGGTTCAGGCGGTGCCGCACTTCGCCGTTCGTTTCAGCGGTGCAGCTTGCGGCACCTGAACCGCCGCCGTTCGATTCACCGGTAGGTGCCGACGGGTGCAGGACGGGTTCATGGCTTTGCCCTGCACTCCCTGCGAGGAGTGCAGAAGCAGACCGAAAACATGTGCAGGTCTGGTTCCGCCGAAGGCGGAACCCGCTTGCACCGCCGTGAACTGGTTCAAGAGGCTGCAGGCTGAATCGAATAGACCCCTAGTGTCTACGCAGTAGGAGGAGAAGGATTGCTTTTAATAGCGATACACCCTGCTCCTTACTATGCGTATAAATCGTAACGTCCGACACAAAGCTAAAAAACAAGGCACAGCTTGTTTTACCGCCTTGCCTTTTTCGAACTGTAGCTGTTGTCTGAAACGAATGCCATTGTCACGCACAACAATAAGAGCTAACAAAACACTTACACACGTTTCCACTGCCCCACATAAAACGAACGACGTCCGTTGCGTACAGTCACAGAATAGGGAGGCGATCTGAAGGTAATCGCGCGAGCGCGCCCGGACCTCCGGCAGGGTCGTTCCGTTCCGGCCAAAATCATTCCGGCGGCCGGAACGGGGTGCATTCCGGCCGAAAATCGCTCTCCGCCAGAAGTTGCAACTTCAACTTCGCCGGACCGCGATGATGACGCGTTTCGCCAGCCATCATCCAACGCCCTGATTGGTTCCTACCGACCTCCTACTGGCCAATCAGGGCTATCAGAAGGTTTCAGGCTAAACAACATGGCGGCGTTGCTCAAGCGAAGCGATGCGGAGGAAAATAGTCGCACCGGCTTATAGTACGTCGCGACTATTTTGTGACTGCTTGAATCGAGGTATAAATCCACGAAGCATTTGTTTGTGCCGGCGGAAGCATACCTGCACTGCGCTTAGTTTGAGATCCGCAGTGCCGCGATATTATGGCAGCAAGCATACCCCGATGTGTATGTTGGTGACGGCTGGCCTGTCCTTGTTTTTGGGTGTGCGTGAGTGTGCTTGAAGAAGTTGACAGCGTCATTTGTACTCGCCATCGTCCAAAATGGACCAAGGAGTGACAAACCAGCAAGCTGTCAGTTCTGTGTGCGTCCGTGGGAGTTCGCGGTGCGGCAACGACTACGGCCAGGGTCTCGCGCCGATGCTCTGTGTACGGGCGACTGTTGTGTGCCACTGCTTTCTAAAAGTTCCGACCGTGGCCCGTGGGAGTTCGCGGTGCGGCAACGACTACGGCCAGGGTCTCGCGCCGATGCTCTGTGTACGGGCGACTGTTGTGTGCCACTGCTTTCTAAAAGTTCCGACCGTGGCCCGTGGGAGTTCGCGGTGCGGCAACGACTACGGCCAGGGTCTCGCGCCGATGCGCTGTGTACGGGCGACTGTTGTGTGCCACTGGTTGTATGTGATGTGCTGCCGTGATGCTGTTCACCGCAATGACCGCGACAATTCGTGTAAGCGCGCGCACGATTTTAAATTTTATTGCAGTAAGCTAGACATCCACGAAGATTGTTGCAGACAGCAGCCGGCAGCATTTATTTACGCCGACGCTCGCGCCGAAGTTTGTTTTGCGTGCGGGCGCTGGTGGTGTAATCCTACGGGCAGTGCTTTTCATAGGCGGGGATATGCTTTGTAGCAACACCATGCAGCTGTATAAGTTCACGCAAAACCTCTCTTAACAGCTGACAATAGGAGTTTCAAGAGCTGTGTATTGAAACATTAGTGAGTGACCCAGTCTACTCATTTGTCTGGGTTGGGTGTGTGCTAGGCTGATTGAGTGTGCTCTTGTTTGTGTCAGGAGTGTTCAAGCAGTCAGAGTGCACGCTCGTTGGGGTAAAGCAGATATTAAGTGTGAATACACTTTATAAGCGACCCCAAACCATCCACCGCCGGCGTCGGCGGCGTCCGCAGTGCTCCTCTATAAAGAAAAAAACCCCCGGTTTCGATCCGCGGACTTTGCGGCCGCAGCGCGACGCTCTACCGATCAAGCCACGGACGCGACGTCAGTGTTGACGCGCCTTATATCTTTAACGCATTCAAACTACGTCGTCAGCGGCGTGCGTTGGCGACTCAGCGGCGTTATAGCGGCTTGATAACTGCGTGGTGTACACGTGATACTACAAACCCGATGGAAGAGATGGAAGAGAAGGCGGCGAGGCGGTGGGCTGCGGGGGCCGAGCGCAAGCGCCGCAAGCGGGCCGACAACCGTGCATTCGCACTTTCACATTCTCCCCCTCGGGGAAATGCGGGGGAATTTTACTGTTCTGTGTTGCTTCTGGGGTACACCCACTGTATACAATAGGCTCGTCACCTGCTGAGTATACTGGTGTTTGTGTGAAACTGACTCATTCTTTGATATCAATCGATAACCATTCCACATGGCCGAATGTGTACTGTCGGGAGCTAAAGTCTGGATTCCACGCAAGCACCAACCAAAACACACTGCAGTGCCACCTTGGGGAAGGGCGACTGCTGCCGAGATAAAGGCTGTGTCGCTTATTTTAACTGCACGCATCATAGTTTGCACCTATGCGTTGATGCAGTGTTGGGGTCTATTCGTTTCACCTGCACCGCGTGAACCAGTTCAGGCGGTGCCGCACTTCGCCGTTCGTTTCAGCGGTGCAGCTCGCGGCACCTGAACCGTGCCGTTTGATTCACCGGTGGTGCCGACGGGTGCAGGACGGGTTCACGGCTTTGCCTGCACTCCCTGCCGAGGAGGTGCAGAAGCAGACGAAAAAAGTGCAGGGCTGGTTCCGCCGATGGCGGAACCCACTTTGCACCGCTGTGAACTGGTTCAAGAGGTGCAGGCTGAATCGAATAGACCCTTGAAGCAGAGTGACTGAACAGTGTTGCTTCAGCTGCACATGTTGTGCCTCTTTTCAAAGGTGGCCCCAGTGAGTGGCTGAATTTGCAGTTGCTATATGTGTGCGCATTAATTGTCATCTGTGTTTCTGTTCTTTATTGTTACTCCGTCTTCTTCAGTCATCGTTGCACTTCCTATACAATCTGGGACTCAAGAGTAAAATAATGCATACTCTGGCCTTGTTTGATGAAGCAGTCGCACACTTTGGACTTTGTCGAAAGCTTCTTATCCGCTAAAAAAGGAAGGAACAGCGCACATTTTAACGAAGGACGGACAGAGTTACACCCCACAATGCTTCTTCGTTAAAATGTGCGCTGTTCCTTCCTTTGTATCTGACCACCAACTAGCCCGACATGGTATCATTTTCCTTATCCGCACGCGGGAGGGCCCTTTAAATCCATAGCGAGCGAAGCGTCGCATCTTTGGAAGCCGAGAAGAAGTGCCTGTCCGTGTTGCTCTTAATTGTTGCTGCTGGCCACTGGTACCCCGGGATAAAGCAGGTCGGCATTGTCTGCCTCAGCCTCACATGCAGAGGCCCACATCAATGGAATACAGTCGCTGGCAAATCACTAAACGTGCGAATCGAACGGCATCGCGCATTCAACCCTACTGAGAAAGACCGCGCGAACAAGAAACGCCGGAGCCCGCGGCACTGAATGCGCCGGCTACTGCGAGTACTGCTCTTCGGCAAAAAAAAGGACCCGGAAGAACCACACAAAGGGCGAAAAAAATGTCATTGTGTCTACTGCTCATTGTAGCTATTTGCTTCCGAGAATGTAATAATTACCAGATGTGTGCGCCCACCCAAGCGCCCCCGCACGCACAAGAAACGTACGCGCCGAGCGCTGAACAGGAACGCGAAGGGAGAAGCATAAGCGAAACCGCCTGCGAGCGCCCCGGCTGCCGAGCCGGTTGCGACTGCAGCGCCACAGGGAGAAGGATCGGTGGCGGTTCCGGGCAGCGCCGCCCAGTTTTACAACTGAAAATAATCTAGTAACGTTGTCGCGACCAACGTTACTAGATTATTTTCAGTTGTAAAACTGGGCGGCGCTGCCTCGGAACCGCCACCGATCCTTCTCTCCCTTGTGGCGCTGCAGTCGCAAACCGGCTCGGCAGCCGGGGCGCTCGCAGGGCGGTTTCGCTTATGCTTCTCCCTTCGCGTTCCTGTTCAGCGCTCGGCGCGTACGTTTCTTGTGCGTGCGGGGGCGCTTGGGTGGGCGCACAACATCTGGGTAATTATTACATTCTCGGAAGCAAATAGCTACAATGAGCAGTAGACACAATGACATTTTTTTCGCCCTTTGTGTGGTTCTTCCGGGTCCTTTTTTTTTGCCTGAAGAGCAGTACTCGCAGTAGCCGGCGCATTCAGTGCCGCGGGCTCCGGCGTTTCTTGTTCGCGCGGTCTTTCTCAGTAGGGTTGAAATGCGCGAATGCCGTTTCGATTCGCACGTTTAGTGATTTGCCAGCGACTGTATTCCATTGATGTGGGCCTCTGCATGTGAGGCTGATGCAGACAATGCCGACCTGCTTTATTCCCGGGTGTACCATTGGCTACAGCAGCAAGCAATTAAGAGCAACACGGACAGGCACTTCTTCTCGGCTTCCAAAGATGCGACGCTTCGCTCGCTATGGATTAAGGCCATCCCGCGTGCGGATAAGGAAAATGATACCATGTCGGGCTAGTTGGTGGTCAGATACAAAGGAAGGAACAGCGCACATTTTAACGAAGAAGCATTGTGGTGTGTACTCTGTCCGTCCTTCGTTAAAAATGTGCGCTGTTCCTTCCTTTGTAGCGGATAAGAAGCTTTCGACAAAGTCCAAAGTGTGCGACTGCCATTTTCACGAACAGCTAGGACATCGACAAATGGTTCGTACATGCAATGACGTTCTCTCTGAGGAATTCTCTGCGCGCATGATCATCAAATCGTATTTGGTGACGTGCATTTCTATTCCAGATTCCTTCAGCGAGAACGTGCCTTGAATGTGCAGGTTAAGTCGGGCGCACAAACGCGCTAAGCTACTGCAAGCACGCTGGCAATTAAAGTTGTAGAGTTCGATTTAAATGAAAAAAAAAACCTTGCATACATGTACCTATTACTTTTTTCTGTCAACGTGCTTTGGTATTTTGTAGCCATATTCACCGTAAGCAAAAAAGATTAGTTGATTTCTAAATAAAAATGCTTGCATGTTTCTATTAATTACTTTGTTTCTCTTAACGAGCCATATTCACCTTAAGCATGGAGTTGATTGTAAATAAATAAAAAAAAACGTTGCATATATTTTTATACTTTGTGTCTGCCGTAAAGTGTGTACTGCGAAAACCAATAAATTGCTGAAAAGAACTTTATGCTTATTGACATGTAAGCTGGTTTAAACTTCGTCAGTTAATGACTCAATAATTCTTTCAATTTGAGATATTTCGCATTTGCAGAAATGTCGCTACTTAGTGACGTACGTTTGGTAAAGCTAACTGTTGTCAGGGCAAAAAATGGGAAAGATACTATTCTAAAAAGGACGTCGAGAAAATTAGGAAGTTTCGTCTTCGAGTGGCCTTAATTACTTGAGCCACAAAGTGACGTAGCTCCAATTGATGGTGACCTTGCTTCTTTGGCTGGAAATAAAATGAGCGGTTTCATGACTTTTTTATAAAATTCGGAAGAGTCAATCAAAATAGCTTTAACGGAGGCTTATTCTACGCTACCAGCTCGCTGCAGACCGTTCACGCTCGTGGTTGACTGCCAGCGAGCAGCCGCACGCAAGCGCGCGCAAACTACGATGCGCTTCGGCTGACCTGTTGAAGAAAGCAAAGCAATGAGCCGGTACTGGAAATTACTCTGGCCTAGATGTAGTCTGGACGCGGATAACTTGGCGGGTAGCGGGTAGTCTTTAATATTATGGGCCTCGCTAACGTCATGAAAAGGCCGAAGAGGCATTGGGAGAGGCGCCGTTGCACGCGACGAGGCAGGCGGCCGGGCAGAGCAAAATGCGGCGGTCCCGCCCTCTCGCGGCACGCCGAGAAACGGAGACACCGGCGATGCAAGGCGCATGGGGAGAGTTTTACAACTGAACCTATCTAGTAACGTTGGTCGCGACAACGTTACAGATTATTCGTCGCGACTATTTTGTGACTGCTTGAATCGAGGTATAAATCCACGAAGCATTTGTTTGTGCCGGCGGAAGCATACCTGCACTGCGCTTAGTTTGAGATCCGCAGTGCCGCGATATTATGGCAGCAAGCATACCCCGATGTGTATGTTGGTGACGGCTGGCCTGTCCTTGTTTTTGGGTGTGCGTGAGTGTGCTTGAAGAAGTTGACAGCGTCATTTGTACTCGCCATCGTCCAAAATGGACCAAGGAGTGACAAACCAGCAAGCGGTCAGTTCTGTGTGCGTCCGTGGGAGTTCGCGGTGCGGCAACGACAACGGCCAGGGTCTCGCGCCGATGCTCTGTTTTACGGGCGACTGTTGTGTGCCACTGCTTTCTAAAAGTTCCGCCGTGGCCCGTGGGAGTTCGCGGTGCGGCAACGACTACGGCCAGGGTCTCGCGCCGATGCCTGTGTACGGGCGACTGTTGTGTGCCACTGTTTTTCTAAAAGTTCCGACCGTGGCCCGTGGGAGTTCGCGGTGCGGCAACGACTACGGCCAGGGTCTCGCGCCGATGCGCTGTGTACGGGCGGCTGTTGTGTGCCACTGGTTGTATGTGATGTGCTGCCGTGATGCTGTTCACCGAAATTGACCGCGACAATTCGTGTAAGCGCGCGCACGATTTTAAATTTTATTGCAGTAAGCTAGACATCCACGAAGATTGTTGCAGACAGCAGCCGGCAGCATTTATTTACGCCGACAGCGTCATGTTTTACACTGCGCAACAGTGCTCAACAGCACGCTCGCCCCGGGAAGTTTTTTTTGCGTGGGGCGCGGGTGGTGTAACCCTACGGGCAGTGCTTTTCATAGGCGGGGATATGCTTTGTAGCAACACCATGCAGCTGTATAAGTACACGCAAAACCTCTTTAACAGCTGACAATAGGAGTTTCAAGAGCTGTGTATTGAAACATTAGTGAGTGACCCAGTCTACTCATTTGTCTGGGTTGGGTGTGTGCTGGGCTGATTGAGTGTGCTCTTGTTTGTGTCAGGAGTGTTCAAGCAGTCAGAGTGCACGCTCGTTGGGGTAAAGCAGATTTAAGTGTGAATACACTTTATAAGCGACCCCAAACCATCCACCCCCGGCGGGGGGCCGGGCGGCGTCCGCGGGCTCCTCTATAAAAAAAAAAAAGGCATCCGGCGCCAGGTTTCGATCCGCGGACTTTGCGGCCGCAGCGCGACGCTCTACCGATCAAGCCACGGACGCGCCGGTGATATCAGTGTTGACGCGCCTTATATCTTTAACGCATTCAAACTACGTCGTCAGCGGCGTGCGTTGGCGACTCAGCGGCTTTTATAGCGGCTTGATAACTGTTGGTGTACACGTGATACTAAAAACCCCGATGGAAGAGATGGAAGAGAAGGCGGCGAGGCGGGGGGGCGCGGGGGCCGAGCGCAAGGCCGCAAGCGGGCCGAAAAACCTGCATTCGCACTTTCACATTCTCCCCCTCGGGGAAATGCGGGGGAATTTTACTGTTCTGTGTTGCTTCTGGGGTACACCCACTGTATACAATAGGCTCGTCACCTGCTGAGTATACTGGTGTTTGTGTGAAACTGACTCATTCTTTGAAATCAATCGATAACCATTCCCATGGCCGAATGTGTACTTTTGGGAGCTAAAGTCTGGATTCCACGCAAGCACCAACCAAAACACACTGCAGTGCCACCTTGGGGAAGGGCGACTGCTGCCGAGATAAAGGCTGTGTCGCTTATTTTAACTGCACGCATCTAGTTTGCACCTTGCGTTGATGCAGTGTTGGGGTCTATTCGTTTCACCTCACCGCGTGAACCAGTTCAGGCGGTGCCGCACTTCGCCGTTCTTTTCAGCGGTGCAGCTCGCGGCACCTGAACCGGCCTTTTGATTCACCGGTGGTGCCGACGGGTGCAGGACGGGTTCACGGCTTTGCCTGCACTCCCTCCCGAGGGGGTGAGAAGCAGACGAAAAAAGTGCAGGGTGGTTCCGGAGGCGGAACCCCTTTGCACCGCTGTGAACTGGTTCAAGAGGTGCAGGCTGAATCGAATAGACCCTTGAAGCAGAGTGACTGAACAGTGTTGCTTCAGCTGCACATGTTGTGCCTCTTTTCAAAGGTGGCCCCAGTGAGTGGCTGAATTTGCAGTTGCTATATGTGTGCGCATTAATTGTCATCTGTGTTTTTGTTCTTTATTGTTACTCCGTCTTCTTCAGTCATCGTTGCACTTCCTATACAATCTGGGACTCAAGAGTAAAATAATGCATACTCTGGCCTTGTTTAAATGAAGCATGTCGTGTGCTTGAGTTCGTGATAAGGAGTAACAAGAGCGGCCCACTGGTTCAGCAATCATTCTACGCTAATTACATCGTTCATCATTGCTCAGCGAGAACACTTAGGGAAGGTGTGACACATGGGCAACCGAAGCGAAACAGCTCAGTCCTTTTTCGTAATAAAAGCGTATCAACTCAGGCGAGCCAACGAAGGTGCATGCAGTTAAAATGGGACGCACAACCAGTGTGTCGACAGCAGAAGCTCTTTCGCATGATGGCCCTGCAATACATTTTGGCCGCCACTTGTGTGGACTCCATACTTTTGCTCCCGACATTAATGAAATGGAAAAAGTTGGCTTGTTGCCATTTAGGAATGGGCATAGCACAGCTGCAACCTGTGTAGTCTTCAGTGTTCCAGCTTTGTGTCTCCCTTTGGGGAATTGCTGTGCTTAATTGAAGGAGTGGGCACTTTGGCTTCTTTCTGTGACTTCAAATTAAGGGAACGGCCGTTGTATACACAAATGAGCCATGAAGACCGAATACAAGTTTGTTTTATTTGAAAGATATCGCGTTTTATAGTGCCCCCAGCGCTTGTCCGGCATCAAATGATGCCGTATTCACTAAAAAATTTGATCATTTAAAGTTAAAAATTTTGAATCTCCACCCAAAATTTGTAGGTTTTCGTAATTTCAGCAATGATGTCATGAGCGCGTGTATTCAAGCAAAATTCCACTGCGTCATTCGGGTTTGCGGCCTTGCTGTCCATCAGCCCTCCCAGGTGGTACTACTATAGTCATCCACAAACTGTTGTCCGCCGTTGCTTTGTTTTTGAGCGTATTTGCACCTGGCTTGTTTTCGTTACTGTAATAAGTGATCGTCTCGTGAAACCTGGGGTATCCTTGACAAACAGGGTCACGTAAGACAACGCCGCTTACGCCAATCGGCCAGTGTCCTGTAAGACAACTTCAAAGCGGGGAGTGCTGTGCACCTAAAACAAGCATAGTGCGCCCAGTACCCAACAGCGGGCGCATCGGTATTTGCTTACGTGTTTTTCGTAACTTCCATTGTTTACTGCACCATTCTTACTGCTGTAAAAAGAATATGCATTACACTTAAGCGCAAATAGTTCGTTCGGAAAGCCTATAAGCCGTGCCTAATTTGCGTTTGCTTTTTCCGTCCTCGGCCAATCGCGCAGCTGGGCTGATATGACATCATAGGTTTGTTGCGGGAAATGAGCTAGTGAGTCGCATGGCCATTCCTTTTTTTCCTAATTATGTAGCTTATTTAAGCGAAGTGTGCTTTAACAGTGGTGGCATTATGATTCTAACGAGGCAATCTTTCGAATGAATCGAATTTGTGTTTTGTCCTCATGACTCCTTTAACTAGGATCATGATTGCTTGGCTGCCTTCTGGCCGTCATGTCTTAACACACCCTACTGAGAAACATTTTTCGGCAAAAGTGGTTTCCTCCTCGGTTGCCACCTGGACATTAATGAGCGTTACAAGTGTGTAAGCAGTGCCTACAACCTGATAAAAGCAGACTTGAATTTCGAGTTGTCAACTTTCCATGTGATGTGAGTGGTGGTGGCACAATGCACTTCTGACAGATGTAACAGCTAGCTATGCTGATGTAACAGCAATAGCTATACTGTCGCTCATGAATATAAAGCTCGGGTTTTGGGTTTTGGAATCAAACACTGCTGATTGCACTTGGCAGTTGCATGGTCAATTGCGATAATGCAGCTTTATGCCGTATTTATTGTTTAAACTCGGTGAGTGATATGTTGAGGATGGCCCTCACACCCACTGTTGTACCCAGCTGTTCAAGGTGAAACAATTATCGTTTTCAGCATAACTGTTAAGAGTGGAATGCTGTCTCGGCTAGTGTTTTGGTGCGAAGCTGGATCATTCTTGCTTGCCCAAGACCACTTGTCAAAGCTTGCTTCAGCCACCACGATGTCATTACAGTAAAAAACTCATTTATTTACAAAGGGGTGGCGAGCCAAGATGGCGGACTGGGCTACCAGCCAGCTTCATCGTCTTCCTCCTCAGTATTGAAAAGTGACATCTTTCTCGCTGGTGTCAAAATTTAAGGCGGCCAATATCGCAAGGCCCTGGAGGCCATAACTTTTCCCCCCATCAAAGATGCAGCCATCTCTGCAAGTCAGTGAGTGTCAGGGGGTTCAAAGCGTTTCAAGCAAGGTACGCGAGCCACTTCAGTTCTGCGACTACGCCGTCCTCAAGCAGTAAGCTGAACATGACATAGTTCAGACAACTAAGTCAGTCAAGGCCCACAAATGGGCTGCTTAATGTGACAGCAGTTTCTTGCACAGTCCATGCTGTCGCTGAGGTGTCCAGAGCAAAACCAGGTCTCCCCCGAGTACGAATTTCCTGATGTCAGCTGTTGTAGCGGAGTTTCGAGCGGTCTTGTGACGGCAGTATGTGGAGACTAGTGATTTTCCCGAGCTTCATCAGCAACGCAGAGGGTGTTTGATAGGCTGGCCTCGTCGTGAAAGAAGGGGAAGATGGTGTTGAGGTAGTTGGGGGAACACGTGCGTCAACTGGGTAGAATTGTCTCATTGTCTCATGCTTGGCAGTGTGGTAAGCATGGGTAATAAACGGCAAGATGTCGTCCCAGTTGTGGTCAGAAGCAACAGGCATGGCATTCATGTTAGTGAGTGTCCGGATGGTCCCCCAGTGAGACCGTTTGTTTGTTTATGATATGGCACTGAATGGCAGAATTGAGAATCGGACAGATGAAGTAGCTCCTTAACGACGTCAGCAGTGAACTGGCGCCCACGGTCACTGATGAGGACACAAGGTGGGCCATGTTGAAGTATACGGCGACTGAGAATGAAGTTCGTCACTTTGGCAGCTGTTGCAGATGACAATGCAGCTGTATCACTATGGCGTGAAAGGTAGTCGATGCACACGATCATCCAATGGTTCCCATTCTTTGACCGAGGTTAAGGGACCATCAAATCTATGCCCATTTTTTAAAACTGGAAAAGGGGGGGGAGGGGGATTCGCAGGGTGGAGTCTTCCCGGCTGAGCAGGCGTGGCGCATTTGTTGCGTTGACACTGGGGGCAACTCGCCACGTACAGCTCGGTCGAGTGTCACATTTTCTGGCAAAAATTAATGCTGTTGTGTGCGGTGAAGAGTGCATGCACAGTACCGATGCCCAGCTGGGCGTAGTCGTGCATAGCATGAATTACAGAAGAACAATTTTTCTCCCATTACTAGGAGGTGCCAGGATCCCGTCGGCGAGTAGCTCTTTTGTGTTGCAGACCATTGTGAACACAGGAGGATTGGGTCTGACCGTACAGCAGTAAACAGTGCTTTCACTGAACCCGAACTGGAACTAAACCAAAAAAAGAGAATAGCATTTACTGGCTCACGACAAAGGAGTTAGAACATTTGTTGTTGGTAATCCGCAGTCAATGTCATTTGGTGCCGTCAATCTGGTAATCACCAATGCACTTTTCCCCCGCAGACCAATCACAACACTACAAGCCCGCTATCTATGGTTGCTAATTGTCACATTTGTGGTCTTAGTTCTTGTGTGTCACTTAAACATGAAGCCGAATGAAGTCTTGAATAGCCATACATACATTTGCTTCTCCCAAACAAGTGCAGTATATTTTTTTCCCCCTTGCTTAAATTTTTTTTGTTGATCTGTGGTAAAGAATGTAACAAGGTTTTTTTTTTTCCTTTTCTGTTTTCCTTTTTTAGCTTGCCTAGATTAGTCCTGAGAATTGGTTATATCTTGTGAGGAAAATAAGGCATGCAAAGAAGGTAGCACTAGCAGGAAAATATCCCCGGTTTGCCTGCAGTGTGTACTGCACGTCCCATTCCGGCTTTCCTGTTGGGGAAAAACATGTAGAAAGCTTCTACTGTTGACATCACTGTGCGACAGATATAAACACGAAGTTGCCTCCCCATACTGAATTCAGATGTCATTCAAATAGCTTCAACTTCCACAACTGAACTAATTATCAAGTGTTTTCATCATAAGAGATTCTGTCAGAGAAGTACCTATTTGAAAAGAGCTACAGTTATGTCCAGTAATAAGCTAAAACAGCTTCTGCATTGAAATTATTTGCCACAAAAGTGATGAAACATAGGCCATCAGTTTGAATGGTTTGATTGTCAGCTGTACACCACAACATATAGGCCCGTGATTTTCCCCAAAAATAGTACCCCGGGGTAAATTTGTATGTGCACATAGCACTGTTTACTAGTAGTGATGCCACAGGTTACCTACACTTTGCCCTGTAAGTGTATGTCATGAAAAAAAATTTTGTTTCGCTTAAATGTGTTAAAGTGTGCACACCTATATGTTGTGTAAGTGACAGGAGAAGAAGTTCGAGGACACCGAAGCATTTCTTATGGGTTTGGAATGCAAAACCACTAGTGTCCCATTGCACGCATGGTTTTCTCCACAAGCAGCTGTTGGAATTTCTTGCCGAGACTGGCCTATACACTATTCTGTAGGTCATGAAGCCGCTTGCATCCCCCCACTTTCCTTTTTTTTCCCCTCTGTTACTTTGATGCCCTGTGTCAAAATTGTGCAATAAATAAATAAAAAGAATGCCACAAATGTTCCTTCAAGTGGGTATGTTCACATCACAGCCTATAGGAACTGGTGAATTCACCGTGAATTTTGAAAGCACCTTTCATTATCAGTCGCCAGTCCCACTCTGTCGGTATGTGAGAATTTGTTTGTTATGAGAGTAAGGGAATTGGCCATGAGCTTCTAACAGCGGTCATTGTCATTGTCACCTTTTGAGAGAGTAAATGTTTATTGAAAGGGAGAAGAGGCCGGCCTAAAAAACTACTTGGGCCTGCTATTTCCATTGGGGGAATGGAACTGGGGACAAAAAAAGAACGGAATGAATATGGAAGGTATGAGGAATGACAGTGAAATCGGCAAATGAACTATGTACAAGCAGTACAACCAATAAACGCCTCATGTACAATGGGTCGCTGAATCAGATTATTACAGGGCGAGTGTCCAAGTGTAGTTTTAAAGCTGCCTCAAGGATCTTTCGCTCACTAGAGTACTTTGGACAAGCGCTAAGCAAATGTTCGATAGTTTCAGGACAACCACACAGAAGGCAGTCCGGGGAGTCCTCGCGTCCGATTGTGTGGAGACTTTTAGGTCAATGCTACTCCAAGACGCAGCCAGTGTAGCAATGTCTCTTCACTTCTGCGAAGCCGAGGAGCGTGAGCGAGCTAGAACTTTTGCTCTGCATCGAGCCGGTGAAGGCATGTCGTCCGTTTATGTCGATTCTGCGGGCCCAAAAGAATGCAAGGCTGTAGCTTGTTTACGTGCTCGGGAGAGTATCGTGTTGGGATCTTGCCGTGTGATGGGTATAGCCAAGAGAGTTCCATTGTGGTGTGTCTGCTGGGCTTCTGCATCTGCCAATGGGTTTGTGAGAATTATGGGTGGGTATGTGAAGTTGCAGCCAAATGCGATTTGGTGGAAAAAGCCAATTGGTTCTGATGGCAGCTGTAGTCGTTGCTGGCTAATCCACCTGAGTTGGTATGTCGTCATGCCAATATTCATTTTACCCTGTCATTACTACCGTAATGTCGACCCTCTTTACGTGCCAAGCAATTGTCGAAATCACTGTACATTGAGCTGAAAGTACCAGTTGTCCGTGTTTTCTAAGTAGAAAGCCACAACGCATTCACAAGACCCACTTTCACTTGGAACCAAAAAAAACACTGGCGACGGGGATGCGTACTGGGATCACATTTTAGACGTGTATTATTCCCATCCAATCCCGAATTTTAATAAAAAAAATCTGAGAGCTGACACTATAGCTGATTAGCGATCGCAGTGACATAGTTTGCCCCGGGTGATAGATAGAAGTCAATCTGGCATAAAGCATGTACAGACCTACAGATGTGCATTTAATGTTGAGTTTAAGTGCAAGGAAAATCAACCTTTGTCAGCCTGCAACCTTCAGTTGTTAAAATTTTGGGAAATATGAAAGCCTAAAATTGTTAAGTTGAATGAAAAGCAGTAGAACTTACACTGATTGTTGTCTTGAAAAGTGTTTTTGCTCCTCCTGCTAGTTTCTACCTTTAATTTTATGTGTGGTGAACAAAACTTCATGTAAAGTTCATTTCAATAGCCAACACGCCCCTCCCCCATGTGTGTAATCATTTCCTTAGCCGGTGCAGTATTGCATTCTGGGTCAATTTTCCTGCTTGGAACTTCTGATTATGCTAGGTGGCAAGTTGAAGGTGAACTTGAGTGAGTTTGTGTTGTGGGTGCCCAAGAGTTTTTGTGAGGGTGTAAAGGTGGGCAGGTGAAGGGCCGTTTTGTAGGCTTTCCATGGAAACACTGGTTCCAGAAACTTTTTTTTTTTTTTCCCAAACCCAAATTTTGATGAAACTTCATGGGCTTGTTCAGTTTTTTTAGCTGATTTCAAATATCTAATTAGTTTTGATGTGAGGCAACTAGTTTTTTGTGTTAATTAAAAAATTCCTTGATTGTTTTTGAGAACAGTAAAAAAAAAACTATTCAACAAAAGATTGCCAGCAAGACATGAATAGATACCAGAAGTGGTGGAGAATGAAACGTGAAGCAGTTTTTTTGTTTTGCAATCACATACAAGTTTACACCAACTCTAACTTCTAGGTTTGAACTACTACTGCTAACCAATTAAAAATAATGCTAATTAAACAACTACTGAAACACAAAATGCAAAATCTGCTTCCCATATCGCATGGCTTACACATTCAGCTTCACAGTGCGAAAGAAACGATCATTTCTAGCTGCACTACATGCTGGGATGTACTATTGGCGTCAAATGAAACGGAACATTAAAATATGAACCAGAACGTGCAAAATTGAAAAGTACTGTTCGTAGAGTTCATATAATGGCTTGCTATTGTTATGTTTTGGGAAAACCCCTGTTTCGAACTTTGTTTTTGTAACTAAGCGACGCGTCATTTTAACTTGCATGGAAAGAAATCGTGCTATTTGTGTGTTCAGGTTCATATTTTCGTGTTAGCGTTTCATTTGATGCTGATAGTACCTCTCGAGAGTTTTGTATCACTGCGATACCACTCGAGGCGAAAAAAATGTGGGAAATTTTGGGAAAATAATTATTTGTTTATTAAAATTTTGGGTTCTATGGCTTTTATAAGTCGGTGGCACTGTTCCACATATGGAATTCTTGGAGGAAAAACTGCAAATCAAGAGAAAAGTGATACCTGAAAAAATGCTTTTTTGGGCAATTTTTTTGGGCCCAAAGACCCATGTTCGACTGGAGTATAAGTCATCCTGTAGGTGATGCGACTAAGCAGCAGGGCCTGTTTGAGCTTTCTTGCAAGATTCATCCTCTCTGAGTACTGCGTGTTGGTGTCTTAGACGTTGAGTGAGGCATGTAAGTTGCGAACATGCTTTAGTGAGTTGGAGGCTAAGGGCAGCACTCGGGCCATCACGATGCAAAGGAACGCCAAGATTACACAGAGCAGAAACTTGGGGGATAGGAGTGTTTTTAATCGCCAGAGTAGAATTTGATGGGGTTTCGGCAGGTCTTTCTCGCGTGCGTAAGCGAAGCATCAGTAGTGCAGACTTCTCGGCTTGGCAGCGTAGCCCTTTTGGTATGAGATACGTGTTGATTGTATCTATAGCTTGCTGTAGGGTGTCGTGTCGGCTCCAACTGACCTTGAATTGTCCACAGTATGATGTTGTCGGCATAGAGAGTGTAATGAAGGTCTGAGATTTGGTGAAGGGCTGAGATTTGGGGAAGTCTTATGGGTGAGGGGGAATTTGCAAAAAAAAGAGGTGATGTAACGGAGCCTCCAGAATTTTTTCTTCGCCTTTTTTGGCTGTAACAGCGCGTGTTGAGCCAACAGTCCGGTACAAAAGCCAAACATGGCATAAGGATACTGTCCGCTTGTTCAAGGTGCGTGGTGATTTTGTATGTACCAAGTGTTCAAATGTTTTGCCAACAGAAGAGGTACAGGCGTAGTTGGAGGTTTGTGGATCTTCGGTATGAGGGTGATATCTGCTCGTCCACTGTGCAGGCAATTCAAACAGTGCTTGTGCGGGCTGTTGAGTTAGATAACAAAGCTGTTTTTTTGTAATGAATTCCTTGCTCTGGCTTGTATTTTTTTTTTTGTGCACTTTCATCCTTTCATGCTCTTTTATTACCTTTTTTTGGGCCCCCAAACCTCCCCCGAAATGAAATCCTGGATACGTAACTGGGTGGGTGGAAGAAAGTTTTTTTGCACCCCCACGCTCACGTGTCTTTCCCCCTTTTTGCTCCCATGCCACTATAAACTTGTAGTCCCTGTTTCGCAAACAATGCTGGGTGCATTTGCAGAATTCCAACCTTCAAAGGCGTCATCAGTGGTACAACTGACAGCTGGGCATTTGGGCACATGTGGCATTAAATTTGGGTTTTTTTGAATTTATTTTGAGTGTTTTCTAAAAAAATTTTTTCCCGAAGTTTTCTGAAATATGCCCAATTAGCAATTAGCTCGTGATATTTTGCAGCACTAAATTCACTTCAAGTAAATCCTATGGCTAGTTTAGAAAATGTTGAACTCCGATCGATCCGGAGGAGGAGGAAATAACTTTATGCGGTCGAAAGGGGAGGCCTATTTAGGCCTGTGGCATTCTAGACGACAGCCAAGATGCCTTTCCCTGGCGATGTCTTCCTTTGGATGGCCCACTGTTGGATTTCAGGCTTTTCGCTGTGCGGCACTGTTTCCCATTGCTCCTTACTAGTGATAATAAATGTTTCCCTTTTTAATTTTCGAACCCATGTCTCTGTATACTGGGGCGTTCCCATAGCATGCGAGCCAAGGTCGCAAGCTTTGGGCAGTGTTTACATCCAGCGTTGTCTATTTCCAAATGGAAGGGCCAGTACAGCCTTGGGTTTGGATAAGTGATCATCTTGAGACGTCTACACGCCACTTCTTGTTTTTTGGTGAGCGAGGGGCCAGCAGCCGGGTGGGTTCGTCTTTCCCCCTTTTTAGTGAACAAGCACGTCTCGGCAAAAACAGACGCGATCTTTGGAGTTGTCTGTGGAATGTGTGCTGGGGCTCTTGGTGGGTGAGATCTCGGGCAGCCTCGTTGGCCCGTTCGTTGCCTTGTAGTGCCACATGTGCGGGGGTCTGGTGTTTTGGTTCGTCTCATGGCGGGTAAAGATCCTGCGCCTTCCGCTGGAAATTCTTCCTTTTGCAGATCGCTTGATGGGAATCGCTAATCTTTTCCGCACTTGGGTAGCTGCTATATAGGGCTAGGGCAAAGGCCAGTTCTTCGTCCTCCTTTAGGGGTTTGGGTGGAGCAGGGGTTTAAGAACTTTTCTCGAGCAGTCGGTGGGGGGCTGAAACCATAGCTCCACGTGGCTGTGTCAATACAAACAACGTGCGGATTTCCTCAAGTTCCTGGACTCACAGCTCTCTCCGCAGGGGTGGAGATGTTGTCGCCGACGGTTTCTGTATAAAATGCGCAGGCTGTCTAATAGGTGTCTGCTCGCGGCTGTCTTGGTGAGGTGCTCTAGGCCGGGGGCCGGGGGTGTTTTCCCGGGCGAACTAGACATCGTTATTACCTAGAGTGAACTAGAATAAGGGAGTGTCCCGAGCGGCGGCGCCGAGCCACTCCGGTCGGCGTCGACACCGCGAGGTGGCGCGACGGCGCCCTTTCGCAGCTGGTCTGGCGCAGTGAGACTACGCGTCTGGCCTTGCACTGTCATGTTCTCGCGTTCTGTTACGGTTTTCAAAGGCATTCAGAAGCTAAGCAAGATTCTAAACGACCAAACGTGATTTTTGCTTTACTTACTCCTGCTCCAGGTCGAGCACAAGAACTGTGGCCTCGATGTGGTGGGCCGTTCTGGTTGCACGCACTTTAGTTCCGCTATCCGCGATTTTGATTCACTTCGAGCTTTATATCTGGCGCTGGTGCTCATGAATGTCAATTAACTGTCACCTGTGTTCTCTGCAACACGCCGAATACTGCCTGACGAACGATAATTACTTACTTTTCGCGAAATGGCAGGTGTTCAGCATGGACTGAGTCCCTGCACAGGGCAGAGCATCGTGGTTCTAAAAACACGAGTGAAGAAAAACAGCGCTAAAAAGACAGGACAAGAAAGGACACAGGACCACGGCGCCGTGGTCCTGTGTCCTTTCTTGTCCTGTCTTTTTAGCGCTGTTTTTCTTCACTCGTAATCATGAACCAACCAGCCCAAATGCGTACCTTATTGCAGTTCATTTCTAAAAACACGTTATTGCTCGTATAGCAGCATTTAAGAGCGACAAATTTTTTAGCCGTGGTGTTGCAGTCAACTCTGCTGTATTATTCGGCGCATGTGCGCAAATAAGCACGTTGACCCCTCCCTCACCCCCAATCTTCAAAAAGGAAGTTTAAACCCGCCGCATAGCACAAAAACGAAACTAACTGCTACTTGCTTGCCAATATGGTATGGAGTATTTACGATTTTTCAGAGATCA